>JAAGEH010000045.1:41658899-41680098 GCA_011751065.1 Lasiurus cinereus
TTTTTTTTTTCTCCCTCTCCCAATCTGATTTGGGCACTTCTTTCCTTTCTTTTTCCCTCATTTTCTTCTTCTTCCTTCTCTACTTACCCCTAATTTGTCTTTCATTGGTGGTCACCTTATTGGTGATTATTAACATTGTGAATACATTTCTGTTCAGTGCCTTGTGTGCTGTACCGGGTCATGTTGTAGTTTGTGATTTGAATCAACGTAAGAGAGAGAACTACATAACCAAACACCCAGAGAAGAAAAACCATGGACAGAAGAAGAAACAGCCTGCATATGACAGATAGGCTGGTATCATCAGAAAAGGAAGTAACCGAAATAGAAGCAGAAATAAGCCTGCCAGAGAAAGAGTTCAGAGAAATGATCATAAGGTAGATGAAAAGAATGGAAGACAAAATCGACAATCTGAGTAAGAGACAAGAGGAAATGAAGAAGCATGAAGAAGTGCACAAAGAAATAAAAAATGACATTACTGCTTTGAAGAACTCAATAGAAAGCATCAAAAGCAGACTAGAAGAAGCAGAGGACCACATCAGTGAGTTAGAAGAAATGGTAGGAAAAAATACCCAAATACAGAATTTTCTAGAAAAAAAAAATTAAAAAGCAAGAGGAGAGCCTAAGGGAACTTTGGGATAACACGAAAAAAAACAACATCCCCATAATTAGGGTTCCAGAAAGAGTGGAAACTGAACAAGGATTAGAGAACCTGTTTGAAGAAATAATGACAGAAAATTTCCCCAATATAGCAAAGGAAGAACCCACACAAATCCAAGAAGCTCACAGAGTCCCAAGCAAAATGAACCCCACAAAACTGACACCAAGGCACATTATAATTAAATTGGCAAACAAAAACGACAAAGCAAGAATCTTAAAAGCAGCCAGAGAGAAACAGAAGGTTACCTACAAAGGAACCCCCATAAGACTAGCTACTGATTTTTCAACAGAAACTCATCAGGCCAGAAGAGAATGGAATGAAATACACAAAGTCATGCAAAGGAAGGGATGAATCTAAGAATACTGTACCCTGCAAGGCTTTCAATCACAATTGAAGGTGAAATCAGAAGCTTCACAGACAAAAAAGGACTAAGGGAATATATTACCACCAAACCAGCAATGCAAGAAATGTTAAAGGGTCTGCTATAATAAAAAGAAATAGGAAGCAAAGAAGGAACTCTAGGCTAAAGACTAAAAATGGCGACAGATAAATACCTATCAATAATAACTTTAAATGTAAATGGGTTAAATGCTCCAATCAAGAGACATAGGGTAATTGATTGGATAAAAAAAACATGATCCACATATCTGCTGTCTACAAGAAAGCCACCTCAGGAAAAGAGATGCACACAGATTGAGGGTGAGGGGATGGAAGATGGTATTTCAGGCAAATGGAAATGAATAAAAAGCCGGGGTTGCAATATTTATATCTGACAAATTAGATCTCAAAGTGAAGGACATAACAAGAGATAAAGAAGGCCACTTCATAATACTAAAGGGAACAATCCAACAAGAAGATATAACTCTGGTAAACATATACACACCCAATATAGGAGCACCTAAATACATAAAAAAAAAAACTCCTGGAGGGTATTAAGGGAGAGATTGACAGCAATACAATCATAGTAGGAAACTTTAATACCCCACTATCACCACTGGACAAATCCTCTAAACAAAAAATCAGCAAGGTAATATCAATCCTAAATGACTCACTAGACCAGATGGAATTAATTGACATCTTCAGAACATTTCACCCCAAAGCCACTGCAGATATTTTCTTCTCCAGTGCACATGGGTCATTTTCAAAGATAGATCATATGTTGGGTCATAAGAAAAGTCTCTTCAAATTCAAGAAGATAGAAATCATATCAAGCATTTTCTCAGACCACAGTGGCATAAAACTTGAAATCAACTATAATAAAAACAATAGAAAGAAATCAAACACATGGAGACTAAACAGCATGCTATTAAACATGACTGGGTAACCAGAGAGATCAAGGAAGAAATAAAAAACATCATGGCAACAAATGACATTGACAACACAACAATACAAAATTTATGGGACACAGTGAAAGCAGTCTTGAGAGGGAAGTTCATAGCCCTACAAGCCTACTGCAAAAAACAGGAAACAATGGTAATAAATTACCTAACCCTACAACTCAAAGAGCTAGAACAAGAGCAACAAGATAAGCCCAGTATACGAAGAAGGAAGGAAATAGTGAAGATCAGACCGGAGATAAACAACTTGGAGACCAAAGAAACAATTCAAAAGATCAACAAAACCAAGAGCTGGTTCTTTGAGAGGATAAACAGGATTGATGGACCTCTAGCCAGGCTCACCAAGAAGCAAAGAGAGAAGACCCAAATAAACAAAATCAGAAATGAAAGAGGAGAAATAACAACAGACCCTGCGGAAATACAAAGGATTGTTAAAAATACTATGAACAACTCTATTCCAGCAAATTGGACAACCTGCAAGAAATGGACATTTTCCTAGAAAAATACAATCTTCCAAAACTCAACGAGGAGGAATCCAAACATCTCAATAGTCCAATAACTATGGAAGAAATTGAAGCAGTCATCAAAAAGCTTTCAGCAAATAAAAGCCTGGGACCAGATGGCTACACAGGAGAGTTTTACCAAACATTCAAGGAAGAATTAAAACCTATCCTCCTCAGTTTATTCAAAAACATTCAAGAAGAAGGAACACTTCCATACACCTTCTATGAAGCCAGCATCACCCTAATACCAAAACCAGATAAAGACAACACAATGAAAGAGAATTATAGGCCAATATCTCTCATGAACATAGATGCCAAAATCCTCAACAAAATTCTAGCAAACCGGATCCAGCAGTACATCAGAAAGATCATACACCATGACCAAGTAGAATTCATCCCAGGAATGCAGGGATGGTACAATATCCGCAAATCAATAAACGTGATATATCACATAAACAAATTGAGAGGTAAAAATCACATAGTCATATCAATTGATACAGAAAAAGCATTTGACAAAATCCAACACCCTTTCTTGATAAAAACTCACAGCAAAGTGGGAATAGAAGGAGCATACCTCAATATCATAAAAGCCATATATGATAAACCCACAGCTAACATCATATTCAATGGGCAAAAACTAAAACCATTTCCCCTAAGAACAGGAACAAGACAGGGATGCCCACTCTTACCTCTCCTATTCGACATAGTACTGGAAGTATTAGCCATTGCAGTTAGACAAGAAGAAGAAATAAAAGGCATCCAAATTGGAAAAGAAGAAGTAAAGCTGTCCTTATTTGCAGATGACATGATACTGTACATACAAAACCCAAAGGACTCCATTCCAAAACTAATTGACTTAATTAATGAATTTGGCAATGTAGCAGGATACAAAATTAATGCTAAGAAGTCTGTGGCATTACTATACACTAATTGTGAAATTACAGAAAGAGAAACTAAAAAAGCAATCTCATTTACCATCGCACCAAAAAAAAATTAAGATACCTAGGAATAAACCTAACTAAAGAGGTAAAAGACCTATATGCAGAAAACTATAGGACGCTGAAAAAAGAGACAGAAGAAGATGTTAACAGATGGAGTAGCATACCATGCTCATGGATTGGGAGAATCAACATCGTTAAAATGTCCATACTACCCAAAGCAATCTATAGATTCAATGCACTACCCATTAAAATACCAATGACATATTTCACAGACCTAGAAAAAGTCTTCATAGATTCCTCTGGAACTAAAAAAGACCACAAATAGCTACAGCAATTCTGAGAAAGAAGAATAAAGTAGGTGGGATCTCAATACCAGATTTCAAGCTATATTACAAAGCAACTGTTCTCAAAAAAGCCTGGTACTGGCACAGAACAGGCATATAGACCAATGGAATAGAATAGAGAACCCAGATATCCACCCAAACCATTATGCTCAACTAATATTTGACAAAGGAGACATGAACATTCAATGGAGCCAAGATAGCCTCTTCAATAAGTGGTGTTGGGAATATTGGACAGATACATGCAAAAAAATGAAAACGGACCACCAAATTACACCAAATACAAAAATAAACTGAAAATGGATACAGGACTTAAACATTAGAAGGGGAACCATAAAAGTACTAGAGGAATCCATGGGCAGCACAATCTCAGATATATGCCGAAAGAACTTCTTCACTGATACTGCTCCAAAGGCAATTGAAGCTAAAGAAAAAATAAACAAATGGGACTACATCAAAATAAAAAGCTTTTGCACAGCAAAAGAAACCATCAACAAAACAACAAGAAAGCCCACTGTATGGGAGAACATATTTGCAAATGTTATCACTGATAAAGGTTTAATCTCCAAAATCTACAGCCAACTTATACAACTTAATAAAAGGAAGATAAACGACCCAATAAAAAAATGGGCAATGGACCTAAATAGAACCTTTTTGAAAGATAACAGAAGGAAGGCCAAGAGACACATGAAAACATGTCCAAAGTCACTAATTATCCGAGAGATGCAAATCAAAACGACAATGCAATACCATCTTACACCAGTCAGAATGGCAATCATCAACAAATCAACAAAGGACAAGTGTTGGTGTGGATGCGGAGAAAAAGGAACCCTTGTGCACTGTTGTTGGGAATGCAGAATGGTGCAGCCACTGTGGAGAACAGTAATGAGTTTCCTCAAAAAACTAAAAATGGAGTTCCCATTTGACCCTGTAATCCCACTCTTAGGAATTTATCCTAAGAAATCACAAACACCTATCAGAAAGGATTTATACACCTCTATGTTCATAGCAGCACAATTTACAATAGCTACAATTTGGAAATAGCCTAGGTGCCCATCAGCAGATGAATGGATCAGAAAACTGTGGTACATCTGCACAATGGAATTCTATGCTGCCATTAAAAAGAAGGAATTTTTACCATTTGCAGCAACCTGGTTGGAACTGGAGAACCTTATGCTTAGTGAAATAAGCCAATCAATGAAGGAGAAGCATCACATGATCTCACTAATTTGTGGATAATAAAGAACATTATAAACTGATGAACAAAAGGATAGATACAGAGGCAGTAAAGCATCAGACTGTTAAATTACAGCAGGAAGATTAAAGTTAGGTGAGGTACATAAGAGATCAATCAAAGGACTTGTATGCATGCATATAAGCATAACCAATGAACAGACACTGGGGGGTTGGGGTATGCCTGGGCGGGAGGGGGGGCAATGGGGAGATATGTATAAAAAATTAAAAATAAATAAATAAAATAAAATAAGAAAATATGAGAAAATTTAACAGCATTAGTTTTTATAACTGGGAAAAAATTAACATGTTTCACACCATTTGCAATTGCGATATACTATATATGCATTCTTAGTGCTTTCTCTACTCAAAATTTTCACCCACATTGTAATCTGTAGACGAGGACAATTTTTAATAACTTTTAAATAATTATTTTTAAATTTCTCTATAAATGACTATACAAATGTATGTTTAATTACACACAATTTTATAATTATTTCTAGGAATTTAATTTTATAATTTCCTGATTTGCTTTCTGTAGCATTATAATTTTTCCAACAAGTTAAAACTTTTACTGATAGAGAACGTTTATCCTTGAGTGTTTCGTCTTCAAAAAATACATATACTATATTCACAAACCATTTTACTCACCCCAAAAATTTCAAGTATGCAGAACATACACACTCCGGTTGAAATGTTTTTGTGCTTCGCAATTAAATTAAAAAGTAATAATGAAGGCTTCAGAGGAATTTAAGCAGTAGTAAATGCTAAAATGAAAGTTACATCAATTTAGAAAGTGTGAAAAAAAATACTTTAACGAGCTTGAGTGGTCAAAATGGATGACTGGAAATACTTTTTATGTTCTGAGCAGAAGGGCTGTCTTTATTAAAGAGCATTCTATATGAGTGTGTGTGTGATTCTAAGCAACATCCAGATTATAATCTTTGATCATCTAGAGTAAATTGAGTTGAAAATATGTTTTGAATTTAGAGGATAACTTGGATTTCAAAAAATTTATATATGTCCTTTACTCTTTTGCCACCAATAAGTCACCTAAGTGCCAATACAGGCGTTGTTTTCACCATTTTAGATAAAGATTAGTATAGTGAAGCTACTATCTAAATAGAATTGCATTAAATTTACATTTGAAGATTGACTATGAATAGAGGTAGTCTGTATGACTAAGAACCTCTACTACTCTAAAGAGATGCATTTCTATGTGTTGATTTCTATATTGAATGATTCAAAAACCAAAGTATTTTAGAGTAGTGAAATCATTATTAAAGCATAGGAACTACTCCTGCTTGCATCAGAATCACACAGGATGCTTATTAAACATTGAGTTTTAGAAATCTTACTCAGATCTAATGAATCAGGATAGCAGAATATAGGGGCTTAAGATGGAAACATAACTGAGAACTACATTTCAGGGAAATTCCTAGATGGTTCCTTTGCTTCACATGCTCCATCTAGTAGAAGAACCCAGATCTCCTCCCTAGCTCCATCCACGCCCCTGGAATTTGGGCCAATATAAAAACAACACTGATAAAATAATTCTAAAATTGAAATAGGCATAAATTTTCAGTGCTCCATTAAAAAGAGAACATAACTGGGGAACTTAGTGACTTAGCAGATCCCTACTAATAAGAATCTAGAAAGTACTTACATAGTTAGAATTATTGGGGTAATTACAAGAAAGATTTAGTAATAGTAGTTGTTCGTGTTCAGAAAAGAATCTATCTTGGAAAACAGTGCATAATTATTAAATCAAAAACATATAAACTTCTCCCAGAAGCAATACTTTAATTGATGTGGCAACATGTTGCCTTGCCTTTTTACTGATTATTTCTAAGGGAAGTTGATTGTATTGTTTTATTGTTTTGGGGTTAGAGGTAAGTGCTTAATAAAACATCTTCCAGCTCTTTGGTTTGGAGGTGGGACCATCTGTCCAAATTAATATGAGATTCATAGGCCCAGGACCTGAAATAAATTAGACTGAGATGAAGGAGAAAGTTTAATGGTAATTGAAAGTAAATCCTGTAGCACTTATGCTAGGCTTTTTCATATAATACCTATTCTCAGCTGCATCATTATGATGATTTTGTCAAGAGTAAATTTGAGTTCTTTCCTGGAGAAGGGAAAGGCAAGTTGAGACAGTGCTGTGTATTTTTACACTATCAACAGGAGACTGAACATTCAATCAGTTTTTAAAAGAATCACTAATATACATAAAAAGTCATTACAATTAAATCTATTTAATTATGAATGCAAATAAAATATTCAAATGAGTAACTAAATTTATATTAACTTGTTTTGATTTGATGTCAGCTCGGGAAAAACATTCACCTTAATCTTTAAAATAAAGCATGGGTTTTCATAATTGTATCTGTATGTTTGAGAGAGATTACATGTCTCCAGCCGTCAGAACCCCAGAATACAATTTATTTTTTTCAACCAATACTACTTTATTGCTGCAAAAACTATTACAAGTGAATTTTTCCTTACCTCATGGCAATATTCCAGTAAATGTCTCCAGAAGGAATAAAAAATATTAACACTAAAATCCAATATGCCCTGAAAGTATATATTAGCTAGAAAAGTTGGTAATTCTATACAATAGATTCAGGATTCACTAAAGCCTGGTCCATTGAACCACTGTATTCAATCTTATTCTCAGACCTTTATTATTGCTTATGATGTAAAAAAAAATATAATTTTAACTAAGCTAAGAAGAGTACAGTAAATTAACATATAAATATAAAAGAAAATAAACATAAAGTTCCATGTCTAAATATTAAGCAACAAATAAATAAATATATTTAAATTAAGAATGATCCATACATATACCCACAAAATATTATTTTAGCAAGTTCCTCTCTGAACACATTGTGGGCCTGCATAGTACAGTTTAAGGTAGAATTTGCTCAGAATAAATATCTGAATAATTGAATCAAGCTATTAGATATTATTCCTAAACATTAAATATCTTCTACCAGATATACTAAGATTAAGATGAAAAGAAAGCCATTTGCTCAATGGATAAATATGGAAAAAGGACTAAAACTTGTTATATCATTCAATTGTACAATTAAGATAAATACAGCATAAATATCCTTCCAAGTGCCTAGCATTAAGTAAAATAACATTCACTTTTGAAATGCTATTTCTGTTCTTTATTTTTATGTTTCTTTTTCCAATTTTAAATCCGCACTGAGGATATCTTTCCTTTGATTTTTATTTATTTTTTAATTAAATCTTTATTATTCAGATTATTACATTTGTCTCTCTTTTTCCCCCTCCATAGCTCCCCTCCCATCTGCTCCAACCCCTCCCTCTACCCTTACCTTTCCCAATTGATGAGTCCATAGGTGTATAATTTTTGTCCAGTCACTCCCTGTACCCCCCTCCCTCCTTTCCTCCTGAGAATGATCAGTCCACTCCCTTTCTGTGCTCCTGATTCTAGTGTATTCACTAGCTTATTCTGTTGATCAAATTTTTAATTTACTTAATTTTTAGATTCACTTAATGATAATCTTTTACCTTTTTCTTCTTCCTCTTCTAAAAGAGTGCCTTTCAGCATTTCATATAATACTGGTTTGGAGTTAATGAACTCCTTTAGCTTTTTCTTATCTGTGAAGCTCTTTATCTGCCCTTCAATTCTGAATGATAGCTTTGCTGGATAGACTATTCTTGCTTGTAGGTTCTTGCTATTCATCACGTTGAATATTTTTTGCCACTCCCATCTGGCTTGCATAATTTCTGTTGAGAAATCAGCTGACAGTCGTATGGGTGCTCCCTTGTAGGTAATTAATTGTTTTTCTCTTGCTGCTTTTAATATTCTCTCTGTCTTTTGCTCTTGGTATTTTAATGATGATGTGTCTTGGCGTAGTCCTCTTTGGATTCCTTTTCTTTGGGGTTCTGTGTGCTTCTTGGACTTGTAAGTCTATTTCTTTTACCAGATGTGGGAAGTTTTCAGTCATTATTTCTTTAAATAGGTTTTCAGTATCTTGCTCTCTCTCTTCTGGCACCCCCACAATTCTGATATTGGTATGCTTGAAGCTGTCCCAGAGGCTCCTTACATTATCTTCACATTTTTGGATTCTTTTCTCTTCTTGCTTTTTCAGTTGAGTGTTTTCTCATTCTTTATATTTCACATTTTTGACTTGATTCTTGCCTTCCGTTGTCTGCTGTTAGGTCTCTGTATAATATTTTTTGTTTCAGTCAGTGTATGTTTAATTTCTTTTTGGTCCATTATCATCTCTAGTTGGCTCTTTTGCATCTCTAGTTGGTCCTTTTGCATCTCCTCTTGGGACTTGCTAAATTTATCCACCTTTTCTAGCATATTCTTGAAAAACCTTATAAGCGTGGTTTTGAACTCTATATCCAGTCATTTTTTTTCCTCCATTTCTTTTGTTTGTGATCCTTTCCCTTGTCTCGGCATTTTCACTATGCTGGGAAAACTTCTGTGTTGGATTCAGCCTTATGATACCAGACTTGAAAAACCGCAAAAGCCTCTCTGTTGAGCTTGGAATGGGTGGAGTCTCAGGGCTTAAGGGACTGCCTTGCCTTCCAGTCGGCCCTGCCCTCCAGGGACCCTGAGTCTCACGTGACTGGGTAGTTGCTGGAGAAGTCCCTGTGCGCGCATGCTCGCTCTCTCACAGTGCCTCTAGACTGCTGCCTTTCCAGCTCCCCTGTGCTACGGGACCACAGGAGTCTGGGTTCCCAGGGTTTCGCTGAAACTGGGGTTTAGTGGAGTTAGAAGTGGCACAGTTGGGAGGGTCTGTCTCCCGCCCACTTGTGAAAGCCACCGGCACAATCAGCAGTCTGTCCTCTATGGCGCAGTGCTGTGCGCACCAACAGACTTCTGATCTTTTGTGACTCCCCTAAATTTCCGTGCACTTCTCCCCTTCACAGTCCAAACTCCCCTGAATGAGTTTCGGCTGGATCAGAGGTTTAGTGTCATAGGATAAGGAGTTCAATGCCTTTGAGAGTCTCTGTCTCCCTCCCGCCAGAGAAAGCCAGCCAGGTTTGCTGTCACTCACTCTCTCCACATGCGAGTCTCAGTACCTCAGGTTTTTGCAGCTCCTCTGGGTCTCCATGAGCCCCGCTCTTTCCCTCTAGTTGTAGAATTTCCACTCCGCCAGCTTTCCTGTGGTTCTGGCTGGTGTCTGTTCTGTCTTTTGGTTGTAGTTTTGAAATTGTTGTGCAAGGCAGCAGTGTAGGTGTTTACCTATGCCACCATCTTGACTTCTCCTCTGTGTCTCCATTGATTTTTAGAGAGAATGGAAGGAAAAGGGAAATGCAGAGAGAAATACGCATGTGAGATAGACAGTTTGATTGGTTGCCTCCTTCATATTCAGGCTGGGGCTGGGAATTGATCCCACAACCCATGTACTTTTTCTTGACCAGATTTGAACCCAGGACCCTTAAGTCCATGGACCGATGCTCTATACACTGAGCCAAACCAGCTATGACTCTGTTCTTTATTTTTTTAAACATAAGTTATTTTATTTTTTATTAAATTTATTGGGGTGACATTGGTTAATAGAGTCATATAGATTTCAAGTGCACTTCTATAATTATGATCTATAGATTTCATTGTGTGCTCACCACCCAAAATATAATCTTCTTCTGTCACCAAATATTTGGCCATTTTTACTCTTGCACCCCCACCTCTTTTATTCTGGTAACCATTATTCTGTTGTCTGTATCTTGAGCTTCAATTTTATATGCCACATATGAGTGAAATAATATGATTCTTAGCTCTTTCTGACTGACTTACTTTGGTTAGCATAATATTCTCAAGGTTTATACATGTTGTTGCAAGTGGCAGTACTTCATTTTTTCTTATGGCTAAGTAGTATTTCATTGTATATATGCACCCCCTCTTTATCCAATCTTCTATCAAAGGAAACTTGGTTGTCTTCATGCCTTGGCCATCATTAACAATGCTACAGTGAGCACAGATTTGCATATATCTTTGCAAATAAGTGTTTTTGAGTTTTTTGGCTGGATATCCAGGAGAATCATTTCTGGGTCATATGGTACCTCTATTCTTAATCTTTAGAGGAACCACCAGGCTGTTTTTCAAAATGGCTGTACCAGTCCACATTTCCTCTAGCAGTGAATGAGGGTTCCCTTTTGTCTACAACTTCTCCAACATTTGTTAATACGTGTCTTGTTGAGAATAGCCACTTAACAGGTGTGAGGTGGTGGTATCTTGTATTTTAGATTTGCATTTCTCTAATAACTAGTGAGGTTGAACATCTTTGCATACATCTGTTGGCTGTTGTATGTTTCTTGAGAGAAGTGTCTGTTAGGTCCTGTGCCCATTTTTAATTGGATTATTTGTTTGTTGTTGAATTTTGTGAATTTTCATTTATTTTGGACATTAAGCTATTGTCAGACCTGTTGCAAATATCATCTCCCATTCAATTGGTTGCCTTTTTGTTTTGTTGTGGGAGGTTTCTTTTGCTGTGCAGATACTTTTTAGTTTGAAATAGTCCCATTCATTCATTTTTGCTTTTCCTTTCCTTTGGAGTTAACTTCATAAAATGTTCTCTACACCCAAAGTCTATGAGTTTAGTACCTATGTTCTTTTTCTAGGAAATTTACTGTTTAAGATCTTATACTTAGGTCATTGATCCATTTTCAATTAATTTTTCTACATGGGGACAAGTTGTAATCTAGTTTCATTCTTCTGCATGTGGCTTTTCAATTTTCCCAGCACCATTTATTTAAGAAGCTTTTATTTCTCCACTGTGTGTTTTTGGATCCTTTGTCAAAATTTATTTGCCCTTATACATGTGCTTTTATTTTTGGCCTCTCAATTCTGTTATATTTAGATTCCTAGCTAATCAGAATGGTGCTTAGATTTGCAGCAAATTTGCCTCCTGGGATCTTGTTAGAAATGTGGAATCTCAGGCTCCAACCTGGACTTGCTGAATAATTATATTCATTTTAATAAAATTCCAGATGATTCAAATGAACAGTAATGTCTTAAAATCACTGATTTAGGCTATAATAAACTGCCACTGTTTAAAGTAAGATTTCTTTTTGCTGGGGCCCTAGACAAATGAGTATAGTATTATGCCACAACATGCAATGATTTTAGAGCTGAAGGGCAATCTTTGAAACCATCTGACCTAATTCTTCTTTTGTATTGATTAGGAATCTAAGAGCTCAAAAGATGAAATTACAAATTCAAGGTCATGCAGCTACTTTTAAACACATAGCTAAAATGCAAACTCAGATAGTATTCATTCCAATTCAAATGTGGAAGAAAAGCAAGACTCATGAAAGTAGTAAGTGAAATTTGAATAATTTTATAGAGATTTTATATCAGAAAGAAAAATAGTACAACTCTCTCTCACGTTTGCTTCACAAAAATACACACATTTGTTTGTTTTCTCAGATTATACACAATTGGAGCAAGCTGTCATGTGTATCTAAAAGCAGACTTTAAATGTTTCTTCCCCTGAGAACCTCTATTTTGCTAGTTCTGTTCATCTGAATTTCTTATCTCTTACTCTGCCAGTCATTTTAAAGTCAGTGTGTTGTTCTGATGAGCTAAGTACTATCCACACTGTTGTAGACAGAATATGTTGCTTAGGATTAAAAGAAAAAGGTTCTTTTGAAGGCAGAGGGAGAGAGTGGGGACTTGGATGGTGTTTTTTTAATGGTTGGCAACTAGTAGTTAACATTGCTGAGTCAGAAGCATACTGGGCAAACCTAGAACTCTCAGGGCAGTTACATCTGTGCTTTAGTATAAAGGAGCGAATCTTCAACACTAACAAGTCACAAAGTTAGTGTGTTCCTGAGGCAGTTCATGAGTATTCCTTGTATGTTGTTTTTATTGCTAATCTTTGCAGTATGTTGCTCAAGTTCTATATGTAACAGAAATGTGATAAGAAAGAGTTGTAGAAGAATAACTACTGAGGAATTAAAGGGAGTGTTTTCAAAATGTACTTAAAATATTTTACCAGTATAGAAATAAATACAATTCTTAACACATATTATGCTAGAATTTTAAATACTTTTCAGTGTTCAAGTTACACTTTAAAAATAAGGTATATATTGTCAAAGATGGTTAAGTAACTCTCACACACACACGCACATGCACACACAGGCACATGCACACACACACAAAGGAATGATAAATTCAGGCTAATGAATACCTCAACAACAGGGAAGGACAAGGAAGTGAGAAATTTAGTTGGATCTGCACTTTTTAAAAATTTTATTAAAACTGACAAAGAAGAAAGTGAAATATATTCTGGGCAGAAAGTAAGTACAGGCAAAGACCCCGTGGAAGGAGGAAGCAGGACATATTTTGGGAATCAAATGAGGTCCAGTAAAGAGGGAGGTGAGGAAGTAAGGGAAAGGCTAGAATTGGAGACACTGGAGGCAGACAAAGTGTGAAACCATGCACAGGAACAGCTACTGATAAGCAAAGTTACACGGAGTAAAGAAAATTTAAGCACTGACACATTTGTCCATTGCTACTAAATGAAAGCTTTTAAATATTACTGTATTTTGTTAAGTGAGAGATAGCCTTACTATTACTTTAGACCTATCTATGGCTAAGAATTACATTAATATCAGTGTCATTACTTAACTCAAACAAAGGTTTTTTGAACAAAGATTAATGCTGTGTATAGTTACTAGATAATTTTCTAGACTTAATCTTGCCTTGAACAAGATTGTGTATGTCAGTGGTTCTAAACCTTCCTAATGCTTCGACCCTTTAAGACAGCTCCTCATGTGGTGGTGACCCCCAACCATAAAATTATTTCTGTTGCTACTTCATAACTGTAATTTTGTTACTGCTATGAACTGTAATGTAAATATCTGATATGCAGGATGTATTTTCGTTGTTACAAATTAAACATAATTAAAGCATAATGATTAATCACAAAAACAATATATAATTATATATTGTGAAATATTTATTTCTAATTACAAATAAATGAAATTTTTTGTCTTGAATCATGGTGTAGCATGGGTAACAGTCTTCATATAACAACAGTAAACTACATTGCTGAACTTTGCTACACCGAGGAGGGGTCTGTTGGTTCCTAAGACCATGGGAAATATGTTTTTTCTGATGGTCTTAGGCGGCCCCTGTGAAAGGATCGTTTGACCCCAAAGGGGTCGTGACCCACAGGTTGAGAACCACTGGTGTAGGTACTCTGGTAGGTAGACTATCTCTCCTAAATGTGCTTATTTCTTCATTTAAAAAACCTGTGACTACATTACCTTGCTGGGCAAAAAAGAATTTACAGACGGGATTGTGTTAAGGATTTGGGGTATTTTGAGATTATCTTGAATTATCTAAATGGTGCAATGTACTCACAAAGATCTTTATATGAAAAAGGCATAAGGGTCAAAGTCAGGGAAGATATAGCCACTGCAGGAGAGGTTAGAGCAGTGGTTCCCAATGTGGGGCATGTGGGGAACAATTTGATTTTTAAGATAGGCAATTTGCAAATGAGTTATTAAGGGTGAATTTTTCAGAAAAAGAAATGGGGGTGGCATAGATAAAGGAGTTCTGAGCCTTGTCCCAGAAAAGATAGAAAGAACAGCTGAGGGTCACACGAGGAGTGTTTGTTGGCAAGTTAAGGAACAGCTATACTTCAGGAGAAGGTGGGGGACTGCTAGGCAGGGCTCCTTAACCTGGCAGCCCCAACTGCTGCTGGGTTCCCTCCAGGAGCCACCATCTCAGATACGGAGACTGCACCATTTTGAAGGGAAAAGTGGATGTTATTGGAAGCCTGAAAATCTACATCTGTGGCACTCATCCAACAGCTGTGAACACCAGAACACCGGTCCCCAATTGGCACAAACATGTGGATTCAGAGGAGTTCTACACTCCACCATGGAAAGGTTGGATTTATCCTGCATAAAGTGAGGTCTCTGGTCCCAGCAGGACAGAGAAACACACACATTGTGGGAGCTGGAGGACTGGAGAAAGTCTGCACCTAGAGAAATCCGTGGCTGTTGGGATTGGCGTGATCCATGATTGTGAAAGGGGGTCCTCAGAGCTTGTAACAGAGGGGATCTCTAAAAAACAACCCATTTTGATCCGATGCAGAAGGTCAGCCTGGAAGTTTTAAAAGTGTGCTGGCTGCTTGGACATGAAGGAGAAAATGGGCCTGGGTAGATTTAAGACACAGCTCTGAAGTTCGTGCACTTGCACTTTTCCCTCTTCTGATCCTTGCTTCAGATTGCTAAGCCCAATAGAATCACCCAGTTGGGGACATCCTAGGAGAATGCAGGGAAAAGTTGTTTTTCTGGAACCTGGGTATCAGAGTGGGGAGTGACTATCAGAGAACCAGCTCTGGGGCAGGCCACAAACTAGTATTGAGTGCCACAGGGGAAGCAAAATCTAACCACTGACTAGGGAGGACCTATAGACCCAGAGATTAATCCAGAAACACTGCCACCCAGGGGCTGAATCATAAATTGACACTTGTGTTTTTCTCTCTTCTTCTTTCTCTCCTATCCCCTAAATTGCCTCTCTCTGGTGGTTACCTGTATTTGGTGTTATTCATATTGTGAATACATTTCAGTTCAGTACCTTGTGCATTGTAATTGGTTGTGTTGTATTTTGTGTCTTTAAATCAATGCAGAAGAGAGAACTACATATCCAGACAATTGGAGAAGAAAGACCATGGGGACACAAAGAAACAGCCCACATATGAAAGAAAAGCAGGCATCACCAGAAAAGAAAGTAAATGAAATGGAGGCAAGTAACCTGTCAGAGAAAGAATGCAGAGAAAGGGTCATAAAGTGGATGAAAAGAATAGAAGAAGTATTCAACAATATGAGTAAGAACAAGAGCAAATGAAGAAGAACCAAGAAGAAATGAAAAATGACATTGCTGCTTTAAATAACTCAATAAAAAGCATAAAGAGTAGATTAGAAGAAGCAGAGGACCACATCAGTGAGCTAGAAGGAAATGTAGGAAAAAATATCCAAGTAGAGCAGCTTCTAGAAAAAAAAAAAATGAAAAAACAGAGGAGAGCCTAAGGGAACTTTGGGACATCAAGAAACAAAACAACATCTGCATAAAGGGCTTCCAGAAGGAGAGGAAACTAAGCAAGGAATAGAAAAACTGTTTGAGGAATAATGACAGAAAATTTCCCTGATAAAGGGAAGAAAAAACCCACACAAATCCAAGCAGCTCACAGTCTCAAGCAAAATGAATCCCAAAAGACCAACACCAAGGCACATTATAATTAAATTGGCAAACACCAACAACAAAGTAAGAATCTTAAAAGTGGCCAGAGAGAGACAAAAAGTTACCCACAAAGGAAACCCCATCAGACTAGCAACTGATTTCTCAATAGAAACTCATCAGACCAGAAGGGAAGGAAATGAAATATACAAAGTCATGCAAAGGAAGGGTCTGAATCCAAGAATATTGTGCCCAGCAAGGATATCAATCAAAATTGAAAGTGAAATAAGGGACTTCATAGACAAAAAAAGGACTAATGCTAAAGGGGCTCTTGTAAAAAAAAAAAAAAGAAAGAAAGAAAGAAAAAAATAAATAGGAAGCAAAGAAGGAACACAGGGGTAAAGAATAAAAATGGTGACAAATAAGTACCTATCAATAATAACTTTAAATATAAATGAATTAAATCCCCCAATCAAAAGACATAGTGTTGCAGATTGGATAAGAAAAGATGACCAATATATCTACTGTCTATAAGAAACATACCTCAGGGAAAAAGACACACACAGAATGAGGGTGATGGGATGGAGAAAGGTTTTCCTGGCAAATGGAAGCAAAAGAAAAAAGCTAGGGTAGCAATACTTATAACTGACAAATTAGATCTCAAAATGAAGGACATAACAAGAGATAAGGAAGGCTACCTCATAATACTAAAGGGAGCAATCGAACAAGAAGAAATAACTCTGGTAAACATATACACACCCAATACAGGAACAACCAAATACATAAAAAAACTCCTGGAGGATATCAAGGGAGAGATTTATAGCAATATAATCATACTAGGAGACTTTAATATCCCACTATCACCATTGGACAAAACTTCTAAACAAAACATCAATTCAAAATGACTCACTAGAGCAGATGGAATTAATTGATATCTTCAGATCATTTCACCACAAAGCCACAGAATATACATTCTTCTCAAGTACACATGGGTCATTTTCAAAGATAGACCATATATTTGGTCATAGGCAAAGTCTCTTCAAATTCAAGAAGATAGAAATCATATCAAGCATCTTTCAGATAACAATGTCATAATTCTGGAAATCAACTACAATAAGAATAATTTAAAAACAAACAAACATCTGGAGACTAAACAGCATGCTATTAAATAATGACTGGGTTACCAGAGATATCAAGGAAGAAAATGGCAACAAATGACAATGAAAATACAACCAAAATCTATAGGACACAGTGAAAGCAGTCTTGAGAGGGAAGTTTGTAGCTCTACAAGCCTACTGCAAAAAACAAAAAACAAAAAATAAATTAACTACCCCTACAAGTGAAAGAGTTAGAAAGAGAGCAACAGGAAAAGCCCAGTGTAAATAGAAGGAAGGAAATAGTAAAGATCAGAGTGGAGATAAACGACATAGAGACCAAAGAAACAATACAAAAGATCAACAAAACTAAGAGTTGTTTCTTTGAAAGGATAAACAAGATTGATGAATCTCTATCCAGGCTCATCAAGAAGCAAAGAGAGAGGATCCAAATAAAATCAGAAATGAAAGAGGTGAAATAACAACAGACCCCACAGAAATGCAAAAGATTGTTAAAATATACTATGAACAACTCTATTCCAACAAACTAGATAACCTGGAGGAAATGGACATATTTCCAGAAAAATATAACCTTCCAAAACTCAATCAGGAAGAATCTAAACATCTTAATAGGCCAATAACTATGGAAGAAATTGAAGCAGTCATCAAAAAGCTTCCAGCAAACAAAAGCCCAGGGCCAGAAGCTTCACAAGGGAGTTTTACCAAACATTCATGGAAGAATTAAACCTATTTTTCTCAGACTATTCCAAAAATTCAAGAGGAAGGAACACTTCTAAGCTCCTTCTATGAAGCCAGCATCACCCCAATACCAAAACCAGATAAACACAACACAGTGAAAGAGAATTACAGACCAATATCCCTCATGAGTATAGATGACAAAACCTTCAACAGAATTCTAGCTAATCAGATACAGCAGTACATCATAAATATCATACACCCTGACCAAGTAGGTTTTTATTGCAGGAATGCAAGGATGGTATAATATCCAAAAATCAATAAACGTGATATATCACATAAACAAATTGAGAGATAAAAATCACATAGTCATATCAATTGATGTAGAAAAGCAGTTGACAAAAATCTAACAACATTTCTTGATAAAAACTTTCAACAAGATGGAAGTAAAAGGATCATACCTCAACATAATAAAATCTATATATGATAAACCCACAGCTAACATCATACTCAATGGGCAAAAACTAAAACCATTTCCCCTAAGAACAAGAACAAACAAGGATGCCCACTCTCACCACTCCTGTTTGATATAGTAATGGAAGTATTAGCCATTGCAATTAAACAAGAAGAAGAAATAAAAGGCATTCAAATTGGAAAAGAAGAAGTAAAGCTGTCCTTATTGGCAGATGACATGATATTGTACATAAAAAATCCAAAAGACTCCATAAAAAAACTAATAGACTTAATAAATGAATTCAGCAATGTAGCAGGATATAAAATCAATGCCAAGAAATCTATGGCATTTCTATACACTAAGAGTGAACTTACAAAAAGAGACTAAAAAGCAATCCCATTTACCATTGCACCAAAAAAATTAAGATACCAAGGAATAAATTTAAGTAAGAAGGTAAAAGACCTATGTATACAAAACTATAGGACACTGAAAAAAGAAGTGTATGAAGACATGAACAGAGGGAAGGACATACCATGTTCTTGGATCAGGATAATACACATCAAAATATACATACTACTCAAAGCAACCAATAGATTCAATGCACTTCCCATTAAAATACCAAAGGCATATTTCACAGATCTAGAAATAACTCTCCAAAGATACATCTGGGATAAAAAGACTCTGAATAGCCATTGCAATCCTGAGAAAGAAGAATAAAGTAGGTTAGATCTCAATACCAGATTTCAAGCTGTATTACAAAGCTACTGTTCTCAAAATAGTCTGGTACTGGCACAAGAAACACATATAGACCAATGGAATAGAATAGAGAATCCAGATATCCACCCAAACCACTATGCTCAATTAATATTTGACAAAGGCGCTATGAACATATAATGGAGTCAGCATAGTCTCTTCAATAACTGGCGTTGGGAAAATTGGACAGATATATGCAAAAACATGAAACTAGACCACCAACTTACACTATACACAAAAATAAATTCAAAATGGATACAGGACCTAACCTAAGATGGGAAACAATAAAAATACTAGAGAAGTCCACAGACAGCAAAATGTCAGACATATGCTGAAGGAACTTCTTCACTGATACTGCTCCTAGGGTGATGGAAACTAAAGAGAAAATAAACAATAGGACTACATCAAACTAAAAAGCTTTTTCTCAGCAAAAGAAACCATCAACAAAACAACAAGAAATTCCACCATATAGCAGAACATATTTGCAAATGTTATCACTGATAAAGGTTTAATCTTCAACATCTACAGGAAACTTATACAACTTAATAAAAGGAAGATATATGATCCAGTAAAAAAGTGGGCAAAGGACCTAAATAGAATCTTTTCTAAAGAAGATAGAAGGAAGGCCAAGAGACACATGAACACATGCTCAAAGTCACTAATTATCTGAGAGATGCTGTGGGAACCTCTTTCCACGTCCCGCGTGGTTCAGGGTTCCCGGGTCAGGGTTCGGGTTCTGAAGGAGGCCGCACGCAAACAAAATGAGAGACTAGAAAACATTAATTTGGCGATATTGGGGGGCCTTCCTCTAGTGGAAAGGACTGAAACTTGCTCTGGCCTTTTTCTCCCTTTTATTAAGGCTTTGGGACACACCCATAGCCTTTAGGCAGGAAATAACAAAAACAGAAATTAACATGAAACGAACAGATAGAGGTTGCTTCAGCCAATAATGTTTCAACTAAACAGTGAGTAATTAGCTCTGACCTTTCAGAGCAGTTAAGGTTGACCAGCCTTCTGGCTTCCTGTTTACATCCATTTAGTGAGAACAATATTTGGTTTCCAACATCTCCCCCATTTTCTTTTCCTCTAAAAATATCTTGAACCTACAGACTAGAAATAAATCTTAAGAACAAAAAATAAGACAAGCAACAATGGCTATGCTAAGAGGTAAATGAATAAGTCTATAGTATCTTTCTTTCTGGACCAACAGTCCTTTGAGTCCCAGTTTCAATGTCCAACAGTTTTTTGAGTGTACATGTCAGCAATGATATTTCAGTTCTGGATGGTGGACAAATGGTGGCAATGCAGGTCCGACTCTCTCTGGTTTGGTCCTGGGCAACCTGCATCGATGCACAGCTGCTGACTGTTAGGATGGCAAGGTGTCGTCAGCATCTTCCATCTCTGGACTGCTTCTCCTCTTGTCTTCATAGCTGGAGCATTCTCTGTTGTAGGAATTCACATGGTCTTGGAGCTGTTTTTCTGAAAATATATAAACATTCTCGACCAAAAGTTAGTAAAGGAATTTTTCTATAAATTTGACTATGGATCCTTTTTATTTTTGCCCAAATGATTTTCCTTTGGCTTATTTTAATACTATGTATGTTTTTCATGGGTGTCTTGCTGTTAAGTAAAAAATTTTTTCTAGATGTAATTTGCTTACAGGATGCTTTTTCCTTACATAATATTACTGTACTATCCCCCTTTTTATGTAATTATGATGCTTTTGGAAAATTTTTATAATGCAAATATGACTGCTTTATGTTTATTGCATGTTGAGTAATTTTACCATGCAATGAACTACCAATAGAAATTTAAGTTAATACTTTAGGAACAACTGTTTTCCAGTACAATTAAATTTTCTTGAATATTTACCTATTTCAATTAACCAATTAAATTAATTTGAAAATTTAACTACTATTTTATTGTTAAATTTAATATTCTAACAACAATCTTAGTTTTATCCTGTAAATATTAGTGGAAAGGATTATTTGCATTCTTGAGTAGGCCCTG
>JAAGEH010000045.1:41680108-41896881 GCA_011751065.1 Lasiurus cinereus
AGAGATTCCAGCTTAAAACCCTGTCTAATATGTCCAAAAAGGTGGACAATTGCGCAAATTTCTTTTTAAGCCGGGCTTCTCTCCTCACGAGTACAGAAATTCCAGACACATCTCTAAATTTTTAAAACTTTTTCATGGCGAGAAAGGAGACTAGATTAGTATACTGGGAGAGTGGACTTTCATACTGGATTGCCACAGTGTCTCTCTTCCTCCATATCCTGCTTACTTCAGGGGCAAGCATCAGTAACAGATCTGGCTGAATTTCTTCTCATGCTTAAAAGATAAAGACAGATCTTAATTTTTTTCTTTCTTTTTCGCTTTCCGAAGTAATAACTAGCACCTAATTTGGCCAAGATTAGCATTTCACTGTGATTTTTCTTATAACTTTTAAATGAAACCTTCAGTAATCTCATTGCAGGAGAGCAGAGAGCCTTGCCCTCTCCTGCGACCTTTGAATTTCTCCACACCAGAGGCAGTTTCAGCAGTGGAGTTTCACTTATTACAGATTTCAGATTCCAAATGCAAACTAAGATTTTAATTTGAACAAGAAACCACATTATTTAAACTTGCAAACCAAAAGTCTATAATACAGTTTACTTTATATTTATAACCGAATTCTTCCCCATTAGCCTGGCTGAAAAAGACATTCCCACCCTACTTACAGATTTCGACTCTGCAGTTAATCCGTGGGCTTTGCATACGTTGAATTCCCCTCACCTTTTCCTAGGTGAATCTTCCCTCACCATTTTCCTTGGTGAATTTTCCTTCCTTTGCTCTTAGGCGAATAATACCTTCTCCTCCAGACATCCCACGGTCAGACTCCAGATGTGAGCACCTTTTTCCGCAGCCCCTGATGGGTGCCAGATGTGGGAACCTCTTTCCACGTCCCGCATGGTTCAGGGTTCCTGGGTCAGGGTTCGGGTTCTGAAGGAGGCCGCATGCAAAGGAAATGAGAGACTAGAAAACATTAATTTGGCGATATTGGGGGGCCAGGCGGGAGACTTCCTTTAGTGGAAAGGACTGCCATTTGCTCTGGCCTTTTTCTCCCTTTTATTAAGGCTTTGGGACACACCCCTAGCCTTTAGGCAGGAGATAACAGAAATTAACATGATACAAACAGATAGTTTCAACTAAACAATGAGTAATCAGCTCTGACCTTTCAGAGCAATTAAGGTTGGCCAGCCTTCTGGCTTCTCATTTACATCCATTTAGTGAGAACAATATTTGGTTTCCAACAAGATGCAAATCAAAAGGACAATGCAGTACCATCTCACACCTGTCAGAATGGCTATTATCAACAAATCAACAAAGGACAAGTGCTGGGGAGGATGCAGAGAAAAAGGAACCTTCCTGCACTGCTGGTGGGAATGCAGACTGGTGCAGCCACTGTGGAGGATAGCATGGAGTTTCCTCAAAAAAACTAAAAATGGAGTTTCCATTTGACTCACTCCTAGGAATATATCCTAAGAAACTAGAAACATCAATCACAAAGGATATATGCACCCCTATGTTCATAGTAGCACAATTTACAATAGCTGAGAGTTGGAAACAGCCTAGGTGTCCTTGAACAGATATCTGGATCAGAAAACTGTGATACATCTATACAATGGAATATTCTGCTGCCATAAAAAAAAAATAATTCTTACCATTTGCAGCAATCTGGATGGAGCTAGAGACCATTATGCTAAGTGAAATAAGCCGGTCAATGAAAGAAAAATACCACATGATCTCACTCATTTGTGGATAATAAAGAACAATATAAACTGCTGAGTAAAAAGATAGAAACAGAGGCAGTAAAGCATCAAACAGACTGTCAAATTACAGCAGAAAGGTTAAGGAGAGGTGAGTGAGATATGAGATCACCCAAAGGACTTGTATGTCTGAATATAAGCATAGCCAATGAATGCAAGACACTGGCGCATGAGGCATGTATGGAAGTGGGATGGGGAGGGGAATGGGAAGATATATGCACATGTAATATCTTAATAAAAAAAATGGAAAAAAATAAAAAAGTGAATTTTTCCCATTTCTTATGGCAACTCCACACACATATTTGATATATATTTAACATTTTTATGCATTTCAGTTCTTTATTATATGTTTTGAAAAATTATTTGCTATTTTCATATTACTTCATATTATTATCATTTTTTAACAATTTCTTAGTAGTTTCTTCCTCAGTATTTCAACTGTCTTTTTGTTCTCTTATTTTTCTCTTCCATGTATGCCATTTTCTTTGCAAGCCTGTTTAGACCAAGTTAATGGCCTTTTAGGCTTCCTCCCCATAAATAGCAGTTCACTTTTTAATAATAAGAAATATATGTATGGACAGGGCATCAAGATTTAGATATTTTTAGGTGGGGCATGGCCAAAAAATGGTAGAGAACCATTCGGTTAGAGGGATGCTGTCACAAACCAAAAAATCCAGACACTAGAATCTGAAAAAGGGAAGGATTAGATTCTTCCTGACAGGATACAAAAAGAACAGAATCCTGCTGACCCAATTTAAACCTCTGACCCCAGGAACTGTAAGACAATAAATGTGGATTATTTAAGTAACTAAACTTACAAGTAGAAATTTGTTACAACAGCCATGGAAACTAATATGGGCACCTAACATAAATTGAATGAAGGTATAAAGTAAAGCAATTGCAAGGAGTTTTTGTTGTTCTTGGGTGACATTGACAAAGGCATGCAACTCCTCAATTTACACATTCAATAACATAGAGTTGCATCGTCTAATACAATAATCACTCATGCCATGGGACAATTGAGCACTTGATATCTAACTAAATCTGACTGAGAATAGATGAAAGTATAAAATATATAGTGGATTTAGAAGAGTATGAAAACAGAATGTAAAATGTCTCATTAATAATTTTATATTGATTATATTTTTAAATGGTGATATTTTTGGATAGTGTTAAATAAAATATGTTTTTAAAAGGGGTTCCACCAGTATTTTTACTTTTTAATGTGGCTAGTAGAATATTTGAAATATTCTAAATAGTCAAGTTATGGACTACCATTATTTTTCTATTGGATAGTACTCATATAGACATTTTCACAATGGTTCTACAACTTAGACATCATCTTGTACTAAGAAATTCCATAAATTCAGAGTCAAACTCAAAGTTAGATATTGTTGATACTTAAAAAATATTGTTAAACAAATGAGCTCACATTTAATATATAAATATCTGCCAGCACAGAGTGTTCATATGCTTTTTGCATATATAAAATCACTAAGGTAACCTGGAAGAGTTTTCTGTGATATTCTTCTTCAGTATCAATTTTGAAATCTAATGTTCTTTGTAATTTTGTTATAAAGCATGCCTATTCAATCTCATTTTTTATTTTGATTCTCTGAATATGGTATTATTTTTTCCCTTCCCAACCTATATAAACCTCCACTGAATTAGAATAATGTATCTAAGAAATGAAGAATGGTTTTGTTCGTCTTGGCAAATACTTTGCATTGATTTTAATAATACTTGCTGTCATATGTGTGACAAGAGAATAGATTGGATACTAATGCAAATCAATAAATTAAATCTGTTAACTGAACAGTCTAAATATTAATAGCTATGAATTTTAACAAGTCCCTTAAATTCCAAGTTTTTTAACCTCTAGCAATTGGAATATTTCTAGATACATTTTATAATTACTTAAAGCTTGTTATAATCAGGCTAAGTTATTCTTGATGCTTCATAAATTGTGTTTTTTACTTAATTAGGTAAAGTATAAGTGTATTCTCCCCAATAAAATAACCCACCATATTTTGGTGATAATATTGTATAATATGTAATTTTTTAGTGTGAATCATAAAGAGTAAATTAAATGATATCAAAGGGGAAAATATAAATCATGGTTGCAAACAAATCATAGTTATAACCTTGAATAAATGAGAAATAGGTCTGAAAGTTATTTCTCTGGCAGCCCATTTGTCGATTAAATTTCTCTCATCTGTTAAAGTGTGTCTCTACAATTATCATTTTTCATGCAATGTACAAGAATTCATTCTAAGTGCTATGTCTGTCTCCTCTGCACTTATTCTAAATTCATTTAAAGGGCAATTATTCATATATATATATATATATATATATATATATATTATTGATTTTTTACAGAGAGGAAGGGAGAGAGATAGAAAGTCAGAAACATTGATGAGAGAGAGACATCGATCAGCCACCTCCTGCACACCCCACTGTAGAGATGTGCCCACAACCAAGGTACAAGGGCAATTATTCTTAAAGGATAACTTAAAAAATCATTTTTCTGGTTATATTTTCATTTGTAAAATCAGATTAGAATCCAAATATCTTTTGCTCACGAAATAAGTACAGCAAAGATGAAATAGTTTAAAACTTGAAATAGTTATAAAACTTGATCCTATATTTACTTCCCTTTTTATTAAAGGCCCCAAGTATTTTGGTTTACCTCTAACCACTAGTAATCTTCTATAGAATCATAAGCCAAAAGACAATTTTTGAAGTGCTCAATTTTGTATCATTTATTTGTTTTCATTAAGTAAGCAAGTAATATATTATTACTATCTTACATCAGGTATAGTGAATAGTAAATTAAAGTATATTGATAAAGTAAAGGAAACAAATATTTAAAGAGAGAGAGCACCAATGGATGAATTTGAAAGCATTATGGTTTTAAAGGGATGGCAGAAAAAAGGGCTATTTAAAGGTAATTAAGAAAGGGCAGCCAATGAGATATAAAGAAGCCCAGGCAAAAAGAGTTGTGTCCTAGAAACCAAAAAGCATGACTTCTTATCAAGTTGAGTCTGGTCAAATGTCACATAGGCATCAAGCAAGACCAAGATTAAAAAGTATTTGTTTGATACAGAAATGTGAAGGCGTCTAGTGGACTTACTGAGAAAAAATTTTTGTTGGAAACAAAAGACAGGCAATCAGATTGAGATGAATAAATATAGAATATTGAAATTTTTAAAGGGATGTTTATTTGTACAATACATATTTACTTATAAATTTATTATGCTAATTTTCAAAATTACAGCAGCTGAAAGAGTAAAGAATTAATGCTCCTGCTCTACTCTCTCCTTCTATTCCATTCTCCCTATAGAAACTCACTCTGAAAAAAATGCCTTTGAGCCAGCAATATACTTCAATCTGTTTCAGACCTTCCTGCTCCCTCTTCCATTTGTCAACCTTCTCCAAGATAAGGAAGCAGTGACGGATTTGGCATAGGAGGCTTAAGATACCTCTCAATTGGGATACATGTCACAAGGCTCTATTTTATAAGAACACAGGACAGATTCATGCACATTGAAAGAAAATTCATTAGAAGAAATATTTTAATATCGCTATTCACCTTTTCTCTGTAGTAGAAGTGTCAACCAAATTCACAATCAACAATGACAGATCAAAACACACATGTGGTTGGCACCAGTGAGAGCTTTATATGTATTGTGCATGCACAAGTAAACATAGATAGATATATAGATATAGATATAGATATAGATATAGATATAGATATAGATATAGATAGATAGATAGATACTCTTGTTTAATTAGACATGCTTTCTGATTTAGCTAGACTTTTTTCAGCCCAGTGAAGCACCCCAATTTCTCTTTCAAGTAATTGTCAGCAACACAGCAGTAAATATCAATATGAAGCAGATTATTATTATAGATCATGCAGAGAGAAGAAAGGGTAAAATATTTAACTGCAGCAGTATTTGACTATATTTTGTGCATTGAGAAAACCTGAAGTCATTTTCAATTTCCACCATTTCTTACTTCTTTTCAGTTTAACATTTGATTAAACTGTAAAATGTTTGCATCTGGCTATAAAGCAAGTTGGGTTCTTGGGCTGAAGAAACTCCAAGGAGGTTAGAAACTAGGGAGAAGAAGCCAGGCATTGCTACATGATGTCATTACCCAGGATTCACAGTGACATTTGGGGGCTGGGCTGGGCTGTGGGCCACATTTTGTGCCATGGAATCTTGGCAGTGTTGGCTGCAATTTGGTGGGGTTTCACTCTGGGAGGTGTCAGGGTCTGTGTCCCAATTGGGGGAAGATAAGTGTTGGCTTGTAAGCACCAGGTCCACCGTGTCATTTATTTTTAAATGGTCAGTGCCTGTCATGCAGCTCCTGCATTGAACATCTGCCCCCTAGTGGTCAGTGTGCATCATAGCTACTGGTTGAATGTACATTTAGACTTCCTATATGATAAAAGAGAAACTTATAAATTGACTATACCTCCATTACACTCACCAGGCAATCAGCAGTGAGTATGCAAATCAAACCAACAAAGATGGCAGTTAATTTGCATACATAGGTGTGGGGGTGGGGGGACAAAAGGGGAGAGCTGGTGGAGAGTGGAGCAGATGAAGAGCAGAGGAGTGCTGGTGGTTTGGAGGACTTGGAAGAGTGGGAGACCTTGGGACAGAGACAGAGACAGAAGGGAAAACCCAAAGTGTAGGGAGCACCAGGAATTCTGGGAGTAGTAGTTCTGGTGGCAGCCCCAGGACCAGAAGTGGAAGACCAGAGCTTGGGGAGCATCAGGAATGCTGAGAACTGTAGTTCTGGCAGACAGGCTTCCTAGACACTAGAGCAAAGAGAGTCTGGAGCAAGCTACTGTTGTGGTGGGGATGAAGGGAAAGCAAAGGTGAGAGACATAAGTAAAATCAGAGTGTCTAGGGAAAAATTAAAGGTAAGATATCCTAAAACTTCCAGAAAATCTCCACCAATGAAGCAAAGGAAAAAATATGCCTCTATCATTCTATGAGCAACAAACCAAACTGGGTTGGGGTCTCAGATAATTCACTCATATGACTGCAAAGATAGACAGAAACTCTATCTAGGAGAGTTTAGGAGAGGGCGCAGGTTGGGCTGAGGGACTCACTTGCCATGCATGAATCTTTGTGCAATGGGCCCCTAGTTTGTGTATGTGTGTGCGTGTGTGTGTGTGTGTGTGTGTGTGTATTATACATATACATATACATATACATATACATATACATATACATATACATATGTATATGTATATATAATATATATATTATAGGTTGTAAGTAGCTTTGTGAAAACTCAACAACAGTTAAGAGAAGTTCTGAAATATTGTATTGGAATCAGAATATAAATTTAAAACCTATTGTTTTAAAAATATATATTTAGCTTTAGCCACTGAAAGAACCTAGACACAAAGACATCAGTAGCAATGAGCATACTTAGAGGCAGAATTAGTTTCTGAATGCCATTTGCCATGTAAAGGAATCATAGATTCATGAAGACATGGTATCTTCACAGGTAATAGTCAGGTGATGGTAGGACATTGGAAAAATTGAATATAAAAAAAATTACTAACTCTAATAATTGTATAATATTGAGCAAATAAAAAGCTAAGAATAGAGATACTTAAAAGGAGAATGGGCAAAGGAATTCATCTGCTATCATTTGAATAGACTGTTTCACTTAGACTTTATTTTATTTTTTTTTTATAGTTTTACTGTTCTTTTTTTAGCTTTGATATTTTTATTTTTTAAAATTTATTTTATTTTTATTTTTTCCCTATTGCAATCCTCAACCCTCCCCACCTCCCAGTACATGCCCTCACCCATCTCTTCCCCCACCCCCATCCCCCATGCCTTCTATCCACTGGCTATGCCTACACACATGCATATAAGTCCTTTGGTTAGGCTTTAATTAAAGTAAGAGAATCTGTCTTATATTTAAATGAAGAAATTAGTGTTTTTTTTTTCTTTTTGGTGAAAGGTCTTTATAGAATAATGCTAGCAAATATATATTATATATAAGGCTACAAATTGAAATTACAATTTTGCAATCCATAATAAAATAATTGTTTCAGGCAAGGGTCATTAATTGCCACAACCATTAGAGGAAAAAACAGTTGTTGTATGAATATAATGGAAAAAAAAACACAAAAAAAATCCCTCCTTCTCTACATAAACACACACAAAGACAACAGCTTTAAAAGTGTGTGTCTCTATGGATGTATCTTTGTGACTTAAATTACTAGTCATCACCCTCCTTGGAGGAATGATTACATTTATATTGCTAGTAGTGAAAAGTTAGTGTTTTCTAACTATCATCTACACAAATAAAATGCAAATTGACTGTACCTCTGCAACACCCACCAGCTAATCAGGAGTGAGTATGCAAATTAACCCAAAAAAGTTGGCAGGTTAATTTGCATACAGAGTCACAAAAGGAAGACTGAAGGCTCCTGCAGAGCAAAGACTGAAAACTGAAGGCTCTGCTGAAGTTTGAAGGCTTGGCTCTGCTGTGGCCCGGGTCCCAGGTACCAGAGAAAAACCAGTGTTGGCAGTCAAGGGAAGGAAGGCTTATTGCACAAATCTTCATGCAATGGGCCTCTAGTCTAATATAAAGTAACCACTTCATGAATGAAGTTATCTTATAAGTGTGTCTTTAATCCAAACAGAATTAAGATTTTATATTTAACTTTCACTTAACAGAAAATACATGGAATATAAAAACAAGTTAATGACAGAATGAGACAATT
This sequence comes from Lasiurus cinereus, assembly GCA_011751065.1. NCBI lineage: Eukaryota > Metazoa > Chordata > Mammalia > Chiroptera > Vespertilionidae > Lasiurus > Lasiurus cinereus. The sequence continues at coordinate 41,688,626 of JAAGEH010000045.1, forward strand.
AGAAAAATGTGAAACATGAAAAACTCTGTAAGTACACTGGTCTGCTTATTTAGAAGAGTCATGTCATGGCAAAAATGTGAAAGAACTCTTTACATAAAAAGAGATAATAACCAAGTGCAGTGTTTGAACCTGACTATATTCTAATTTGGAGAAAGAAATTGTACTAAAATAATATTTTGGATAAATGGAAATATATGAATATGGTCTTGAAAAATAATATTGGGGACATTTCAAATTTCTTGAGTGTGTCATTGACATTGTGACTTTTATAACAGAACTAGAGGCCTGGTGCATGAAATTCATGCACAGGGGTGGTGTCCCTCAGCCCAGCCCACACCTTCTCCAATCTGAGACCCCTTGAGGGATGTTCGACTGCTCTACCAGAATTGGGCTTAAACGGGCAGTCAAACATCCCTCTCACAATCCAGGACTGCTGGCTCCCAATTGCTTGACTGCCTTCCTGATTGCCCCTAACTGCTTCTGCCTGCCAGCCTGATTACCTCTTAACAATTCCCCTGCCAGCCTGATTGATGCCTAACTGCTCCCCTCCCAGCCTGTTTGCTCCTAACTGTCCTCCCCTGCAGACTTGGTCATCCAAAATTGCCTTCTTCTGCAGGCCTGGTCCTCCCTCAACTGCCCTTCCCTGCAGGCCCAGTCACCCCCAACTTCCCTCCTCTGCGAGCCTGGTCCCTCCTAAATGCCCTCCCCTGCAGTCTTGATCACCCCCAACTGCCGTCCCCTGCTGGCCTCATTGCCCACAACTGCCCTCCCTTGCAGTCCTGGTCCCTCCAAACTACCCTTCCCTGCTGGCCATCTTGTGGGGGCCATTTTGTGTCCACATGGGGGTAGCAATCTGGTGTGTTGGAGTGATGGTCAATTTGCATATCACTCTTGTATTAGATAGGATGGCACTTTATTTTGGATATTGAGGTTGAGTAAGTATAGGGATGGATTTATGCAATGACTTTTCTGTATATTGGACATTTCTATAGTAAACATTTAGGGAGATTAATTTAAAATGATTGCTGACAATTTTTCAATTTATATCTTCTGTCCTGATTGCCCATTTAGCTTCAGATGCATATTGTCAACTATCCTAATCTCAACATATCTATCTAACAGGCATTTCCAACTTGCTATGGCCAAACATGACTATATGATCTTTTTTTTCAAAACATAGCTCTCTATGTGTGGTCTTCCAAAACTCAGATGTTGGCAATTCCACCTTCCAATTGCTTATACCAAAGTCCTTAAAAATACATTAGCAACACCACGTCTTCTCCCAAACTCATATCCAATATGCCAGAAAATCTTGTTGGCTCTAAAATCAAATATATTCAGATGCTGACTATTTCTCATCACTTCCACTGCTACAACATTTATCCAAGCCACTATCTTAATCTCTTGCTCATTTTCTGTTTCCATCCTTGCCAATTTATAGTCTGTTCTTTTTTCTTCATGGAAATATTTTGAACCACTGATTTGATTTCTTTATTAGTTGATACTACAGTCTGTTCTTAACCCAGCATCCAGAGTGACCTATTTCAGGGCTCAGGGTTCCTGGGATAGCAAGAGAGTTTTGCCATCTTAAACATAACACTTTCACTGTAGTTACAATTTTTTTTAATTTAATAGTTTATAAAAGGAGGGAGAAAAATCCCAGCAAAAGTATCTTTAAGGAGATGACCTGCAAATTACATACATCATTTTCTCTTAGATGCCATTTTCTGTTAGATTGGCCACAATTTGTTCATGATTAGTAGGAAGGGAGACTAAGAATCATAGGCACTGTTGAATGATAGAGTCCAGCAAATTATCAGAGTATAGGCTTCTAAAATTAAATACATTCCAGAAAAATGCACACCAGGGCCATTCAAAATTACCCCAGTTAAATATTCTGGCTACTCAAGTATCATGAATTTACTGCATTCAGCCTGGAATCCAGGATTTCATAATGGGCAGTCCCTTTATCATATCTGGAATTGGCTCTTTAAAATCAAGCAATCTGTTAGCTAAATGACAAGATAGCTGCATTCTTCTCTCCTACTATATATTAAAAGAATAGGAATAGTGTAACCATAATAAAATGAACATTCATAAAAATGGAAAACATGGGAAACCATGTCCCATAGCAGCTATAAAGCCTCATGGACAGAAATCACAAGTAATCTGTAGGTCAGATTACTTTGTTCTCCTGCTTGGCTTTCCCTGGTTTCTGCCTTCTGAGAATGCCTTCTTTATCCATTGTCTGCTATGGTCCCTGATTCTGGGACATCCTTGTCCTTTATCCTGTGTAACCAACTCTGAAGTAGGATGAATTGGAGAGTGCTTCCTGTTCACAGCCCATTTTATGCCATTAACATCTGAGCGCTCAATGGTTGCTCTGGGGGGATCAGCCAAGCTCTGGGAGAGACTTGGGGTTTCATTGGCAATGCAATTTCCTCAGGGGATTAAACTTCTAGTCTATTTGCTTCCACTCAGTACAGGTGAAAAGTAGCACACCGAAATATCTCAAAAGGTCATTATTGTTAAAACTGCAACCTTTCTCCTTTATTTACTGGCTCTTGTAATAGTTCCACCCTTTAGGCCAAAATTTTTTTTCCCCAAAGCTGTATGGATCCTTTATATATTTGAAGGACACATGCAGCTTTGGAAATAAAATATTTTTTTTTATTTTTCTCTCACTCTCTTTAGAGAACAAATTAAATTACCTGGGCAGATTAAACCCATTTACAGTGGATTTTTAATAGACTGCTTGTCTGAACTCAGGTTTCCTTCACTTCATGCAGAATCAGTTCTTGTTAGGCCTTCTGAAAACAAAGTGTCTTTCATTTATTAAGAAAACACACACTTAAAATAGCCAATGAATTTTAATAGGAGAAGAGGATTAGGACTCATTGTTCCCCTGAAAGGCATACATAAAAACAGTGGTTGTCTATGAAGCTTCTGGCTCTGTGGCACTGCTTCAGTACCCTCTGTGTGATTCCATGAAGGTAACTGAAATAACAGAAAAACAAGGATGTCTTTGACCTGATATTTACATTTGGATAACTCTGGATGATCATCTTCTCTCTATCTCTTGCTGTTTGACACACAGATATAGTTCGATTTTTAAACTTTAAATGACTTCACATTTCTGGACTTTTCATCACTTTAACTTTCTAGCCATTTTGAAATCTTTTGGTGTTCTGATGTCTGTCATCACATGAAACCTGGCCAATTTTTCTTCATGTTTAGTTCCTACTTGTAGTCATTTACTAAAAGCATGTGTAGCAGCCAACACAGAGACCTTTCTGAATTTTGCCAACTCAGAGGTACAGTTTCAGAGCACATGGTCTGTCTTCCAAATTATAGCAACAACAGTTTTATTGAGCATGTTGCAACAATATAATGGCATTTTCCAGTTTCCTAAATACTCAATATTTGTGAGGATTTTATTTTGTCCAAGTACCATATAATTATACATTTCATAATAGTATCCCACTTCCAAGTATGATTCCCTCTTCAGGAAATGCTTAACAATTAGAGATCCAGAAAGGTATCTCCAAATATGTTTTTTATAAAAAAATGCTTTTGTCTTCAATATTATGGTTTAGAAGTGCATTACTAAAGACTGTTAGAGAAGTTCTCAATTTGGCTCTAAGTCAGTATTTAGCTGCCACAGAGGAGAAAACAGAGACCAAGATAAGCATCTTAAAGGAGATGTCCAGAAAGTTGTACCCATTACTTTCACTCATATAGCACATGTACAGACTTCATTAGGTGCGCACACCTCATTGCAGCAAAAAAAATAATTCCTAGTAAGTTTCTCACATACTCACCTAAAACTTTAGTTTTCCCTTATTAACATTTGGAGGGAACAGTTATTGTTCTTTATCAAAATCACCTGTGTGCCAATTATTCTACTGTACACTAGAGATGTAATAGATAAAAACTAAGCAAGATACAATCCTTGGTATTGTAGATTAACTCACTTTAAGGGGAGTCATCTCTTGGCTCTTTTCAAAATTGCATAAAACATTAGCTCATGTAAAATCACCGGGAAAGGAGTTTTACAGATAAAATAGGCAGGTTTAGGGAGTCTAAAGAATAAAGAGGGTCCATGGGGGAAGAAAACATAGGTCAGGGCTTGGAAATGCCCAAAGACATACATTTACAGAGGGGAAAAAATAGGTGCCATAGGATAAGAAGAAAGGAATATATCCATTCATAGAAGACAGGGAAAAGCCACAGAGTATGAAGAGTAAAAGAAAACAAACTTTCAGAGGATAGAGAAATGCCGGCAAAAGGGAGAAAGAGGAAAACATATTTTCACAGCAGATAGAGAATTCTACCATAGAAGGGAGAGAGAAAGAGGGGTTTGGGCTTTGAAGCTGATACTCTACCAGTTAGAAGGGAGTATGAAGAGATAAAGAACTGCAGCCTTTATAAACCTTCCAAAAAAAGAGCTTTGGAGGTTACCTCCTTAGAGCCCCTTGTGCCACTCACACCCCCATCCCCTGCCACTTGAGAGTTTGTACTTGCTTTCAATCAATTTCCACCCTTTTCATCTACCACCTTTTAGTCTGTGGCTTCATTCTTCAAATCTATCTGGACAAGAACCTAGGAAAGAAATTAGGCTTGTATCCTACTCAGAACAACCGAACCAACTGCAAAAGGGAGATGGATAAAACATATAATCCTGGGAATAAAGGGAGAAGTCAGCCTTCGGGGGTAGAGGGAAGGAAGAAGAAAAACAAAGATTGCTAGAAAAGAGATAAGAGAAGGGCTCGGCCAGCATGGCTCAGTGGTTGAGTGTTGGCCTAGGAGGTCACAGTTCAATTCCTAGTAGGGGATGTGCAGGAGGCAGCCAATCAATGATTCTCTCTCATCATTGGTGTTTCTATCTCTCTCCCTCTCCCTGCCTCTCTGAAATCAATAAAAATATATATATTAATAAAAGAGTTGCCAGAAGATAAAAAAAGTGGCATTTGCTTGAGGATAAAATGATAAGTGAAAAAACAAGTCATGAGCTGCATATCTTTTCAGTTAACAATTGACTGCATATATGACAGGTTCCATAAGATTACAGTGGAGCTGAAAAATATCTATCACCTAGTGACATTGTAATCATCCTTGATTGTATTATTTTCTCTTATTTTTAATTTAATTTTTCATTTAATCTCATGTTTTTTGCTTATCATGGCCTCTAAACTTACAAAATCCATAGCTAATGTTGACAGTAAGAGTGATGGAGCTGGAAAAATTAAAAGTGATTAAGGAGTACAAATGTGGAAAATTTGTGATAGCTATTGCTAGCCAATCAGGCATGTACCATTTCACCACAGATACAGTCTTGAAAAACAAAAATAAAGTGATGAAAACTGTTCAAGGATTAGTTTCATTTAAGGCAATGAGCCTAACACTCATCATACTCAAGAGGGGCCTATAACAGACATGGAGAAAACTTCTAATGACTTGGATTGAAGACCAGATACAGAATAGTATCCTCTAGGCCTCACGATGTTCACAAAGCAAAAAGTTTGTTTGCAGTGTTGAAAACTGATCTCAACTATGATGTTGAATTGATTGCTAGCTCTGGATTGTCTAGATGATTCAAGAATTGTTATTCATTACATAATGTGAAAGCAAGTGAGTCGGTGATTGCTGATGTGAAAGCAGCTGAAGACTTTTTGAAAAGTAGATAAGCTCATTATAGAAGAAAATTACTTGCCAAAAAAAATAATCAATCTGGATAGAAACCTCCCTATTTTTGAAACAGATGCCTGATAAGACCTTCAGCCATAAAAAGGCCAAGTCAATGCCACTTTTCAAAGCTGTTAAGGACAGGATAATAGTCTTGCTTGGAGACAATGTGTTACAGGCAACAAGTTTAAATCCTTTGTGATCTGGCACAGTGAGAACCTCAGGACTTACAAACATCAATAAACATCCATTGCTAGTGTATTATAAGAGTAATAACAAGTCATTAATGACCCATCTTTTCTTCCAAGATGTCTTCCTGAATTGCAATGCCAGTAAAGTGGAGAAATACTGTTTGAAGAATGATATAACTTTTAAAATTTTATTTATTATTGGTAATGTTCCATGGCATTCTCCTTTTATTAGTAATCTTCATATCAATATCAAAGTGATGTTTCTCCCTCCAAACATTACCTCTTTGACCCAATCAATGGATGAAGGAGTTGTAACAGCTTTCAAAATCTACTAGGTGAGGAGGACCTTTGTCTGGGTTATTGATGCAACAGAGGAAGATACTAAAAAGACAACAATGAAATTCTGGAGAAATTGCAAAATCTGTGACTGTATAGCTGCAGAAGGGGCAGGATAAAAGAAAACTACAGGAGAAACCCCAAGAATATTTACAATGAAGGTTTTACAGAAACTTTTGTAGACGTCAACAAGCTCTTTAAAACGTTTGAAAAAATGAAAGCTCCAATACCAAAGGTTTTTATTAATGAAGAGGAAGGTTCATGATGAGTTATTTGCTTACATGCAAATTTATAATGGGGAAAAATAAAGCAAGCAAACCACCATGGACATAATTCTGAAAAGAGGAAGATTTCCTGAAGAAGAGCCTTTGAAAAAACTTTCAGGAAGTATTTTAAAGGCATTCTTACTGTAGGTGGTAACAGGTCCATGTATGTTATTTGAAAAAAAAATTTCAAAATGAAAAATTAAAATAAATCAAACAATATTGAGAGTCATTCTATATTTTTCCTTTCAAGTTAGTTTCAATATGCAGTTAGTTGTTTGAATTTTAAATTCCAAAGCCTATATGTCCTTGTGGGAATCTCTTTCCACATCCTGCGTGGTTCAGGGTTCCCGGTTCAGGGTTCGGGTTCTGAAGGAGGCCACATGCAAACAAAATGAGAGAGTAGAAAACATTAATTTGGCGATATTGGGGGGCCAGGCGGGAGCCTTCCTCTAGTGGAAAGGACTGCCACTTGCTCTGGCCTTTTTCTCCCTTTTATTAAGGCTTTGGGACACACCTCCAGCCTTTAGGCAGGAAATAACAAAAACAGAAATTAACATGAAACAAACAGATAGAGGTTGCTTCAGCCAACAAATGTTTCAACTAAACAGTGAGTAATTAGCTCTGACCTTTCAGAGCAGTTAAGGTTGACCAGCCTTCTGGCCTCCTATTTACATCCATTTAGTGAGAGCAATATTTGGTTTCTGACATCTCCCCGGTTTTCTTTTCCTCTAAAAAATCTTGCATCTGCAGACTAGAAATAAATATTAAGAACATAAAATAAGACAAGTAACAATGGCTATGCTAAGAGGTAAATGAATAAGTCTATAGTATCTTTCTTTCTGGACCAACAGTCCTTTGAGTCCCAGTTTCAATGTCCAACAGTTTTTTGAATGTACATATTAGCAATGATATTTCAGTTCTGGATGGTGGACAAATGGTGGCAATGCAGGTCTGACCCTCTCTGGTTTGGTCCTGGGCAATCTGCATTGATGCACAGCTGCTGACTGTTAGGATGGCAAGGTGTCGTCAGCATCTTCTATCTCTGGACTGTTTTTCCTCTTGTCTTCATAGCTGGAGCATTCTCTGTTGTAGGAATTCACATGGTCTTGGAGCTGTTTTTCTGAAAATATATAAACATTCTCGACCAAAAGTTAGTAAAGAAATTTTTTTCTATAAATTTGACTTTGGATCCTTTTTATTTTTGCCCAAATGATTTTCCTTTGGCTTATTTTAATACTATGTATGTTTTTCATGGGTATCGTGCTGTTAAGTAAAAAAAAATTTTCTAGATGTAATTTGCTTACAGGATATTTTTCCTTACATAATATTATTGTACTATTCACCCTTTTTTGATTTAATTATGAGGCTTTTGGAAAATTTTTATAATGCAAATATGACTGCTTTATGTTTATTGCATGTTAAGTAATTTTACCATGCAATGAACTACCAATAGAAATTTAAGTTAATACTTTAGGAATAACTTTTTTCCGGTACAATTAAATTTTCTTGAATATTCACTTATTTCAATTAGCCAATTAAATTAATTCGAAAATTTAACTACTATTTTATTGTTAAATTTAATATTCTAACAACAATCTTAGTTTTATCCTGTAAATATTAGTGGAAAGGATTATTTGCATTCTTGAGTAGGCCCTGCGCATTCCTGGTGTTAAGTTGGATTTAGAATATAGGGCAGCTGTCAGCCAAGTCTCTCTGTTGCTGGGTCCCAATCTGAGCTGCACCAAATCTTTGTCTGTCATCTGTGTCCCGAACAGAGGTGGGCCAAATCTCTGTCTTGTCACATGGGTCCTGATTGGAGCTGGGAGTGGGAAGTGAAGTAGCCTTGGGCAGGAGACCTCCATCAGAAAGGGTGAAGGTTCAAGCCCCTGCAATGTTGGGGGGGTGAGGATCTGTGCCTCACCTCTGTTGATCCCCAAGTTTTCTCCTGATGGCCCCTCTGCGACTGTGCCTGTCTTAGGTTGTTCCTCCTCTGAGGAATCTTACCCGTCACTGGCTAACCAGCCATCCTCCCAATTTAATAATTTTTTCCAATTTAATTTGCATTTAGCTGAAAACCTTGATTAATAACACAAAATCTTCTCCTTTTGGTTCCTTTACGCCATTTGTCTTAAAAAATAAAGACCAGTTCTGGGTTTTTCTTTTTCTGCAGCTTTTGCGGAGAGATTCCAGCTTAAAACCCTGTCTAATATGTCCAAAAAGGTGGACAATTGCGCAAATTTCTTTTTAAGCCGGGCTTCTCTCCTCACGAGTACAGAAATTCCAGACACATCTCTAAATTTTTAAAACTTTTTCATGGCGAGAAAGGAGACTTCAGATTAGTATACTGGGAGTGTGGACTTTCATACTAGATTGCCACAGTGTCTATCCCTTCCTTCCCCAACATCCTGCTTACTTCACGGGGGAAAGCATCAGTAACAAATCTGGGGGAATTTCTTTTCATGCTTAAAAGATAAAGACAGATCTTAATTTTTTTCTTTCTTTTTCGCTTTCCGAAGTAATAACTAGCACCTAATTTGGCCAAGATTAGCATTTCACTGTGATTTTTCTTATAACTTTTAAATGAAACCTTCAGTAATCTCATTGCAGGAGAGCAGAGAGCCTTGCCCTCTCCTGCGACCTTTGAATTTCTCCGCACAGAGGCAGTTTCAGCAGTGGAGTTTCACTTATTATGGATTTTAGATTCCAAATGCAAACTAAGATTTTAATTTGAACAAGAAACCACATTATTTAAGCATGCAAACCAAAAGTGTATAATAAAGTTTACTTTTATATTTATAACCTAATTCTTCCCCATTAGCCTGGCTGCAAAAGACGTTCCCACCCTACTTACAGATCGAGACTCTGTAGTTAATCCGTGGGCTTTGAGTACTTTGAATTCCCCTCACCTTTTCCTAGGTGAATCTTCCCTCATCATTTTCCTTGGTGAATTTTGCTTCCTTCGCTCTTAGGCGAATAATACCTTCTCCTCCAGACCTCCCGCGGTCAAGCGCCAGATGTGGGAACCTCTTTCCACGTCCCGCGTGGTTCAGGGTTCCCGGTTCAGGGTTCAGGTTCTGAAGGAGGCCGCACGCAAATGAAATGAGAGAGTAGAAAATATTAATTTGGTGATATTGGGGGGCCAGGCAGGAGCCTTCCTCTAGTGGAAAGGACTGCCACTTGCTCTGGCCTTTTTCTCCCTTTTATTAAGGCTTTGGGACACACCTCCAGCCTTTAGGCAGGAAATAACAAAAACAGAAATTAACATGAAACAAACAGGTAGAGGTTGCTTCAGCCAATAATGTTTCAACTAAACAGTGAGTAATTAGCTCTGACCTTTCAGAGCAGTTAAGGTTGACCAGCCTTCTGGCCTCCTGTTTACATCCATTTAGTGAGAACAATATTTGGTTTCTGACATGTCCTTACAATTTATATCCTCCTCTTCCTTTCAATTGCTACTGCTTTGGTAGAGACCTTTATCATTTTAGCTGAAAATATTAAAATAGCCTCCTAAAATAACTAGAGAGATCATTGTAAGATGTGTAAATAAATGAACAAAGAAATTAGAAATAAGATATAATGTCTCTACTTTATGTAAAGACAAAATTCCTTGCCAAATGTCAAGCCCCTTCACATAGTGGGTTCTGCCTACATCCCCACCCCCACCTAACCTGTACCATGTCTTCTCATGCATCCATACTGAGGTCATGCCAACCATCTTCACCCCAAATGCATCTATCCTACTCCAATACTAGAAACTCCAATAACTCCTTTACTAGGAACTTCTCTTCTTTCATTTTTCCCTTATTTAATTCCTATTCATCCTTAAATTGAACTATCACCCATTGTAAAGAGCTTTCCCTTAAATTTCCCCTTGCTATAGTTTTACTAGTAAAACATTTTCCATGATACTCTGGCTTCCTAAAAGATTAAATAATGTGTTACATAGTTCAATAAGGAGCAATACTCTAAAATTTGGAGAATCCTATATAATAAAAAACTAATATGCAAAATTGACCAAATGGCAGAACGACTGGAAATTATGATGCACATTGACCACCAGGAGCACCACTCAGCCAGGAGCTGGGCTCATGACTGGTGAGCCCAGCGGTGGTGGCCAGAGCCTCTCCTGCCTCCACAGCAGCACTAGGGATGTCTCACTGCTGGCTTAGACCCACTCCCCACAGGCTCCCTGACTGTGAGAGGGTACAGGCTGGGCTGAGAGAACATTTCTTCCCTTCCCCCAATGCACAATTTTCTTACACCAGGCCTCTAGTAGAATAACAAAGAGATGAGAAAACCTTCCAATTTCAGGTAAAGGCATTTTCATTTATTGGGAGGCTGATGGAGAGATGAAAATAAATATTGAGTTAACTCATAGAGGGAACTCAAAAATGTGGAACAAAATGTAGAACATATATTACAGAAAACAGTAGTTGATGTAGTACAGGTATTTATTTGAAATGGTTTCAAACCAGTTTCTTGATCTCTCCCTCTTTATGTACCCATAGTCAGTTCTCATTATTCACGGTACATAGTTGTATTCTATTAAGTTGTAGCAAACACTGAATTAGCACTGAATTACTTTTAGGAAAAATATAAAGATAGGTTCTTGTGAGGACCAGTCACATGTTTGTCAATGATTCAATACATAACCATGTTTTATATATGTTTCCTTTTAAAGATACATTATTTGGTATATATTGTTGCTTCAGTAATGTTGAATTTACTATAACACATGCCTGAATGAAGGTAATCTTCAGTGAAGCCGATCTAACACATTTAGGTTCTTCCTAAGGCACATGAAGCTTTCTTGCACTTAGGAACAGTAGACAGCGTGTTAGCACTACACATGGAGGGCTATTTTAAACAGTGAAATCACCAGCAAAAAGCACAAAATGCAAGAGACATGGCACTAAATAGACCAAGGAAAGGACGCTTGTTTACTGGATGATGGGGGAAAAAAAGAGTATTACCTTGTTTCACCTCAGCTGTGAACGTGTATATTGGGAGACTCAATTTTTTCCAGCTCTGCAGACATTTAAGAATGACCACATAAGAGTCATGAGTATTGATTTGGGCTTACAAATAAACTTTAACTAGTAAGTAAACTAGCAAATACAGAGTAACAAGGATTCATTGTACCTAACTCTAGGTTTGGATTACCCAAGAGAAACAAAGAATTGTCTTATCTTCTCTTAGCAAGCAGTATTTTTCCAAACTATAAAAGACATTACTCCACTTAGTAGTTTATTTTTAATTATGTAAAGGTGAAATGTTTCATGTGGAGATGATTTTAATTAGGGCAGAGAGGATCAAGAGCAGAATAAGCATTCATGATGCTGAACCGTATCAGCTGTGGTTCTATCACCACACAGAGGACTTTGAATCACTTGCTGTGTTGATGCTTATTAAGTGTCTGCTGCACAATACAATACATAGATGATGTATGATAGAACTGTATACTGAAACCTGTGTGATTTTACTAACCAATATCACCATAATGAATTCAATTTAAAAATCCATACATTTTAAAAATCAATACATAAATTACTAAAAAAAATGCTGCTACTTGAATTTTCTCATATATAAAGTATTTCTTGTCTTTTAATTCATTAGCAATTATTATTTAGTTTGCTAATCTACTTTTGGAAATACCCTTTGCTTCTAAAGCTATTTTTTAAATTAAAGTGAACCTAAAAAAATGCACTTTATTTTTTTTATAAAAAGGTAACATTGAAATTTAAAAAATTGTGCTAGGGTTTTTATTTGCAAAAGAGAATAATTATCTCTCTTTATAAGTGCAGAACAATGACAAGAGTGGTGGTTACTCCCTCAGTGACTGTTGCTAATTTTGTCCTTCAGTTCAGGATTTGTGACAAAAATGGAAAGCCATCTCTTCTTCAGACTGAACACTTGTCTCCGATGTATTAAAAAAGGACCTTTCTCTATGTCCTCACTCGATTTTTGCTGTGCATTGGTTAGCCTAGCAGAACCAAAGTCCACATGCTATTAACCAGATGTTCTGCAGAGAATTAGAAACCCTGAAATAACAGACAGCCAGGTCCCTTGGAAGGAAGCACTCATGCAGGAAGAGTTGCTATCTGCTTCAGACCTTAGCAGCATGAGGTAATTTACAACCTGTCATTTCCTTACGGGAGTGGGAGGAATTCTTCACATGTTATCAATGAAGCACAATAGAATTTAAAGTGTTTTTCTACTCTCCAACCTTTTGGTTTCAGTTTTCTGCATCTTTGGAAGGAGAAAGGTGATTCATAACTAAAAATTTGGCATAAAACGGATGCTTCATAAGTGTTGGTGGTTGCAAAGATATCAGAAAAGAAAAGTAGGGAGAGGGAAAAATACTTGAGCAAGAGGGTCAGTAATGTCAAATACTGTTGAAAAATATAAGAGCAACATTGACTGCAAAAGTGGAGTTTTGATTTGACAACTAGGTTATTTATAAGGAGCAATAGCAGGGTTGAAGCCCAGAGTCAGATTACAAAGTTTAAAAAGAAAGTGAATGGGTCAATAAGGATGGTGGATTAAACACGTGTACCTAATTCACCCTCTCCTGGAACCCTACCAAAATCAAATTCCCACTGACATTTTCAGTAATTTTTAAGGCACAAATCTATAAAGATTGGGAAAATATAAACAGAGACATCAATAAGAAAAGCATAGATGCTAGAAAGCAGATGGAATAAAGACAGTGCACTGAGAAAGCCAAATCTTAAAGAATACATTGAGAAGAGCCAGGAATCATTTTGAGGAATTGACAGCATGGGCTAACTCTGGGAGTGGTGGTAATGAAGTATGATGTGTGTGTTTACAGGGGTGGGGTAATTCCCCCTCCAATTACATGAACTCAATCTAGAAATCCAACTCTTGTAAAGTAGCTTATAAAGATCTCTATTTTAGTATACATCTCAGCAGAAGATGTCAGGTTTATCCATTGAGGATAAAGCTGAGGTCTATCAGCCAAGGTTAAAGCAGCAGAGCAGAGTGAGTGCGCGTGTCATGCGATTCGGTGTATATTATAGCAATTAGAGTTTACACAACTATGGAAGGAGCTGGAGAATGAGATAAATAATCAGTATGAGAAACCTCGCATGTCCAACAATGAAGTGAGGCAGCAAAGAGGAATCTAATGGAACGGTCTAGGGGGAGCTTCTAGGTAGCTAGTACACCTGTGAATCTTCAGCGAAGACTGTGACAGTTGGGTATCTATGGTCAGCATGGTGAATACCCAGGGGAGAAAAAAACAGATGTGGAGCTCAGGAAAATGAGGGTAAGTGGGAACCTATCAACTTTCAATATCTGTTTGACCTATATGACCACAAAAGAACTTCAGACCACATTGAGTGATGCTTTACTTCTTCCTTTTAAGTCTTATTAAGTTTCTCTTTCATCCAATCTAATCTGGAACAATACAGAGAAAGTGATTCTAGTGAATGCATACTCCAGCTTAACCAAGTGGACCATTGAGGATGTCTAAACTGAGGCACTGCAAGGAGAGTTGATGGCTGATGTAACTTATGCAAACATGGGTATCAAATAAATTTATGTATATGAAATACTGACCTCCCAGCCTCCTTTTTCAATGCTCTAACACAGGCAACTAGGCCTTTACTGAACAGACTAAACATCGGAAGAGTCCTCTCATGAAATCCAACTCCTAGCAAAAGAAAAGCACCAGGGGCTTTTCAACAAATGAGGTATTGGCCAAATCATTTTATAGTGAAACCACTAGTCACATGCTCAGAATTGTTAGTCAAGCTTTTAGTTCAGCACACTTTCAAATATGAAAAGACAATGAGGATCACTAAGTATCTGAGGAAAGCCTCTAGCACAGAAGAGAGGGTCCAAAACAATAGATTGAACAAAACAATCTTCATGAGGTCATGAAGAGAAAAGAAAAACAAATTTAGGTATCAGACATTTTCAAATAAGACTTCATGTTGCATTTATTAAGCAACCCTAAGATACCATAAAATAAAACCATCCAGAGAGCAAAAAGGTATTCTATAAAAATTAAATATGAGAAGAAAAAATTGTCAAATTCAATAGACAAGGTTGAAGATATCTCAAAAGGCAGTCTAAATGATGGAAAAAATAGAGCCAGAATTAAATCATTTCAGAAAAATGTCTAAGATTGTATATAGACCCAACCAAATTCCAATAAGTATCTACTGAAAGAATGATGAGGAGGAAGTTTGCTTATGTTTTTGGAGATGGATAGTGAGGAGAAAGATAAATTCTTATTTTTCATAGTGAAAAGTTAATAAATCATATTCAAACCTGAGAAAAGGAGTGGTACCATTGTGCTGTTTAGAAATATTAGTAAAAGATACAGAGATATGAAAGTACATACAAAAAGAGCTCATTGAAAATGACTGTCTCTGAAAAAGGAGAAATAAGGAAAAGGATCTGGGCTCACTATTTGTGTTAACAAGTCTGGTAGAATTACAGACTCAGTCTACTAAGTACATGTTAACTTACAAAGTTCAAGCTTAAAAAAGTGAATCAGTAGTGAGGAATTAGATTCAGTTTTATGTAAATAGAAAAAACACACAAAAGGCAATCCAGCCCTAACTGGTTTGGCTTAGTGGTAGAGCCTCGGCCTGCAGGCTAAAGGGTCCCAGGTTCCAGTCAAGGGTCCCAGGTTTGGTTGCGGGCACATCCCCAGTGGGGGATGCAGGAGGCAGCTGGTTGATGTTTCTAACTCTCTATCCCTCTCTATTTTCTGTAAAAAAAATCAATAAAAATATATTTTAAAAATTAAAAAAGAAGACACTCTATTGTTGGGGAGGTGTGGCAAGGAAGGGTGTGTGGGAGACTGGGACTAATAGGGAAGATGTGTGGACATTGGAGGCTGTGGAATAGTAACCAATAGAGCTAAAAAGGATGATTACACAGGAGAAGGGACAGTTAATAGACTAATGTACTCAAGAATTCTTAGACAAAACAAAGTACACATAGAAAGCTCAACTCTTTGTGCGATGAGGGACACAACCTCCTGAGAACAAAGTAAAAGGAGAGCAGAGGCAGCAAATAAAAATCTCACATAAAGAAGAAGTGGATTTTGCTCTAGAAAGATCTTGAAGCAGGCATGCCAAAGGACAAAGGAGTGGATTATCTGTGGCAGAGGCACACACATCTGAGTTCTGTAACCACAGGGCCACACATTGAGCCTCAGTGTTTTGAAGTAGACATGTTATTTTCAAAAGAACAATTTCTCATACAACATACTCTTAAAAATTAATACAAGAATGTGTATGATTCATCTTCCATTCATCTCTCTTATTTTTTCCTTGCCCTTCAACTCTAAGTTTAGGTCATGATTGAAAGTATCCACTGTTCAAATAATAAAGGGAATAAAATTTTCCTGAAAACTAAAAATTAACTGACTACATGGAAAGTCTTTGTTTTCTAATTAGGTAATTGCATTTATTTCTATTCATCTTAAATACTATCAGACTGGGGAAATCAACTTGTTTATCAGGCAAATAACAAAATAAAATCCTCAATTATATACCAACACCATTTGTAAATGTTCTATATCTTAATAAAATTCTATAACATATAGAAATGGAGATATTTGAAACATAGTTTTTAAATATGGCTTTAACAACTGACTTTTAAAATATGCCTTTAACAACCTACTCTTTAAAAAGCCATTTATTTGAAAAAGCAACCTATCTCACTCTTTGGAATAAATGTTTATGGAATATGCATCTGAGTTATATTAACTGTGTACCAGAATGCAAAGAGAACTTGAATAATCGTACAAATATGGCAGGATTCCCCAAAGCCCAAAAAGCACATTAACCAAACAGCTAGAGCTCAGTAGGCTTTCTAACAGGACAATTTGTATCAAGGAAGGTCAGAGTGACCTTGCCAATTGCTGAGTCTGTAAATATGTAATTATAGTTACAAAGCAAAGGAATTCCATGGTCTATTTCAGCTGAATATAGTATTAGTACAGAAGAAAATTTGTTCCTTGCCCAAATTCCGACTCCCTGAAAATATCCCCTAAACTCCCAACACTTCAAGTGGAGACAAAAGACATTTGCTAAATGTCTACTATGTCTGGTACTTTACATATATAATTGTAGAGTCCTGTGTCTCATCAATACTAAATAGAATGGGGATTTCTACCAAGAAGAAATTACCCACAACTATTATAATTAACATGGATGTTTTGTAATAAGATTGAAAGGCATGCTGGGCTCAGAATTATGCAAGAGAGAAGGGGAGGAATGCTGAGAGGAAAAAAGGACAGTCCCAGATACACAGTGACTGGCTAAGGATTATGCTTAATGGTGACAAGAAGAATGCCCTCTACCCTTCCCCCCAGGTTTGCACATATCAAGTAAAAAGTAACTTGCAATAGACAGAGCTTCTGTGAGGCACAGTAGCCAAGGAATAGGAACACCACACACACACTCACACACACACACTCATACATACACACACACACACACACACACACACACACACACACACCCCTCTGGCATATTGTGCTTATATGTATAAAGATGAAAAAAAAAAAATCTGGGATGTGGCCTGAAAAAAAAAAACAAAAAAACATTACATTATACAAAGAGGAACAAAGATTAGAATTGATAACAGACATTTCTTTTACAGAAATCATACAGAAAACAATGGAGTGGCAACTTCAAAGTGCTAAAGAAAAAAAAATCCTTCAAACTAGAATTCCATACCAGAAAAATAATTTTATAAAAATGAAGAAAAAATACTTTCTTTAAAAACACAAGCACCCTGGGAATTTATAAGATATGGAAAAGGAATATATTTAGCCAAGAAGAAATGCTAACATATAGAAACTTGGATCTACACAAAGAGATAAGTAGAACTAAAAATTCCATAAATATAGGGAATGAAATCTTCTGTTGTTTTTAGTTTAAAATATACATTAGTGTTGAAAGTAGAAATTATAACAACATATTTTGTGTTTATAGTATATGTAAAAGTAAAAGGTATACAGACAATAACACAAAGGATGGGAAAATTAGGCAATGAGAATATGTATTTTCAAAGCATGAAGCAGCATATTATTTCAGCATATTATTTGAAGATAGGCACTGATTAATTAAATATATATATATATAGTAACCCTTAAAACAACCACTAAGAAAGTGTTTGCATGTTTAAAAGTATGACATTTATTGTAGCAATCTCTTTTCTGATATATCTCTTCAGACAAGGGAAACAAAATAAAAAATAAACAAATGCATTACAACAAACTAAAGTTTTTGCACAGAAAAAGAAATCATCAACAAAATAAAAAGAAAATCCATTGAATAGGAGAACATATTTGTTGATGATGCATCTGATTAGGGGTTAATATCCAAAATTTATAAAGAACTTAGAAAACTCAACACCAAAAAGACAAATAATCTAATTTTAAAAAGGGCAAAGGACTTGAATAGACACTTCTCCAAAGAGGACATACAGATGACCAATAGACAGATAAAAAGATGCTTAGTGTCACCAATCATCAGAAAAATGCAAATTAAAAGAACAATGAGATATTACCTCATATCTATCAGAATACCTTTCATTAATAAATCAACAAATAGCAACTGTTGGTGAAGATGTGGAGAAAAAGGAACTCTCACCCACTGTTTGGTAGGAGTGCAGATTGGTATAGCCACTGTGAAAAGCAGTATGGATTTACCTTAAAAAAAATGAAACTGCCTTATTATTCATTGATTCCATTTCTGGAAGTTTATCCAAAGAAACATGAAACACTGTTTTGAAAGAATATATGCACACCTATGTTCAATACATTGTTATTTATAATAGTCAAGGTTTGGAAGCAGCCCAAGTATCCATCAGTAAATGAGTGGATAAAAAAGTTGTGTACATTTACACAATGGAATAGTATTCAGTCATTAAAAACTAAGAAAATCTTAGCTTTTGCAACAATATAGATGGACCTGGAGAGTATTTCGATAAGTGAAATAAGCCAGTCAGAGAAAGACAAGTACTACATGATTTCACTCATATGTGAAAACTAATGAACAAAATGAACTAACAAGCAAAATAGAGATAGAGTCATAGATAGAGGGTAGGCTGACAGCTGTTGGGATGAAGTAGTGGTAAAGGGATACAGTGAAAAAGAAAAAAAAGATATAAACCTTATAAACAGAGACAATTGTGTGGTGATTGCTTGGTGGGGGGAGGAGTTGAGGGAGGTGCAGAAGAGGAAAAGGGAAAAAGGGGGATAAATGATGATGAAAGGAAACTTGATTTGGAGTGGTGAACACAGAACAGTGTATAGATTATGTGTTATAGAATTGTGCAGCTGAAAGATATAATTTTATTAACCAGTTTCACCCCCAATAAACTCAATAAAGAATGAAATAAATAAAAAAGTATCCCAGAACCAAACTGCAAGAGCAGTACAAACTTGAACAGTATGAGCAACACAATAACTATCAAATTGAATTATAACACAAAGGATAAAATCAATATCTATAACTATATGCTGATATAAACAAATGTTAAACAAATACAGGAGAAAGGACTATTGCATCTCTTCCTCCTAGAAGAATCCCCATTATTAAGATACTGAATCTAAGAGGGAAATAGAAAATCACCATTTAAAATTCACAATAAAATTGCTTCAGGAAAGACTCATAGAATATTAAAATCAGTAGGTTAAAGTTTGAGGATAAATACAGAATTTGTATAGTCTCAATGTATTTAATCCTCAATATCTATTAAGTAGAAAGTAGAGGAGGCTGGATAAAAGGTAACAGAAACTGTGCTATTTTCTGTAACTCTTCCATAAGCCTACTTTTTTTTTTAATTAGATGCCCTTTATTTTTCTAAAACTCTCTATTGAGTCTAATGTCATTCAGGGTTAACCACACTGTTCTAAATGCATAAAAGAGAAAGTGAGAAAAGTGATATAAAGGGCCAGGATACATATGTAATACCTTAATCAATAAAGAAATGAAAATAAATTTAAAAGTAGGAGCTGCGGGGCGCAGGGGGCAGTGGCACACAGGAGCCAGGAGGCACATGGCCCAACCTGGGCTCTTACCCTGACTGCTGGGCCCAGCAGCACCAGCAGGTGGGCCATGGTGTGCAGCATGGCACTGAATCTTCAACCTGAAGGGAAGCAAGCCAGGAGGGCAAGGCCCTGCTCCAGCCAGGGCCCCAGTGGCAAGTGACATGGGTGGGCTGGAGCTGGAAATCCTGGCTGAGTGGGCGGGGCTGTAGCCCAGTGCCTTTTAGGCCTTGGCCTGGGATTCTGCAGGCAACCAGTGTACTGACTACCAGCATGTCAGAGGTCAGTCCTGCTTCAAGAGAGAGGACTTGGTGGAAGGTGGCAAGGCCACAGGAGGGATGGGAAATGCTGTGGCCATTTTCAGGAAACACAGATGCCTCAGTCTTCAGTATCTATGAACAGATAATCTTTGGTCTCTTTTCGACAGAAGAGGAAGCTGAGACTCAAAGAAGAGATCCTTCTGCTACACTTCACCCACTTCTCATACCTGACCCTGTGCAGCATGGTTTTTGTTGAAAGTAGAGGATCCAAAATGTTTTTAGATCTTTGTTATTTTAGGCAGGAAAGAATTTAGCACAGGGAATTGGTGCTTGGGAAATCATGGGAAAGCTGGAGGAGTGGGTATAAGGCTGGCACCATAGGAAAGACTCCCTGGCCAGCGGGAAGAGCTACCCCCTCATGTGCAAGTGAATTCTAGAAAACTCTGACAGAGCTGTGAACCAGGGATCGGGAAACTGCTGACCCTGCAAGTGCTCTCCAGCTCCCACAAAACAGGTCACTGCCTCTGCCACAGTTGCCTGTGCACAGCCTGGATCCTGCTGCAGAAAACCTCCACATCTCTGCAAATATGATCACCAGCAGCAAACAGCCCAGACTGCGGGAAGATGCCTCTGCCCCACTTCTGCCTTTAAAACATTGTGCAAGCACATCCAATTGGCAGAAATGAACTCATATCCAGAAACCTACCTGCAAAGGAATTTGGTCAATTTCAAACTTTTCTCTAGGAGTGAGATCTTGCCAATGTACCTCATGTATCTGGTATTGATAAAAATGGGGCCCAGCTGGTGGGACTCAGTGGTTGAGCATCTATCTATGAACCAGGAGGTCACAATTTGATTCCAGGTCAGGTTTTGGGCTTGATCCTTAGTAGGGGCATGCAAGAGGCAGCTGATCAATGATTATCATCATTGATGTTTATCTATCTCTACCTCTCCCTTCCTCTGAAATCAATAAATATTTTTTAATGGGGTCAAGCTGCATATATGTGTTATAACAAGTTGTGTTTTTTTTTTTTTTACTTCATAGATCACTAATGTCTTTCCTGTTAAAAAAATACTTATAGAACATTATTTACTAGAGGTCTGGTATACAAAATTTGTGCATGAGGGGATGGTTTTCTCAGGCCAGCCTGTATCCCCTCCAATCTGGAACCCCTCAGGGGATGTCCAACTACCAATTTAGGCCTGATCCTGTGCACATCCCTCTCATAATTCAGGACTTCTAGCCCCTAACCACTTGCCTGCCTGCCTGCCTGATAGCCCCATAACTACTCCCCTGTGAGCCTAATTGATGCCTAACTGCTCCCTGCTGATATGATCATCCCCAACTGCCCTCCCCTACCAGCCCAATTGCCCCCAACTGCCTTCACCTGCAGAGTTAAGGGGACTGGGGGACTCAGTCTGGATGAAGTAGGGCTGAGGGGACTGGGTGCCGCCATCTCGTGGCTGTGGGCACTGCCATCTTATGAGGGTATGACAGTCAATTGGCATATTTCCTTTTATTGGCTATGGGTACAGCCATCTTGTGAGGGTGTGAAGGTCAATTAGCATATTCCATCTTTATTAGATAGGATCATTTATTTTAATTGATCTCAGAGAGAAGAAAGCAGAGAGAGAGAAAGATGCTTTCATTATGTCCTGTATTTACTGAAATATGTATTGAATTTGCAACCTGGGCATATGCCCTGACTGGTAGTCGATCTACCACTTTCTTGACCCCAAGTTCCAGCTTTCAGAACTGTGAAAAAAGTGCATTTCTGTTCTTTAAGCCACACACATTTATGATATTTTGTTATGGTTGTCTGAGCTGACTAATCTTATATAATAAACAATTCTGCCAATGAACAAATGGCAGAATGACCCAAACAACCAGAAAAACTGCAGCTCTTCACCCTGGCCAGCCCCATCCCAGTCAGCCCCCATCAGGGCAGGCAGAGTGGATCCTACCAGTACATGAATTCTGTATAATTGCATACAAAGTACTTCTGTTCATTTATTGCTGGGAATCAATTCCAGCATGTCATAATGACATGAGTTTCACCAAAAGGTTTTAAGCTTGGGGGACTCAACAAGGGCTGAGCCACAAATGTAATTACCTTTTGGAAAATGGTTTCAAGGCATTTTCCTAAACCTAAAGATTTGTATATATTATTCTCTGCTGCTAGATAGATCAGGGCATCTTAAATCTGCATATTAATGCTTCCTGTTGGCCAAACACCTGAACAGCTATAGGTTATTCCCCAAACTGACAATGCTTCTGTACAGTACCCTTTGAAACCTTACCCTTTGAAGTGTATTATCTCCACCTTGCCTTAGGACAAATCATGTTAATAAATAGAATGGGGTCCTTCGACAAGGAGTGGTCTTCTAGCTCCTTTAGCTGAAGATCCCTCTAACCCCCAATGCCTTTCAAAATTTTATTTTGTTCTTAGACCCTTCTTGAATCTACACATCAGTTCCTTTCTCCAGATTGCTGAACCTTTGTAATGTTGGGACAAGAACCCAGGCAATTTATATCTTTCAAAACCAAGTTTATAATTCTTAATTTTATAATCAGGGTAAATAAATATGAAAGCCACAAAGCAATATATGCCTTTTAAATGATTCTTATGCACTCAATGTTGGAGGGCTTCTGCCCTGGAGTAGTTACTTTAAAGTTTGGCTATGGCAGGAGTATGGTGCTGGACAGCACATGGAGATTTAGATGGAAGAAGTGAAATAATCCTAACCTCTGTCTGAGTTTGAGATTACCATACTTAACATATGCACAACCACACTCTCTCGAAATGGATGTATTTGTGCAATTAACTTCACCTTTGGACAGCATAAATTATTAGAAAACACCCATTCAAAGTCAATACCATAACTCTATGGATTAAAAGGGAATACATGCTAATCTGAAAAGCTAAGGGAAGGCCTGTGTGGCAATCTTGCAAACTCAAAGACCTAAAATTACCACAAAGGATGGTCTGAAATTAAAACTTTTTATCTAAAAGCAGTTTATGACTATACTAGAGGCCGGATGCACAAAATTCAAGCAAGGGCCTTAGCCCTCACAGCCCCAGCTGCTTTGGCCCCACAGCTTGGCTGCCTTGAGGCCCCACAACCTTGCAGCCTTGCAACCCTGCCCACTAGTCGTTCCAGAAGATCATCTGGAAGGTCATTTCGGAAGGTCATCCCAATGTCTGATCTAATTAGCATATTAGAATCTATTATCTTCTGAATCTACCATAACTTACCTTTGGAATGTTAGAGTAATTTACCTTTTTTCAGACCACTTAGGGTACAATCAATGCACCATAACAGACACTACAAATCCTCTCATTATTATTTTTATCATTTTAATTTTTTACTTTAAACTACTATATACAACCTATGTAAAAGAAGTATAAGTTTATCGTGTTACTTTTAATCCCAAAGATTTTTCTCTCACTCCTCCCCCTCCCCCACTTTGCTTTCTTTTGCCTCCTTCATCTATCATGAATATCATGTAATTGATTGTAATGTATAAAATAAGATGTAAAACTGCTATTCTCTGGAACATTATCTCAATGCCTTGAAATTTTGCTTCCTGGCAATGGTCCACAATTTGGCTCAAATAAGCTGACAAAAATTCCTCATAGATCCAACATTGACAAATCCTTTCTATTTCTATCTACTTGACCCTTGAGCCAGGCTTTGAAATACCTCCATTTCATTTAGCTGTAGCTTGGAGAATGGAGCACAAGTGTGGATAAGAAGAAAAGTTCAGGGTTAGTCCTTGGCTCTTATATTGACTCACTCACCCAAGCACCTCAAATACAATTGCATAGAAGTGTAAAATAGAAAGATATAAAATACATTCAGAATCTTCCTACCTGCCTTCACAAGTCTCATTTCAGTATAATAAACTTTGTAGGCTTACTAAGGTCACACCATTGAAGTGTTTTGGTTTAAAGAAAATGTACCAACATTTAAAAATGCATATTTTCTAATGAGAGTGCCGATATCCAGGCCTTGGGTAGGTACTTAGTTGGTTGCAGTGCTTGGCAAACTGTGGCTTGCGAGCTACATGGGGCTCTTTGGCCCCTTGAGTGTGGCTCTTCCACAAAATGCCACAGCCTGATAGAGTCTATTTTGAAGAAGTGGCATTAGAATAAGTTTAAGTTTAAAAAATTTGGCTCTCAAAAGAAATTTCAATCATTGTACTGTTGATATTTGGCTCTTTTGACTAATGAGTTTGCCAGCCACTGGGTTAGAGCATTGTTCTGATACCTCAAGGTTGTGGGTTGATCCCTAGTCAAGGCCTATACAAGAATCAACCATGAAGGCATAAATAAGTGAAACAAATCTACGTTTCTCTCTCTCTCCCCCCCTCTTCTCTCTCTCTCTCTCTCTCTCTCTCTCTCTCTCTCTCTCTTCCTCTCTCAAATCAATAAATAATATATATATATTATATATAAATAATATATATATATGAGAGAGAGAATGCAAGAATCCAGCCTCTGAATCCACTGGACTCAATGGCAAAAACCAGGCAGATAAAACCAATAGCTGGGCACAGTTTAAAGCACTGTATAGAATTTGCATTAGAGACATATTATTTTTTACATTACTTGCCCGGTAAATATAGGTTTATGAGTTTGTAACACCTGATTACATCTTCAGGAATGAATATCCCTTGCTGATGAAAATTATGTATTATCTAAAAAAAAACATAGGACTAGGGAAATTTAAATGCTGGTAAATATTTTTAAATATGTTTTTATTAATTTTAGAGATAGGAAGGGAGATGGAGAGAGGAATAGAAACATCAATGGTGAGAAGAAAATCATCGCTTGGCTGCCAGCTGCCTCCTGTATGCCCGACACTGGGAAGCAAGCCCACAACCCCCACATGTGTTCTGCCATAGAATCAAACCTAGACCTCTTGGTTCATGGGTCAATGATCAACAAAGGTAACAAATTTAGGAGGCATTAAATCAGAGGAATGAGTAAGAGAGCTAACAACCTTTGAGCACCAAAATGTGCTATAGAGTGTTCTAAGCACATTCCTATTTTACTCCATTTACTTACTGTTTGCAATATCATACATACTGGTAGATATTACTAGTCCCAATTTATCTCTTCCCAGTTTAGAGGGAGGAGAATGCAAGCCCAGGTCAGCAGGTACAAAGCTGGCAACTCCTCATTCCTCACTTCATCAGACACAGACATAGCCAATAGGAGGGATTAAAGGAAGAAAACAGGGAATACAATTGAAATGCTCTACAGCTGCCATATACTGGGACACCCTCTCCCTCCCCCCACCAAGAGTTAAGATGGTTTAGTCTTTACTGTACTGTATTTTATCAGATTCGGAAAAGGACCATTGTGTCCTGAGAGTTAGCACACTACAACCTAAACCTAAAATGCTGCCAGGGATCATGTAACCATAGAATAGCAAAGCCAGAAGATTAGAAAGCAACTGGTCCAGTCATTTTCCAACCTTTTATGTTTGGAGTGGAATATTTCACCCCAAGCAAATTTACCCAGAAGACCCACCTGTTAAACAGAGAACTATAGGGCTGCACAAGATGTAGTGAAGTGGGGTCTAAAGCCCCAGTGGTTCCTCACCAAGGAAGCGGCTGGTGTGCCTCTGCAGAAACAAGAGGAAAGTAGAGTGAGATATGAGAAACCAACTTCCTAAACCTTCCATTTTCTAAAGTCTAAGCTAATACAGAAACTCAATGATTACACTGGAAAATTAGGGGTCTCAGGCCCAACCTGAGACATTGCATCAGCATAGAAGACGGGAATCACAGACCTGAGCTCTGCTAAAGCCTCAGCTAACTTCAGCACATGTATTGTTCATATTGCTTTAGAAAAAACCACAGCTGAAAGTAATTCTTTTCTATACCCAACTTTATTTAGAAAGTGATATGTAGGACTGAGTGGTAAGGAAAAAAGGACCATGAACGGACTGGTGGTCAGAGAAACAATAGTTTCTCTTGACCTTGGGTTCTTATACAGCATAAAAGGGTTAAAGATTCCTGCCCTGCCAAGCTTCCAGGGCTGTGGTCAGACAAAAGAAATGTGTTTGTTGTTTTTGTTTGTTTTAATCTGGAAAATTCAAGAGAAGAAAACTTCACCTTCTTTTTTATTGGCAAAGTTTTGCAGTTTGGCAATGCCTGGTTTGCATCGCTCTGTAGTGTGTTGAGCGTGGCTGTTATTTCGTCATCTCAGGTATTATTTTAGTTTTCAGCTTGCTTGCTTGATGGGTCCCTTTTGGAAATCCAGTGATAAAATTAAGTGTTCAGAACCTTGACAGGCCATGTTATTCTTTCAGAGGCTCCACAGTTTCTGCTACTGTGAAAATTGCATTTAAGTTTCTGAAAAACCTGGCTGGCCCAGCCTACCTTTATCTTGTCACACTGCAAGCAAGTTCTCTGTGGAGCTATTTGATGGGTCCACCTGCAGCCTGGCTCTGCACAGCAGAGAGGTGCCTGTCAGTCTGTCAGTCCCCTTGGCTCTGCTCCAGTGGGTCTGCCCTCTCCACCACTCTCTCTAGTGGCTGGAAGCAATGGCACACTGCGGCCCCTGGCTGTTTAATCTGCCACCACGAATGACAGCACCCCTTGACTCATGACTATAAAAGTCCGAGTGAGAGAAAAGGAAAAGCCATTCCGACTTTGACCTGCATTCCTTCCCACATACTTCTTTTTATTTTTTTTTCCTATTTAGTTAAGTGGGAAATGACTGGAAGTGTAGAAGGTTAGTGCATTTCCTCAGGCCTGTTAATCAGACCCTTGAATTTAGAAAAAGGTTTGCTTGGTTGCTGCTAAATTTTAATAATAATAATAATAATAATAATAATAATAATAATAATGCCACCAATCAAGAAGGGCTCCTCGTGGCTAATAGAGTTAGAAATAAAAAAAAAAATAGCCTGCACTGTGATTTTGCCCTCTAAGCCAGCTCTTATTAAAGAAATCCTGGGAGTCCTATTTCCATCAATAGGACTGCAATTGTCCTTTGACCCCATTCAATCAGAGCAACTCTATTCTGACCAATCAAGACAGTGCCTTTGGACCAATCAAACTGTGAAAATTCAGAGTCCTCATTTGCATGAAGATAGACCAATTAAGAGCCAAGAGCAGGAATTGCTGTGTATACAAGCTAGCTCCCCTCAAGGGTCTGGGAGCTTGCTTCACCTTTTCACCAGAGAATGAAGACTGTGTCTCCCTGGCTGAGCTGAATAAACACCTAAACCTTCTTAGATTGCAGTGCAGCTTGCAGTACAGGGCAGCTTGCAGTGCAAAGCCCAGAGCATTAGGAGCAGAGCTGTCTAACTTGAGAGGGTCCTGGCCCCAGGGCCAGCTGGTCCCAGAGCTGTTCTATACCCCTGCTATTTTCACAGCCATGCTGTATCGTTTTTTGCACTGAATAAAATTTCTTTCTTCATCTCACCCCAAATTGGTGATTCTTATTGACATTGAGATGATGTCAATGATCATCAATTGAAACCATCTGTACTTCTTAGCAGGTGGGGGGGTGAGAGGTGAGGGGGTGGGAGGGAGGGAAAAAAGAAAATGGTGGGATTCATTGCTTGGCAACAATCATGCCCAGTCTGCATCCATGATTGGAGGGTGCCCAGGGGTGACCTGACTTCTCTTTTTCCCTCTTGTCCCCCATTCCCTTCTTTCATCAATTTTTTTTTCTCCACAAAAGTACTTGAAAACCACTTATATCAACATCCTGGTTATCATGGATGTTGAGGCAAGTGCATAGTGTGATTGACTGTACTGAGCCTTTCCAACTAGTCATGGACACCCACAATAGTTGGGGCAGCAGAAGGGCTTGGAGGCAGAAAGCTGGAAGGTGGGGTAGGAAAAGGTTAGTAACAAGCACAGCCAGTTCTCCTTGCCTTTCAGGGTCTGCGGGTTCCCTTCCCTTTGAGAGTGCTAATCGCAGCTAGGAAATGGTCTTTTCTTTCCCACTTTTCATTGTTACTCATATTGCTTATTCTCTTTTTTTCCTTCTCTTTTTCTCAAAACACCTTCTTAATTTAATTTCACGCTTCCACTTGTTTGCACTTATTTCTCATTTCTTTTTATTTTTATATTTTGTTTGCCAAAACAACTTATTAATTCTACTCAGATACACCTTCCTCTATTCAATCCCTTTCCATGCATTATATGATTTATGGCCATCATAATTCTTTACTTCTTTTTCCTTGAAATTTACTTGAAGATTTTTTTTCTTTAAGAGTGTTTGCTCTTCATAACTCCAGTTTTTGTTTTTATTTCTAAAGTATATATTCACAAGTGTCAGGTAGACTGAGAAATATAAAGCACTTGAATAATTGTTTCACTGCATGACAGAATAGGTGTGGTGGCTGGCTATTGAAAGCCTCAGGGACAGCAGTCCTGCTGGGAGCATGAACTCTGCAATGCTAATCTTTTCTGATAAGCATGCCTTATAGGGAGAAAAGAAAAAAATCAAAGGCTGCTTTTTCAGCCAGGAAGTTTTGAAGTTAGCTAGTGCAGTTCCTGGTAGGTGTCATTTTAACTCCCTTTCAGAAAAGAAAAAAAAAAAAAAAAAAAGTCTGAGCCTCAAAGTCAAATATTTTCTTGCCATTCCTTTAGGCTCCCTTGTCAAATTCTTTGAATGACTGGAAACAACAAGCTTCACATCTTAAAGCAATTTTTGTTGGCCATAGAAGGATCAATGAACATGGTACCTAGAGAACAGGTGTGATTTTGTGGATAAGAGCAACTAACACAGTCAGTGTAGCTTGACTTCACTTTAGGCAAAAGTGAGCTCCAGACAAAGATTAATGAATATGAATTTTTATTTTATTTGTCATAGGAATGAACTATAACTATGACAAAGCTGGAACCCTAATATAAAGCTTAAAATGGATTATTGGCCACATAAATATCATAGCATGCAGTTTACAAAAAGTAGGCTTTGATAATTTGCAATCAATGTGCATTTATTTCTTTCATGTCACCCCCCCCAAAAAAAAAAGCAATCACAAATAACTACATTATTGTTGGGCAGTCATTAAAGGATGCATAGTCAAATAAATCATTCTGTTCCTTGATACTTCATCAATAATTTGTTCAAGCTCCAGGAAACAAAGACAACTCAATAATTCCTGGAAGTTCAATAGGCTGTGAAATGTACATATAAATATTCTACATTATTTGTCAATGACTAGAATACTAAGACCATAAACAGGTAAAGTCCCTAAACTAAAGTCCCTAAAGTCCCTAACTACAGAGCAAGGTTCAGAAGACATTGTAAAATAATCACATACATTATATTTTGGCAAAGAAGTTAGAGAAATAGTATTTCTAGGAAAATATAAACAGCTTAAATGTAGCCACAAAACCAAAGCAAGAGACAAGCAGCTTGATTAATCTTTTCTTCTTAATAGTCACAGAACCGCCCCCCCCCCCCCCACACACACACACTCTGTCCCTTTTTTACCCAAATAATCTCAGGGCCACCAATCTTACTAACTTTATAGCAATAAAATAAAAATTGTTAATATACTTTATGCTTTAGTTTTTTTCTAACCTATTAACTCATTTATTCTTAATTTGAAACAGGTAAAAATGGTGCCAGTTAGAAAACTTTTTGGTCCAGAAAGACCTGACAAGATGATGAGAGTTGGTGAAAAGATGACAGATGAAGAGGAAAAAAAGGATAACAAAGAAATTAAAGTAGAATGAGAACTTGATACCAGTGTCATTGAAGAAGATGGGAAAGGGGAGAGTATTCCTCAATTTCCAGTTAGATGCTTGGATGGATGATGTTTTGCAACAGTTAATGTTTATGTATTTTTAAATATATTTTTTATTGATTTCAGAGAAGAAAAAACATGAGAAATAAATAGAAATATTAATAATGAAAGAATATCATTAGTAGACTGATTTCTGCACAACCTCCACTAGGGATCAAGCCTGCAACCAGGGCATATGCCCTGGCTGGGAATCAAACCATGACCTCCTAGTTCAGAGGTTGATGCTCAAACATTGACCCACACAGTCTGGGTGCTGGAGGATGAGTCCAGCAGGTCATAAAAATTGGAAAAGTCCTCAAAGAGCTGATGGGCTTTGATAATCAGCAGGGCTGAATCTCAGCATTATATTACCTTGCTGCTGGCCAAACAGCTAAGGGTAATTCCCTTAACCTGATAATCCTTTGTTGTTTATCAAACCTTACCTTTGATATGTGTGTTTGTTTTGCTAAAGTGCAAAATGTGTAAATAAAAACCCATGGGTCTGGACATTCAGGGTGCTCGTTCCACTAGCAGTGGTTCTCAACCTTTCTAACGCCATGACCCTTTAATACAGTTCTTCATGTTGTAGTGAACCCCAACCATAAAATTATTTTTGTTGCTACTTCATAACTGTAATTTTGCTATTGTTATGAATCATAATGTCAATGTCTGTGTTTTCTGATAGTCTTAGGCGACCTTACCAACAGTTCTTAATCTGTTGGTCATGACCCACAGGTTGAGAACCACTACTGTAGAGTCTAAGGCCATCAGAAAACACAGATATTGACAGTAGCAAAATTACTGTTATGAAGTAGCAATGAAAATAATTTTATCTGGGCGTCACCACAACTGAGGAACTGTATTAAAAGGTTGCAGCATTAGAAAAGTTGAGAACCATTGCACTGGAGAAGTGTTTCTGCCTGGATCCCCTAATGCCTTCCAAATTTATACTTATTGTCTAGTTTATCCATTTGTGTCGTAGCTCCTTCTCCAGATTTCTGAATCCTGGCTGCGAAAAGACAATTTATCTTAAAAGAGTTTAGACTTACAGAAAATTTGTGAACTCACTACAGGAAAGAGTTCCCCTGTATCCATACTCAGTTTCCCCTATTACTATTTTACAGTATTATGGCATATTGATTAGAATTATTAAACTACTATTGATACAACTGTAGTAACTAAAATCCATACTTTATTCTGATTTATTTAGTTTTTATCCTAATACCCATTTTCTGTTCCAGGATTCCATGTGTGATACATGATTATAATTAGTAGTCAGGTCTCCTTACATTCAAATTGGCTGTGGCAATTTCTCAATCTTTTCTTGATTTTGATGACCTGACAGTTTTGATGTGTATAATCACAAGAGTTTTATAGAATGCCTTTCAAATGGGATTTGCCAGATGTTTTTCTTGTGATTAGACTGGTATTAAAATTTAAAAGGAAGACCCCTCAGGTAAAGCACCATTTATATCATATTATATCAAGAGTCCATCTTATCCAGATGCCGATCACTATAATCAGGAAATTCATTTGGTTACCTGAAAGAGGCAGTGCTGATCACCTTTCTCCATGCAGGGGTTGACAAGCAGCCCCTAAATAATGGATGAACAGATTACTCTGATGCAAGTGGAGGCCATAGTATCTAGAATTTGTTAAACTTTGTAGCCTTGTGCAGAGGTCAGTGTTGGTCAGGGCAGGCATCGCCGGGTGTAACCCAAGCATCCTGCTCTCTCCAGCGCTATGGCTGCTGCCATTTTTGGGGGATTTACTTATCTTCTATAATTGAAACTTTGTAGCCTTGAGGGGAGGCCAAGATGGGCCAGCCAGGACAGGTGGGAAGCTTGGCTTCTTCCATCACCTGGGCAACCTAAGCCTCCTGCTTGCTCCAGCTCCATGGCCAGCTGCCATTTTGGTTGGATTAATTTGCATACTCAATCCGGATTGGCTGCTGAGTGTGGATTGTGGGTGTAGTGGAGTGATGATTAATTTGCATGTTTCTCTTTTATTACTGTAGATATCAGTATGGACTCGTAGGTATTCATTTTATACTTTGAGTTATAATCTAATACTAGTTTATTTTGTTCCTTCAACTATTCTAGATTTGAACATTGGAAGTGCTTTTAGTTGGATCATATGTCCTTTTGGCATAACACTATTTTGTTTCATTTTGTTTTTGAGATTATACTTACTATCTGGCACTATAAGATGCTTCAGGTCCCTCTAGTATGCTTCCTGCCCTAGTCCTAGAATGAGTAATATTTCTAAGGAGTATTTGTTCCTTTTACTAGGTAATAATATTAGAAATTGGAGTAAGGGTTAGAAATGTGA
This sequence comes from Lasiurus cinereus, assembly GCA_011751065.1. Lineage (NCBI taxonomy): Eukaryota > Metazoa > Chordata > Mammalia > Chiroptera > Vespertilionidae > Lasiurus > Lasiurus cinereus. Next base: position 41,720,505 of record JAAGEH010000045.1, read on the forward strand.
TCATCACTATTAGGATACACTGCTTGTGTTCAGTTTTTCACCTTTACTCTTACAAATTCCACTTATTTCTAAAGTTAGTTATATCAGCACTCCTCTCCACCCCCAACACTTTTCAGTGAGGTTCATTCACACATTTTTAGTACAGGTAGATTGTTTTGTCACATAATGCATTGCATCCTGTGATCTTTTATCTTTCTAAATAATGTTTACATATGGTAAGTTTCACTATTCCTGCTTAACCATTTCATTCCTCCCCACTTCCTTCCAAACCCATGACAATCACTGATCTTTTTACCATATTTATAGTTTTGTTTTTTGTTTTTCAGAATTAAATAGAATTGTAATCATACAGTTGGTGCCCTTTTTAAGCTGGCTTCTTACATTAACCTAGATGTGTCATGATTTATCCATGTCTTATCTCACTTGTTAACTCATTTCATATTACTGGTGAAAAGTCCACTGTAATTATTTTCCTTGTTTCTTTGTAGGTGAGGTGTTCCCCACCTCCAACTCACATATACACCATGGTTTCTTATAAGGAGTTCTCTCTTCTTTTATTTTCTTCAACTTGAATATGATATGCTTTGATGTAGTTCTTCTCATATGTATTTTGTTTTTTGTACTCAGATTCTTGAAACTATGATTTGGTGTTAGTCATTTATTTTGTAAAAATTTCAGTTATTAATATTTTAAAATTTTTCTGCTCCATTTTCTATTTTGTTTTCTTCTTTTACTTAAATTGTACATGTGTTACACCTTTTGAAATCATCTCATAATTTTTGAATGTTCTGTTTTATTGTTTTTCAACCTCATTTCTCTTTACATTTCAGTTTGGGATGTTTTTAATGACATATCTTCAGACTCATTGATTCTTTTGCAGCTGTTTCAAGTCTACCGATAAGCAGATAAAAATAAGTCTTCATTTATTTTACAAAGTATAGTCTTTTCTAACACTGCCTTTTGATTCTTTCTTTAGAAAGAAACTCAGTTTTGATTATATACCTATATAGCTCTTAACATATTAATCAATTTATTTGAAACTTCTGACAAGTTTCAGTGAACATTAAACAAATTCTGACTTCAGATAAATGCAAATTGTAACACCAAAGCTTATTTATCTATTACTCAACACTACATGTCTAGCTTTATGCAAAATATTACAAATCATGCCAAAAGGCAAGAAAAAAAAATCTAGAGACAAAGCAATAAATAAAATCAGATTCAGATAAGAGAAAGATGTTGGAATTGTCTCAAAAGCATTTCTAAGTGAAAGAAGCCAGATTCAAAAGGCTATATACTATTTGACTCCACTTATGTCACTTTCTGGAAAACTATAAAGTTGGCAGTTGCTGACAGTAGGGATAGAGATTGCTTGAAAAGAGCATAGAGGAAATTTATAAGCATTGTGTAAATGTGCATATTGAACATTTTTTCAGCATTTAAAAACTCTTTTTCAATTACAGTTTATATTCAATATTATTAGACTCAGATGCACAGCATAGTGAATAGATAATCATACACTGTAAAAGTATTCCCCTGGTATTTCTAGTACCAATCTTAGAACATACCATTTTATTGCAATATTATTCACTATATTTCTATACTGTACTTTGAATTCCATGACTATTTTGAATTTCCTAATTCCTTCATCATTCTACCCAGCCACTCCATCCCCTCACCTCTGGCAACCATCAGTCTGTTCTCTATTCTACAAGTCTGTTTCAATTGTTTTTTGTTGATTTATTTTGTTCTTTAGATTCCACATATAAATGCAGTCATATGGTATTTGTCTTAATGCAGTTGTGGTTATACTGTTGTGTACATCTATCTATTCTTATTCTAACACTATAGGCCCAGTGCATGACATTTGTGCATGAGGGGCATGTGTCCCTCAGCCCTGCACCCTTTCCAATCTAGGATACCTTGAGGGATTTCTGACTGCCTGTTTAGGCCTGATCCCACTGGACTCCTGGCTCCCAACTGCTCACCTGCCTACCTTCCTGATTGCCTCTAACTGCTTCTGCCTGCCAGTCTGATCATCCCCTAACCACTCTCCTGCCAGCCTGATTGATGCCTAACTGCTCCCCTGCCAGCCTGTTTGCCCCTAACTACCCTCCCCTGCAGTCCTGGGTCCCCCCTAACTGCCCTTCCCTGAAGGCCCAGTCACCCCCAACTTCCCTCCTTTGCTGGCCTGGTCACCCCCAACTACCCTCCCTTGTAGGCCTGGTCCCAACCAACTGCCTTACCTTCCTAGCCATCTTGTGTTGGCCATCTTGTATCCGTATGGGGGCAGTCATCTTTGATCACATGGGGGCAGCCATCTTGTGTGTTGGAGTGACAGTCAATTTGCATATTCTTATTTTCTTAGATAGGATTAGATAAGATAGAGGCCTGCTCAACAGAAGGGGCCAGATAGTTTGCAATGAAGGATATCAGGAATAATAGTAAGGGTTCCCTTGGGGCATGTGGCAGCATGGGGGAGGTGCCTGTGGTGGTTTGCAGGCCAGCCATGGTCCCCCAGTGTGACCCAAGCAGAGGCCCTAGTATCTGGGATTTATTTATCTTCTATAATTGAAACTTTGTAGCCTTAAGTGGAGACAAAGGCAGGCCAGGGGTGCAGGAACTTGGCTTCCTCCATTGCAAGGCAAACCCAAGCCTCCTGCTCTCTCTGTGGCAATAGCCATCTTGATTGGGTTAATTTGCATACTCACTGCTGATTGGCTGGTGAATGTGACTTGTGGGTGTAGGAGAGGTATGGTCAATTTGCATATTACTTTTTTATTAGATAGGATGCACTTACAATGAGTAATCTTTATTATATGCAAATTATACCTAAAGAAAGCTGTTTATAAAGTTTTAAGATAATCATTTCAAATTTAACTAATATTTTATAGAAAATGCATGATACCATAAGAAACAAATGGGTTCACAATCAGAGAAAGAAAGAAGATAATATGGCAGAAAGGCAATGTATATGAAGTTCTTACTACATGTAATATGTTAATGAGATTTTACATATATTTTCTTATCAATTTTTGACAAAATCTCTTCTACAAATGAAGAAAGAATTCGTAGTTTTTAAGTTAATTTACATAAAGACATTCATCTGTCAGAAATTTGAATTCAGGTCTGTTTTGTTTCTAAAAGTGTATTCTGGATGGTTCCCCATGTTGTTTCTCCTACCTAATAAGAGGAGAAAAATTAAAAAGTGGTAATTCAGGTCTAATTTTCATTGTGAAAATTTTCATGCATCAGGTACTCTGAGCATATTTTATTGTCTATAAAATGAGGTCACAATTTACCAAATTTACAAGGTTGTAAGAAACAAATTCGAGTGTAGTAGTGCTTTATAAGTCTAAGGTATTAAATAACTGCTATAATTGCTATTTTTTATTTTCTCATTATGATGAATTACTAGAATTTAAATTCTGCATCTCATTGCACTAAATCAATGAGAACCCAGGTCACTGGCTATATTGTAAAACACTGTCAAGATTCAACATTTTAACATGTTCAGAGAGCAGACCTATCCTATTAGACAAATCCTATTTACCCACTCTGAGTTCAGCCATGTAATCAAAGTGCAAAGCTGTTGAAAAAAAGGATCCAGAGATCAAATACCTCCCCTGCCCAGAGAACCCCAGAACAAGGAGCTGGAAAAATTAAGCTGTCCAGAAGATGTGACTCTCCATGGAAAATATATATTTCTGACAGCAATGTCCAGAGGATTCGTCAATGATGTGTGCTTCTCTTACTTTATTTACCTGAATCAAAGTATAAATCTTGCACATATTTATCTCCAAGTAAGTTCATCTGAATACAAACATCAATGAATTTCAGAAAAAGTTCTTGAGATTTTGATATGTCATTAAACATTTGTCTGTCATTGTCATTAAACATTTGTCTGTAAATACAACTCCAACACTATAAAATAATTTTAGGAATATAGTAGTGATGGTGTGAAAGTCCGTGAGCAGTGAACAGAGTAACAAGTACAATGTAGATCTGTGAGTGCTGATTTCACCACATTGACCAAGATATCCTTAAACTTCCTCTCAGCTTGACTAAATTTTAGACAGTTTTCTTCCTTCTAACATTCATTTTCTTGGAGCATTTACTTTAGAAAAATTGCCATTGGAAAGTCTTTCTCTACCTTTTTGAGCTGTAAATCTTCCTTCAGCCTCTTTCCTTCTAAATATAATCTCAAAGAAAGATAGGGCCTTTGTCTCCAAATATCTGTGGAGAAGACAGAATGCTAACTTCAATAAAGTGCCAATTAGCAAACACAGATGGCCTAATCACATTGATCAATGTCCCACTCTGACGTCCTTCAGTATATTTTCATTAGTGCACCCCAAAATTTAAAAATATCTGCCTTTCTTTCAGCAGTAATCTCAATCCTTTATTGCAATTGTCTTGAATAAAATATCCCTTGCCATTTTAACAGTCTTTTATGTCATTTATTTTTAACAACTATGCACACAAAAAATATTTATATGTGCATTGCAATTCAGTTTGCAAAGTGATTTCAATCTAGTTTATTATTGCATCATTGTAAGACAAAATTAACATTCCTATGTTCAAAAAAAAATGAGGCTAATATTCTGAGAAATTAATTCTTGGCTAATGTTGTGATTATTAACAGGAATCTAAAACTTGGGCCCAGAGCACTTATGTCAAGGTCTAGAGCTCTTCGACCTGTATCTCACAGACAATATTGCTCTAAGAAATATTTCACCAACGTTATGTTCTGGAAAAAATATTCAAATATTTAACAACTGTTACTGTTTTATCAAGACTTCCTCATCTGGAAAAATTGATTTTGAAGTCTCCTTAGAGTAAATTTATTTGATGGTCTAATTTCATAGTTGAATAGACAAGTAGCTCACATTGTATTCTTACCATAACCATGTTAAAACCAAGTTTAACATCCATAATTATTAATGGGATCATAAGTATTTTTTTATATTAAAATAGTATAATTATTAGTAGAGCATATTAATATGCATTTTATGTTGCACTGTACATACCATTTTGTAGCTTCATGGAGACTTTTGGTTAAAAAATTATATATTCAACTATAAGTAGAGCTAATTATATGTTTTCATTTAAAAATGTTTAAGTGGAAAATTTCTTCCTTATGCAATACTTTTTTCACTATTACATGATTAATGAAAATCACAAGATTTTTTAAAAAACTTTAATTTGCCTAGTTCTATTGTCTTTTCCCCTTTCTACTGAATCCTCAAAGTTAAAACGATTTCCTTGAGGATTTCTAATCTTGATAAATGACTGGAACTGCTGAAGCATGGTGTGCTCATCTTTGTCATGCTGTGTGTGCAGTATCTGAACGGTTTGAATAATTATGCGATAACCTCCCAGCTTATGAAGAGTACTAACAGACAGACGGAAAAGTTGCTATATGATCCGCATCTGTAATTAAGCAAAGTGACTATCACATCTTGTCTCTGCCTTGAATGCTGGAAATTTTAGACACTAGATTAATAAAATGCCAAACCAAAATCTTTATTGTGATTATCTGAACAGAATCTATGCTGAGGAAATTATGAAAAATGAACTACTCAGGGAAAATTCAAATATATACATATATATATAGGTACACAAAAACATTAAGCTGCCTTCAGGCATATCCTAGTAATTGAATATTCAGTCTAATAAATCCTTCTGATACAGTTCTGAGGGTAACTGTATATGCGAGATCTAGGTTACCTATTTTTCAAATAGAAATACTTTTCCTTATGTTTTTTAACTTACTTTACATAGTCTTTCCCATTAGAAGCTACTTTAGATTTCTCAGTGCCATAGAGAACATCAAAGCATTGGTCACTGTGCTGTAAGTGTGCAAAATTAATATAAAGAAATATAATTATGCATAAAAGATTGTTTAAACCATGTTCAAGTCGTGCTTTTTAGTATCTAGTTCTAAAAACTGGTCATTCCAGTTTTGTCAAAGATCACTGTGAAAGCTTTAAAAAATGTCAAAACAAATTACATTTAAAATATTCCTCCTCCATCCCCCCTCCCCCGCCTCCAAAGTCACTGCATGGAGTCTTCCTATAAGTCCTAAGATATGGGTTTCTTTGGCAAAATGGCTGACAATTCAAACAGACAATAGTCTTTTGAGAGCACTGCTTTGTCTTTTTTATTTCTTTATTTCCCCAAGTTGCTCAGAATAGGGCCTCATACAAAGTTATTTAGTGTTAAATTGACTGCCTTAGCCTTTCAAAGAATAAGAATTTTTCATTTTAATATAAGTTGCTATAAAGAATAAAAGTATATGTTGCCATATAAAAATTATTGCCCACTTTATTGAATTCCTTTAAACACTTCCAATAGGTTGCTTTCCCACAGCAGCAGGGCCTCCTAGTGTGGCAAATATTGAGTAGATTTAGGAGTTCAACTATGATAATTAACAAAAGGCCTTTGTCAGTCCCTCAAAATACAAGAGCAAAGATGATCTTAGACACATTACCAAAATACTAACTTAGAGAAAGCTGCTTCTACTCTGCCAGTCACTCTCCCAAACCAAAGCAAGTGCCTCTTCTATGCACGTCTAGAAAGAACTTAATTGCTCTATCTCAATGAAAGTCTTCTAGGGCTAAGAAACTGAAGGTCTCAAGGTACCTTTCTAATAAGGGGATTTCTGGGGCTTCCAGAAGATGTGTATTTTACAATAAATTCTTATGGAGGAGGTAGAAACAGTGATTTAGTTTCTCTAGCTGAATACAAGTACACAGAATTGGATGAGAGAGAGCCTAACCATTATTCACAAGACCTTTCAGACAAATCTCCTTTTCTCTGACACTTCATGTAAGAACACTAAATGTTCCTCAAGTCACTGAGTCCATAGGAATCTTCCTTAGTGGACTTGTTTCTGCATCTTTTTCTTCTGCATTTCTCTTCTGACTAGGACTTTAAAGCACAAAAGTTTTTGAAAAGGAGGAAATGAAAAAACAATAAACCAAACCTGAGTTAGGAGGGTTGGAGTAAAATAGAGTGATTGCCTCGTTTTCATTTATAAGTTTCTCTCTTGCCTGAACATGAAAAATAATTGTCTTTTGTAGCCAATTGGACAGATGCCATAATTTTAATTAGTGAAAGAAACAGTAGATGATGATGTTCTCTGTCTGCAGTTTGAAGGACTAGTATTTTGAAGATAATGGGAGAAGCCTTTGCTCAATGATGTCATGATTACTGAGACTCAGGCGTACCGGCTGTGCTAAACAATCTTTTATTTTGCGGGGATACTTTATTCCCCCTATACTACCACCTCCTGTGTTCGAGAAAATATATTTTACTTCAATGAAATAGAAGAAAAATATCTAGAAATATACATAAGATTTCAAATAATCAGTAATTTGGGGCAATACAAAAATCTATTACCTAGAAAATGTCACATTTGTTATCATTTGTTATCACATTTGAGTCATAATATGAAGGTAAATAAAGTAGGGAGAAATGTTACCCTGTGAAATCTGTTTTAACATTTGGCCTAGAACAAAGAATGAAGTTGGAAAAGACAATACCATATGCACAAATCCTAAGTAGACAGCAGCAGATTGTGGCAAAATGTGGGTAATACATTTCATATTTGTTTATATATCAATTTGCAGTTTGATCTACACACATCTGTGTGACATTGTCAAGATATAATATAAGGTCCTTCTTACTGATAATGGGATTCCTAAGGCACAAAGATGGAAAGAGATTTTTCTTTCCAAGTCATAAATATTCCACATGCTGTAATCTGAGTAACTCTTCATTCCTTAATGACTGATTCTTATTTTCTCTTCTTTAGCTTATACAATATAACTTAATACTTTGTATGCTAAACACAAAGCATTCTTTCTAGCACTCTGGCAGTCCTGGCAGTGAACCTCATATGATACTGCCAATATGATATGAAGGAATTAACATTGCAGTAAAATATGATGTCATGTCAAACTTGTTAGAGCTATACCTGTGTGGATGTTGTGAATCAAGTAGGGAGGAAGACTTACAGAGTAGGCAGGGAGATATTGCCTACTGTTCATGGAGAAAAAAAAAATACAATTAAGAGAAAATGGATCAGAAAAAGTCTCAATTACCACAGATGAAAATGTATAGATGAAGATGGACATTTGGTTTGAAAAAAGAAATAGATGTCAGAGAAAATAACTACACTGGGGTTTTGGTGTTCATCATACACAACATCCAGTTCTCAGAGACAGTAGAGAAGAATGGCTTGGCGCACAAGATTTGGAGCAAGATTGCTAGGGAAAACTGGTTTGGTCACTAAGGTATGTAAACTTGGTTAAATTGCTTATTATCTAAAATTTGCTTCATCTGCAAAAGCCTCAGAGAATGGTTGTGAACATTTAATTCCCATAAAACAATTAGCTCTCAGCACATGGAAAACACACAATATGTGTGAGTTTTTGTAATTATTTAAAAAGGATTAAGGTGATAACATTAAAGCATTTCCCAGAAAACAACTGTAAAAGTGGAAATCTTATCATTAAAGCTTTGGTAACACAGAAACCTCTGGCTTTGTCTTGATCTGACCAATTTTCTCCTTGATAATCTCAATGACCTATTTCCAATGAGCTCCAATTGAGTTGCCAGAAGGAGTAGGAAGTAAGCTTCTGGTACACAGGGCTTTATGTCTTACATTTGCTGCTGTCAGGAGTTACCCACAACCTTTTATAATCCAAAGATCCATGTTTCTCTCACCTACTATTCAATTTATTAAGCTATAATGAGGTGGGGAAAATCAGATAAATAATCCACATTGTATGACTTTTATCCTCTCCCTCTCCCTCTCTAGAAATGATGGTCATTAACACAGGGACACAGTCTACCTCTTCCTAGGACTGGAGATGAATAAAATTATATGAAGTAAATAGCCCATTTGTTTTCAGTTTCAGTATTAATTCTTTGAAAGAGCTACTTTAATTGTTGACAATGGTCCTGCTCACTTTCCACAGCTCCCACTGCTGGAAAGTTCCAAACCAACATGATTTCAAGCTCTGTCCATCTCAGCCTTTCATCCCCGCCCTACCATCTTCCTCATGCCAGTTCCTTTTTCTTGAATGCTCTATTGTAGCCATTAGAAATCTAAGGTTAAATTAAAGCAGGCCTTCAATGATTCAAAATTTGATAGTTATTAAATGGAATATGTTCATAACCTAGGACTGCCATAAGGAAGTACTGCAATGTGGGTAGCTTAAAATAACAGGAATTTATTCTTTCATAGTTCTGGTGACTAGAATTCTGAATTCAAAGTATCAGCAAATCTATGCTCCCTCTAAGGCTCTGGGTAGAATCCTTGTTTTTTTCCAGCCTCTAGTGGTGGCCTTACATTCTTGGTATTACTTAGCTTGCAGCTATATCACTTCAATCTCTGCCTGTTGTCACCTCGTGTCCTCCATCTGTCTTTATGTCTTTACATGGCATTTTCTTATAATAACAGCCTTCATATTGGATTAGAGCCCACCCTAAAGGCCTCAACTTAACTTGATTATATCTGCAAAGATCTTATTTCTAAATAAGGATATATCCACAGGTAGTAGGAGTTATATCTCAACACTTCAAAATTTCTTTTGTGGGGACATAATTCAACCTAATTAAGGCACTTTATAAAGTATAATATTAACAGAGATATTGGTATTATTTTTTTATATAATAACGCTTTGAATTCAGTAGGCTATTAGAATACATACTGATTTGAATTTAATTGACTTTTCTTTTCACAATGACATAAATTACATTATATTACCTTGGTAACACTATAGAATAAAGCTTTAAGTTAAAAATATATTTGTTCCTAGTGGTCACTATATTTATCTACTGGCATGAAAAGGATTTTTCTGGAAATCATGGTTAATTTCCTGTTAAATTGAGTGTAAACTGTTGGAGTCAGGAAATTCTAGACTGTATTTCTCTGCACTTTTCTTTAGTCTCCCAAATCACTGTCTCACCTTTAGAGGTTATCTGGTTTTCTTCACTGTATCTATCACTGCTTTGAAAACAAGAGTTTGCTAGTTATTTATAGAAGGAACTGAGAAGCTAATTACATGGATTGTGAAACTAGATGTCTGATTTTAAATAGCTATCCATGGAGGACTTTCTTGCTTTTCTGACCCATACTTTACCTATTTGTCAAGGAAGTATTTAAAAATATATGACGTAATTTTTTTCCAATTCAAAGTGATTTTTATGGTGCATTCATGCCTTTACCTAGCATTACATGTGTGATCTTAACACACACACACATAAAAAAAACACCCACATATATATTTGTCAATAGTTCCATATCTTCTTTAATATTAAATTATTTGAATTCTATATGATAAAGAGGCAATATGAAAATTGACCATAACTCCAAGATACAAGATGGCTGCCCCCATGTAGTCAAAGATGGCCACCCCCATGTGGACACATGATGGTCACCACAAGATGGCTGGCAGGGGTGGGCAGTTGTGGGCAATCAGGTCAGCAGGGGAGGGTAGCTGGAAGAGACCAGGCCTCCAAGGGAGGGCAGTTGGGGGTGATCAGGCCTGCAATGGAAAATGGTTGGGGAAAACCCAGGCCTGCAGGAGAGAGCAGTTGGGGCGGAGGGCAGTTGGAAGGGACCAGGCCTCCAAGGGAAGGCAGGTGGGGGGGACTAGGCCTATAGGGGAGGGCAGTTAGGAGTAACTGGACCAGCAGGGCATGGCAGTTGTGGGCAATCAGGCCAGCGGGGGAGGACAGTTGGGGAAACCAGGCCTGCAAGGGAGGGCAGTTCCCTAACTGGTTTGGCAGGGGAGTCAGTTGCGGGGGGACCCAGGCCTGAAGGGGAAGGCAGTTTGAGGGTGACCAGACTAATAGGGGATAGCAGTTAGGGGAGACTGGCTGGCAAAGGAGGGCAGTTATGGATAACCGGGCCAGCAGGGGAGGCAGTTAGGGGCAATTGGGCCAGCAGAGGAGGGGAGTTAGGGGAAACCAGGTTTGCATGGGAGTGGTTAGGGGATGATCAGGCTGTCAGGCAGAAGCAGTTTGGGGCAATCAGGCAGGTAGGTAGGCAGGCAACTGGGTAGGAGTCAGCAGTCCTAGATTGTGAGAGGGATGTTCAACTGCCGACCAGGATCAGGTCTAAATGGGGAGTCAGACATCTCTCAAGAGGTCCCAGAATGGAGAGGGTGCTGGCTGGGCTGAGGTACACCCCCTGGCTCTCCCTGCCCTCACTCTGTGCATGAATTTTGTGCACCAGACCTCTAGTCTTACCTAATAATAGAGAAACATTTAAATTGACTGTACTTCCACTATACCCACAGCCAATTAGAGTAAGTATGCAAAATAATCCAACAAAGATGGAGGTTAATTTGCATACACAGGCAGGGTGGGCAGTGCCATGGCCCGCTCCTGGGGGTCCAGGTCCATCGCTAGACACTGCCCACAAGGTACCGATCCAGCCAGCCAGGGAGGTGGGGTGGATAGCGCCAGATGCCTCCCGAGGGTTCCGGGTCCATTGCAGGCACCAGGAGGGGCAGTAGCCCCCCTAGCAACTCCTGCGGGGCTCTGGGAACATTGCTGCCCTGGAGAGGCAAAGCCATCTGCCTAGCCAATCCCATGGGGAGGAGCAGCTGGGCTTGCTTAGCTACTCCAGGGGGGCCCCCCAGGAACATCACCATCCCGGGAAGGCGTGGCTGGGCCTGCTTGGCCACTTCTATGGGTCCAGGGAAACATTGCTGCCCCTGGAGAACCCCGGGGCCCTGAGAACATGTCAGGCATGGGGTTGCTGAGAACCAGATCAGGACTCTGGCCACATATTCACAGCTTCCAGGAGACCAAGGGCAGGGATCTGCCCCACCTGAAGAGAGAGAGGTTCTGCAGTGGCTGCAAGACACGGGTGGGTCAGGCCATGGATAAAGGGGCATGGACGGATGTCCAGGCAGAGGGGCAAGGACCCGCATCCTTGAGGAGGGGGTACAGGGGCGATGCCACCTCAGTGGAGGGGTGCGGCACTGCAGGGTACTGGACTGACTGATGTGATTCAGACAAGCTCCCAGTGCTAACCAGCCTTGCCCAGGCAGCCTTCACACTTCACAGGCGATGACTCCTGCTCCTACCTTGACCAAAAGCAAGCCTCCGCTGCCCTGCCCCTCAGCAGAGCATGCCTTGGTGGTGAGTGTGAAGCCTTCCACCTGCTCCGGAGAAGGGGTCAGTGAAGAATGAGGGCAGAGGACGGGGGAGAGGAAAGACTGTGGAACATCTGCAATGAAGAGGTGCTTGAGAAAGAGGCTTAGAAACCCAACAAGAAGGTTTGTTCTGTTTGCCCGGCAGCTGCCCCTTAGGAAGGACAGAGAGCATGGCTCCTCTCCCTGTGTGCTGAGTCAAGTTCCACAGCCAACTGGAATTGGCCTCAGTTACCTTCACTGAGCTGTGATGGCCAAATGAGATATGATATAAGGAAAGTGATGGAAGAAGTGAGAAAGATAAGGAAAGGCGAACAACAGAAAAGAAAGACTGGAAGGATCCTATAAACCCATTGTCACTTAAATAGGGAATATAGTCAATAGTGTTATAATGACATAGGATGCCAGCTGGGTACTGGAAATATCAGGGAACACTTTGTAAAGTATATGATTGTCTAACCACTATTCTGTAACTAATATAAAACCTGAAACCAATACAAAATAATATTGAATGTAAAGAAATGAAAATTGGAGTAAAATTTTTATAAATTTCAAAAATTTAAATAAAGGCTGTAAAGGAAGGAAGGGGGAGATTAAAATAGCGTTTTTTATTTTACCACTTTTTTATCTTTTCAGTACATGAAAAGAACATTTGTTTTTATATGGTGCTTTTATGCTTTTCTAAGTCATTATCTTATTTTAATTTCAGGGCAATTTAAAGACAAGATAATTATTGCCTCCACCATTTAAAGAAAGGAAATCTAGGTGTCTGGTACTGGTATACAGTAATTATGTAAGAATTGAACACCAGATCTTATTTTTCAGCATTATGAAATAATGTTAATTTTTATTATGCCCTTGCTGAATAAATAAGTCAATTCAATTTTATAATTTTAGGCAGAGAATCTGGGAATTCTGATTCTTAGGCCAGAATTTCTTGACAAAGTGCCATAATGAGACTTATTTTGTATATATAGTGCAAGGAGCATATTTACTATGTCTCAATTATTTTTAAAATGTGCTTGTGCTTACAGGTGCTACTTCTCAGTTAGCTAGAGAAGTCATCTAACTTGTACAACCAGTCACTAACCCTCTGCAATAGCAAGTGTTCATCACATTTATCATATTCTAACCCCATCCCTCATGATGCCTAAAAGTTTTCAAACTAAGGCTCCTGTTTTCTGTAAATTTTATTTAATAAGCCAATTAAGCTATCTTCATTATAATCCCTAGAGGATTGTCCACCAAAACAATGCTCTTACAATTAAGTTGTCTAGTTAAAATATGGTCAATATGTTTGGAATTTCCACTGAATGCTTTACTGTTCTGGAACAGCAAAATTGGAGTGGGATTTATATTCATATAATAACTTGGGAGATGGATGGTATTGAAAAATACAGATATAGCAGCTTCCATTGATTCTTAATATGCCCCTTTTTTTGTTGACTTAGGCATTTTCATCAGTAAACGAAATGCTTGTTTTGCTAAAGTCAATGGTTTGTACATTAAGTTGGGAGAAAAAAATATAAGGCAATAATTAAAACTTGGGCTATTATTAGAATTAGGAATAATTTTTCCAAATGAAGTCCTTAATTGCAGAAAGTATTTTTATATAATCACTTATTAATTCCTTTGTATATCTATTTATCCAGTAAAGAATTTTGAGTATATGTCATAGTGGGCACCATGATAGCCACTTGGAGGTGGGTATAGAAATGACTAATCTATGATTTCTGTTATTAAAGTTTATAAATAGAAAGTAATTAATGGATGAGAAAACTCAAAACAGTTAAAAATGGGAAGTTCCATAAAAGATAAAGTACTGTAGACATTCAGAGTTGGAAGAGATCATTTGTGACAAAATTAATGAGGAAAATAACATTTAAAATAGAACTTGAATACCAGGTTGGTTTCAAATAAATGGAAATGAAAAGGTAGACAGCTGTAGCATATTTGGAAACCGGTGAAGATGAGGGATAACTCAAAGCAAATGGGAGGAAATGCAATTATCCTGAGAAAAGATGGTGGTTTTAAACAATGATTAAAGGGTTTGAACTTTACTCATTAATCAATAAGAAAGCATTATAATTTTTAGAGAAATATTGTTTACTGAAGTAATAGGTGGTGATCCCATATTAATTTTAAATATTCCAATAGACACATTTTAAAGTATAAAGCAGATGCAATTAATTTTTTACCATCTATATATACATATATGTAAATATATACATATATGTATATGCCAGAAGACCAAATAGTGGAATGACCAGAATGACCGGTGGCTATAATGAGCACTGCAACTGCCAACTAGACTGATCAAGGATAGGGCCGGCCAGCCAACTACCCAAGACCTCTCCCCGCTGCTCGCTCTGCCCCAATTGCCTCACCACCACCACTCTGATCACTGAAGTGTGACCTTCAGTGATTCTAAATAAACACTTTCTAGCCTTTTTAGACCAGGAGCCTGAATGACAAGTGATCAGGAGGAAAACTGCTCACAGTCTGGACTATCAGTCAGGTGTCCAGGAGAGGTACACAACCACCATATTCCTGTGTTCTCTCTCCACTGCTTACTACCAAAGAGGGCAGCCAAATCACACCACAGCCTCTCTTTAGAGGGTTTGTCAGCAGGGAATTAAACCCTATTATCTGTCTAAGGAGAGACTTAGAGAGGGAAGCTATAAGTGTACCTGACACTAAAGTGCCTTTGAAGCTTCAACTCATCCGAAAGCCAGCAGCAAATGTGTATATAGCCTGCATAGATCTTTGACACTAATAGCTACCTTTGGCCATCCCCACCTCCAATCAGCCTCCCCCCATTTGATTGGGAGAGGGGCTGGCAGGCCAACCACCACAACCCACCCCTGGACAGCCCAGCCTCATCAGCAGCCCAACCTCAATTGAGGGTGGACTGGCCAGACCCTACCTGTGCACAAATTCATGCACTGAGGTAATTTATATAATCAGGTCTATCCAAAATACTGTTATTTCAACATAAGAGCAATACAATACAAATTATTGGTTATTTTACATTGGATTTTATACTAAGTCTTTTAAACCAATGTGTATTATACAATTATTGCTCATATCAATTCAGATTAGGAACATTTTATTTGTTAAATATATTTTTATTAATTTCAGAGAGGAAGAGAGAGGGCTATATAGAGAGGAACATCAATGATGAGAGAGAATCATTGATTGACTGCCTCCTGCAGGCCCCCTACTGAGGGGATCAAGCCCAAAACCTCAGCATGTTCCCTTGGCTGGAATTGAACCTGGGACCCTTTAATCCACAGGCCAACACTCTATCACTGAGCCAAACCAGCTAGGGTGGATTAAGAACAATTTAAATGTTCAAAAACTGTAGGAACATTTTAAATGTTCAAAAACTGCATGTGGCTAGGGGCTATTCTCGTGGACATAGCAATTTCAGAAATTTCATGTAAAACATCCAAGAATTTGAAGGAAAAGTTGTTGCCATCAAGTCGAGTGCTTTATGTATCTAATAGTGATTGATGGGATAGAAGTAGATAAGATAATCAAGAGAATGAAGAGAAATACAAGGAGACCATAGACATTTTCTTGGTGCATATCCATATTTCCATGTGCAGGTAGGATAAGAAGAGTGAGAGTAGAAGAAAATAAATATTAAATACATAGAAGAATAAAAACACATGAAGGGGTTGTGGAAACCAAAGACAATAGGATATTTAAGAGTTGAAAGTGCAGAACAGTCAACTGACAAACATTACAAGAAATAATGAGAATGAAGTTTGAAAAATAAAAACACCTTGATTAATTTAAATGTGCTTTGCAAGAGCAAGGTTAGTAGTAATCTTCAATTAGGCAGGAGAGTTTTGGGTGAATATAGACAGAATCATATTACCTGACTTTCAAAATTCATTATAGGAATCTATACTAACAACTAAGGAAGTCAGAAGAAGATAAGATCAGATAGCCTGAGTGTGAGCTGTCTTGGAGAAAGAAAGTCTTCAATGTCCTCCCAAGTTGTTCAGAATTGAAAATGAAGAGATGCCATAACAGTGTATCTATAAGAGATAAGGGTTTATTGTACATTTGTTTAAGACTATTTAGAGACATGAACATTTCAATAGACTAAGAAATCAGGAGAAAATACTAGGGAAAAAAAATCAAGGGAGAAAAAATTCTAAAGTGGAGGGTTGTTACTCTTCTTAAGATAGAAAAAAAGGGGGGAAGCTTACTAAGTTTATAAAAATATGTATAAAACATAATAAAATGAAGTAGTTACTAAAATAATTTCCAATTGCCTTGAGCTTTTCCTAATACAAGGGAGCCAATAATTTGTACAAATATATAAGGGTAGCAATAAAGTTTTTTGACAGTGAAAAAAACTTTCTCATACTAAATAATCAACTGGAAAAAAAAAGAAACATTGGGAAAATAGCTATCATATAATAGTATAAGTTTGCAGTGAACCCAATTAAGAGATTTATGAATGTCTTCTTTTGCTTTCAAGCATGGATTGAAATATAGAAAATATCCAACTTTGAGAAGTGGCATGGCTAACATTCATATTGAAAAGGGAGTACCTGTTTTTTTCCAATGATCAATAATTCTTTTTTTGAACATTGCAGACTAACACAAAGCTATGCTACAATTTTGCAAGAATTCCTGATGATAGTATTTCTCAGAGATATCCATTATTCCTATGGCAAGAACAGTACATTTCAGAACAAAATATGTAAAGTCATTTACCATACCTTCTTTATCCTTCTTTTGCACTTGAATGGATTCCAAAGACCCAATATAAATGTTTTTCTCAATGACAAGAATTCTTAAAACACATCTTTAAAAAGCAATTGATATTTATTGCTCAAAATCAGAATTATTTAACCTTTACATGATTAATCAATCACCTGGCTTTCTATAATTATAAAAGTCTGGAATGGCATCACATTTTGACAAAATAAATTGTAAATGGAAGTATCTTTCAAGATGTAAAATAAGAAGCAGATAAATATACATTATTGTGTTATGAGATGAAAATATGTGAACAGTTCCTGTATACTACATACATCAGTTGGTGAATAAACAAGGCCAAAAAGTTATAATTGCAAGCTCTAGGCATGGTAAAATGTGTGTTGTAACTTGATCCTTAGCCAGAGACCATACAGTTAACATAAGTAAACACCTTATAGGTCCATAGTGGTCAAAGAAGAAAATGCCTTGAATAAGAATACTAGCTTTGACTCCACCAACTAATTAGCCAAGAAATCAGTCAATTCATTCATTTACTTATTCCATCATGCATTCACATATTCATGAAATACTTATTAGCATATAGTATGTGATAGGCACTGTACTATAGGGACAACTATATATACAAAGACTCTATAGTACTAGTAAGTTGGATTTTAACCTATCTGGGATAGGAAATTATTGAAACTTTTCAGCAGGAGAGTAATATAATTTGGTTAATGCTTTCTAAAGATCACACTTTGATTGTTCTATAGATGATGGACTATGGTGGATAGGAGAGTGAAAGCAATTCCAAAATTATTTTTACAATCATCATCTCATTTGAATATGCAAAGAAGGCCGGGAGGTGATTATTTGACTTATCCTCTTACTGAAATTTGCTGAGATAGAGTGCTCAGTTTATGGACACTGATTAGAGACAGAGCCAAAACTAGAGAACTTTATTGGTTCTTGCATTACAACAATGCTGCCTTTTAGTAAGCAATTAAGCATGCAATCATCTAACCAGCTACCATGAGCATTATCCCTGTTCATGTAATTGATCTCATAGATGTGTAACAATATTTTAATTTCATCTTGGAGGAGTAGAACATAGTGTTATAGGCTCAGAGACCACCAATTCCCAGTGGATGGATTTGTACTAGAAATATTTGTCCTCCTGTTAATAATCTTCAACAAGATTGGAATTCAGAACCATCTTTGTCTCTATCATGTCTCCAGTCACCTAATCATAAGAACCTCTGGAATTCATCCTCTCCTAATTTAGAGACTATTACTTAATTTTGAATTATTAAACAGCTTTTATCCAGTTCCCATATCTTATTTCTTTCAATTTACAAAATTTTAGTCCTCTGTAACTTTCATATACTCTGGGCTCTGGAGACTCAATTATGAAGAAGATAAATCTTCATGAAATTCACAGAGAAGAAGGATATATTTGTAAAGAAGTAGATTCAAAGCAACATATAACATAGGTAAATATACTTAGAATGCTTAATAAGGAAGTATCCAATAGAAGTCACTAAGCTCCCAGAGGAGTCATGGAAAGTTTCAGGAAAAGGTGACATTTGAGTGAGCTCTTAAAAATGAAGCTAGAGATAGAGAGAACCAAGATGGTGGCATAGGTAAACACCTATATTCACTGCCTCTCATAACCATATTAAAATTACATCTAAAAGGCAGAACAACTACCACCCAGAACCACAGGAAAGGTGGCTGAGTGGAAGTTCCACAACTAGAGAGGTGAAGAAAGCACAATGAGATTGGTAAGAAGTGTGGACATATAGAAAGTGCTGGCACCTGGATATGCTGCTATTTTAATTGGAAGGGAGATACAACTCCAGCTTGTACTGAACTCCAGTTCTGGGTGAGACTCAGGGGGACCCAGACATATATGGGGAGAAACTGGACTGTCTGGCATCAAGACAGGAACGCGAGGATGACTTTATCTCAGAGGTGTTCCCAGCAATCATTGTTCCTGCACGAGGGCACAGGATGCGGAGACCAGGAACCTCTCTGGTGCAGAGCTGACTGGCAGCCATTGCTGTTTGTTCCACACTGGTGATTCCCAGTGGCCCTGCCCCACCCAATTTACAACTCCACCTAAGCTGTGTGCATTGGCTTTTGCATATGAATGTCCTATCCTTTCTCTTCCTAAAAGCTGTCAAACTGCAGCTGGGTTAGAGAGCCCCAGAGCTTCAAAAGTAAATCCAAGGCCCAGCAGCAGCTGGGCCTCATCTAGGCACTTCCAAATCCAATAAAAAGAGGAGGAATCTGCAGATGTCTCTGTAGCTCTGCTGGGTGGCCCCAGACAGTGGCTGACCTTGCACCTCCTTGGAGATCTAAGAGCCAGTGTACCTAATGGTGAGAGTGAGACCATACCAGATTGCAACTCTTCACATCCATAAGAAACACACTCAATGGGCTGACTCAGTGAGAACCAAAGCCCCACTGAAGCAAGTCCTGCCCCATAAGGGTGTCTCCTATGCAACAGATCTTCCAGTGTAGACACAGCTGGTCATCACAACCAATTGGCCTGGAGGTCAATTCCTCCCAGTGATACCAATAACAATCAAGGGTTAACTTCAACAAGACTGTGAAAACAGCCCAGAAAGAGGTGCATCAAGACCATCCACCTTAGGTGACTAGGGAAGCTGAGCCAATGGATCCTATAGGACACCTACCACCCAAGGCCACTCTATCAACACAGGGAAGCAGCCAAAATGTGGAGACAAAGAAACAAGTCACAAGTTAAAGAAATGGATGAAAGCAAAATATTGAATATAGATTTCAAAACCACAATTATAAGGTTACTTAAGAATCTTCTAGAAACCTCCAAGAAATTTAGTGAGACCCTCAGGATATGAAAAAGGACCAATCAGAAATTAAGCATACACTGACTAAAATAAAGAATAATATAGAGAGATCCAACAGCAGACTAGAGGATCTCAAGTATCAAGTAAAAAATTTGAAATACAAAGAAGCAAAAAACACCCGACTGGAAAAGAAAAAAGAATCCAAAAATATGAAGGTAGGGTAAGGAGCCTCTGGGACAAATTCAAGCATACCAACATCCAAATTATATGGGTGCCAGAGGAAGAGATTGCAAGATATTGAAAACCTATTTGAAGAAATAATGACAGAAAACTTTCCCTAAATGGTGAATCTGGTGAAAGAAATAGACTTACAAGTCCAGGAAGTTCAGAGAACCCCAAATAAGAGGAATCCAAAGAGTACCACACCAAGACACATCATAATTAAAATGCTAAGAGCAAAAGATAAAGAGAGAATATTAAAAGCAGCAAGAGAAAAGCAGTGAGTTACCTAAAAGGGAGTACCCATACAACTGTGAGCTGATTTCTCAACAGAAATTATGCAGGCCAAGAGGGAGTGGCAAAAAATATACAAAGTGAGGAATAGCAAGAACCTACAACCAAGATTACTCTATCCAGCAAAGCTTTCATTTAGAATTAAAGGTCAGATAAAGAGCTTCACAGACAAGAAAAAGATAAAGGAGTTCATCACCACCAAACCAGTATTATATGAAATGCTCAAGGGTATTCTTTAAGAAGAGGAAGAAGAAGAAAAAGGTAAAGATAAAAAATTATGAACAGAAAGTGATAACAAATACTTATCTATCAACAAGTGAACCTAAAAATCAAATGAATAAAAAACCTGATTAACAACAGCACAGACTGGTGAATGTAATAGAATTAGGGGTATGGAAAGTGAGCAGACTGACAATTCTTGGGGGAAAGGGGTTGTGGGGGGTACGGGAAGAGATTGGACAAAGAGCTTACACCCATGGATGAGGTCAGTGGGTTGGGGGGGGGAAGACTGGAGTGGGCTGGGAGCTATGGGGGGGGGGAAAGAGGAACATTTGTAATAACCAGAACAATAAAGATTAAAATAAAAAAATAAGCTGGAACTCTCAAGTACAAAGAGTAGACTGATGGTTGCCAGAGGGGAGGGGGTTTGGAGGTGAAAAAGGATGATAGATTAAGAAGTCAAACTGATACTTACAAAATAGTCATGGGATGTAAAGTACAGCATCCTATATAATAAAACCCTCATATGCAAATAGATCAAATGGTGGAATGACCAGTCATAATGACATGCACTGACCATCAGGGGGCAGATGCTTAATGCAGGAACTTCCCCCTGGTAGTCAGTGTGCTCCCACAGGTGGAGCACCACTCACCTGGGCTCACAGCTAGCAAGCACAGCAGTGGTGGCAGGAGCCTCTACTGTCTCCACAGCAGAACTAAGGATGTCTGACTGCTGACTGCCAGCTAGCCTGCAGTGGGCCTAAGCCATCAGTCAGACATCCCCTAAGGGCTCCTGGTCTTCCAGAGGGCACAGGCCGGGCTGAGGGATTCCTGTCCCCTCCCCTCCCCGAGTGCACAAATTTTGTGCACCAGGCCTCTAGAAGGGAATAATAGCCAATATGATGATGCCAGGTGAGTACTGAAAATATCAGGGGAAACACTTTGTAAAGTATGATTGTCTAACCACTATGCTGTACATGGAAACTAATACAAAATAAGATTGCATGTAAGTTGTATGAAAAATAAAAATAAGTAAACAAATTAATTAATTAATCAAATCAAGAGTAAAAAAGAATAAAGCTGACATAAAGCTTAGTCTTGGCTTTATTCTCTCTCTTTTTTTTTTCACTTCTTAAAACCAGTGCTTCTATAATTAAATTCCTCAAATAGAGTTATGGTCACTGCAAATTTTTTACCCTTTAGTATCTAAGCATGAAATCTAGTCCATATTACAGAATCCAAAGTACTTGATATGATGCCGCCACTTCTTCCTGCTTCATCTCCCACCATGGAGTTTCTCAATGTATAGTAACATACCACTGTTGATGCTCAAGATTATTTTAGAAGAATAGACATTTTTAATACTAATAGCTTTAAATACATTTAATATTCATTAGGGTAAAATGTCACTAGTGTGTCAAACTCAAATGTTTATAATGATTGAACTACAGGCATAAGAATCATTGTAGAATTAATTAAAGAGTAAATAATGGTATGTTGGTATATTTAGCAAAATGTTTGGATAGGGAAAAACTATAAATGTCATTAAATCATAGAAGTTTGGAAAATGGCATTGTAAAAGCTATTCCTAGGAGAGTCACCATCTAACAAAACCTGGTTGTCTGCAAGTAACCTTGAATATATCTTGCATTTTCATAATCTTGTGTATTTGTTCAGGAAATTTCTTCTGTCTGGAATTCTAGTTTCCTCTACTCAAGTATTATCTCTTTTCCTAACATCTAGTTTATACCTGCATAGTAGCACATTATATATACTCTATTGTGTATTAAAATAATTTTTGGTATGGTCATCATCTCTGCAGTGTTGAGAATGCCATGAGAAGAGGCCTGTGCCTGACGGATCTGTCTGTTCTGAGCAGAGAGCCTGGCTCATGCCTCCCAATGAGAAAATGAATGTGAAAATACAATGTAGGTATTTCATTACTATTTGCTGATTTGAATAGATTAGACCACTGAGAGAACCAGTTCCCTCAAGATATCCATGGTTAAATGTCATTTCAGACGTGGCAATGGTGAATCATGTCTTCAAAAAGACATGTTAAAAATAAGTATTAATTGTGTAGGAACAGAGTAAGTGCTACTGGAAGAGTGTTACAGATTATTTTACCAAATTAGCTCATATCAGCAAGACACCTCTATGAATGTGGGGGGGTGGGGGAAGAGAAGAAAAGAAAGTGGCAATCATTATAGCCATGATAAACATTTGCCTATAATTTTATCATTTCCTTCACTTCTGGATTATTTTACCCAGGTACTAGGTATTATTATTACTGGATTTGGTGGTATTATTATCATAATTATTAGTCCCATATTCCTCTGAAACGATATAAATGAAAGTGAAAATATAATATCAAGTTACCTTTTTGTCTTCCTGCCTTCTTTTGTCTTATTGATTTTCAATTTTTATCTTAGTCTCTTACTTACAAATCAACTCTGATTTAGAACAAATTTTATATCAAGATGAAAAACAGTCTTATACATAAATATGATTCTGTATTAAGGCTGTCCCATCAGCTGTTCTATTTGTCTAAATAAATATTCATAACTTTTAAAATTATTTTAAAGTCAGTTTTTAAATTATTTTATTTAGATATGTATTTAAAACATAAATATATTATGTATACATATCCTCTTCAATAAACTTCTTTGGAGATAAGCTGGAAATTTGTTCTAAGGACTAAATATTAATTCTAAGCATTTGATCCATATTAGTATCTACTTTTTTTTCTCAAAGCTAGCTAGTGAAGAAAATATCTAGAATATTTAATAGAGTTTGTTTAATAGTCCTTTTCCCCTCTGCTCTGCAAAGATGAAGTGAATTTTCCTGGAACTGAATAAGTTTCTGTTAAGTCAAAATTATAAAGGAGATCATTACTGAATTAATTAAAAGGAACATGCTCAAAAGAAAACTATTGTCTTTTCTTTATTAAAAGCAAGAATAAAATTACCCTTAAGTACTATATTTGTCAGGGTTCAACCTCAAAGTGGAAACACCAGGAATATTATGAATAAGAGCTTTATTATTTATTATAGGGGTTGTATGTTACAGAACAGTGGAAGAAGCTAGAAATTAAGATTTAGCTGGAGTAAAATGTTTAGCTGCTGTCTTGAAGCACTAGCAATCATGGACAAGTCAGGATTTGCATGACGTTTCAGGAAGCCTGGCATGTCTATCCATTGGTATGTGACCATGACAAAGAGCTGACAAGAAAGTCTATGGAGGCTGTTGCTTCTGCATCTTGTGGTGAGCCTATGGTTGCAGTTGGTCAGAGGACCAGCAGTCAGAAAGAGCTTGACATGAAGCATGGGTAAGTGAGGACACATTGACACCCCCATTACCTCTTGATCTATCACTCAATGCATCTAAACACTATGACCTTGGGATGACCTATGCTTCACTTTTCCCTTTTCCCTCACACAAATTTTTATTTTTGTCAACTCTGATGTGAAAGTACACAGAAAAAGAATGCTAGAAAATATAGTTCCAGTTGAGTCAAGTGGACTCACAAACTTTTTGAGTTCAAATTTTTTAAAGCATTAGTATATCAAACTCATCAAGTAATCACTATTCAACATAGAATGTATGTTCTAGAAATATTTTGGTTCCAATTTCTAAGGCTAGGAGAAATGATTGTTAAATAGTGAACATAATTAATGGTAATAATTAGAAAGAAAAATTGTAAGTAACTTGGCCTAACTATCTCAAATTTATATCAATAAAGGAAGTATCCATAGTAAAAAAAAAAAAGACACTCTAATTATAGAAAAACAACTGTTGAATCATTTATGTTGACTTTTCCAGTTTGCCACATTTGAACTAATCCTATCTTGTAATTAAATATATCTATAACCAAAGACCAGCCTTTACTAAAGAATAGATTTCTGAATTTTCACCATGGAAACTGGAAACAAATGGCCCCTAAAATGGTAAGACTTGTAAGATAAAACTTATCTAAGAGCAGTAAGTTGGCAATGCCAATTTATTTGGATTAATACTGCATACTGAGACATTTTTACTTTCAAATATCTTAGATAAGTTAAAATGTTCTTTAAGGCAATCCTTGAGGCATCAAATATAAAAACACTAAAGAACAGTTTGATTTAAAAAATGATCAAGAAATCTCAAAAATAGTAATCACATGGTGGGTGTGATGAAAGGGAAGTTTCAGGCAGATTGACTGACAAAAGAAAGGCACTGATCATTCTTTCTCCTGTGGAAAGGAAATCAAGAGGATGACAACAAACTCCAACTAGAGAATATTATCTGAAGGAGGCTTTGGCCATATAAAAATGCTGTATAATATAATAACTAAATGTGGTTTACACAGTCACGAATTCCAATGTCCCTTTGTCACCACTGTGCTGTGAATAAGTGTGTCAATCACTTGTAAATGTTACTGTTACTAGCCCTGTTATCATCTGTTTTAAATTTATCAGAACTCCATGTTATCCATTCTGTTACTAATGTCCTTGCAAGATTGGTCTCTAGCAATAAAGTCTTCCTCTACTATTTTTTATATGTATCATATACATTCTGGCCTCTGGGCTAGTGTGCATGTTGTTCCTAGTGTCCTCTTCCCAGTTCTGTCTTTTTTATTCAAATGTCACTTCTCCAAGAAATAGCCCTAATCCACTGAAACAAAACCATGCTATTTTGAGCCAAACATTAGATAATTTGTCAGAGATGAGTAATTATTTTTACCATTGTCTTTATTTTTATGATTTTTAAATGTGTTCCTAGCCTCTATACTAGATATGTTTGTATTTATTTATTTATTTATTTATTATTTTTTAACCCTCACCTAAGGACATTTCCCATTGATTTTAAGAGACAGTGGAATGGAGGGGGAGAGACAGAGAGAGACAGAGAGAGAACATCAATGTGAGAGAGACAGATAGATTGGTTGCCTCTACTATATATTTTTTTAATAAAGTTTGGATAGTATTTTAATTTTTCACCCTTTATCATGGAAAACCTGGTATATAGATGGATCTCTTTATAAAAATCTGTGGGGTTGATGGTCTGTTCTTAACTCCTTGCTGTTTGACCACTGGATATGAATTAAACTTCAGCATATAAAATATTAAATTTGGGATAATAAAATGGCTTATGTTAAAATAACTGTATTAGAATATCATGTAAATAACCAAGTCTATAAATCTTCATTTATGATGAACTCCCAGATTTTGGGAACTAAATTACATCGATCTTTATATGTCTATCACCTAGGATGGTGACTATTTTAGTTTGTTCATTGAATGATTTTGCCCTTTGTTAGATGGTTGAGCATCTAACACAGTATTTTAAATAAACACTTGTAAAAAAATTGATAAGACAGTGGTGGAAGTTGAGTTAAGAAGCAGGAATAGCTGGGGGAGGCATATACACTGTTTTTATTAGGGGATAGTTAGGCCAAGTTATTTACATAAACAGCATGGCTGCTATGTATACTAAATCTGCCATTTATTAACTACACTAGAGGCCTGGTGCATGAAATCTGTGCTGGGGAGGGAGAAACAATCCCTCAGCCAGGTCTATGCCCTCTCACAATCCAGGACTCTTTGCTCCTAACTGCCCACCTTCTTGATCCTTACCTCTTGGCTCACTGCTCCTTAGTGCTGCCTTAGAGGTGGCAGAGGCTCCTGCCACTGCTGTTGCACTCGACAGCCATGAGCCTGGCTTCTGGCTGAGAGGTACTCCCATTGTGGGAGTGCACTGACTACCAGGGAGAAGCTCCTGTATTGAGTGTTTGCCCCCAGGTGGTCAGTGCACGTCATATGACCAGTTGTTCTGGTCATTCCACTATAAGGGTCTCTAGGTTTTTATTATATAGACCATAGGCTTGGTGCACAAATTCATGCATGGTGGGGGGGAGGCTGTCCCTCAGCCCAGCCTGTACCCTCTCCAATTTGGGACCCCTCACAGGATGTCTGACTGGCTGTTTAGGCCTGATTTCACAGGGGAGAGGCCTAAACAAGCAGTTGGACATACCTCTCACAATCTGGGACTGCTGGTTTCTAACCACTTGCCTGCCTGCTTGATTGCCCCTAACCACTTCTGCCTGCCAACCTGATGACTCCCTAACTTCTCCCTAGATGGCCTGATTGATGCCTAACTGCTGCCCTGTCAGCCTGATTGTCCCAACTGCCCTTCCCTGCCTATCTGGTCACCCCCAACTGTTCTCCCTTACTGGCCTGATCTCGCTCCTCTGACGGCCTCTTGGCCCCCAGCTGCCCTCCCCTGATGGCCTATTTGCTCCCAACTGCCCTCCCCTGCCAGGTCACCCACAACTACCCTCCCCTACTGGTCATCTTGTAGTGGCCATCTTGTGGCAACCATCTTTTGATGATGTGAGGGTGGCCATCTTGTATCAGCCATCTTGTGGTAGCCATCTTGTGATAACATGAGAGTGTTCTGCAAGGTTGTGAGGACCACCTAGGCTTTTATTAGTATAGTTTAGGTGCTCAGTGCATGAAATTTGTTCACTTTGGGGGAGTCCCTCAGCCAACCTGTGCCCTCACACAGTCCAGGAGACCTAGGGGTATGTCCGACTGATGGCTTATGTATGCTGTGCTTGCCAATGCCTGTCATAGCAACCAATCATTCTGCCATTCAGTCAATTTGCATTTTAGCCTTTCATTATATAGAATGATTGGCAGGATGACATAGAACTTTGCTGACCATCTCAAAAAGCTATTTTAAAATGGCCACAACAAATTAGCTAAAAAAAAAGTTAGAAAGGGAAAAGAGATGATAAATACAGTTCTTAAAGAGGGCAAGAGAGAGACTGGAGAGAGAAGAATAAAAAAGGAATGGAAGGGTTGGGAGGGAAAGAGAGGGAGGGAAGAAAAAGGGAGAGAAAAGAAGAAAAAAAGTTTAAAAGAAGATAATATATTTTTAAAAGGTACATCTCAAAAAGAGTGTGAGTTAGACAAGGTAAATATTTTAAAATATATAGGGTGCCCCAAAAAATGTGTACATACACTTCAAATAATTATAAAGGCAGTATTTATTAAAATACATTTCATTTTTTAAATTGAGCTATCGATTTTAAATTGTCTATACACTTTGGGGGATATCCTGTGTTCTATATAATAAAGAGGTAATATGCAAATTGACCCTCACACCCTTGTACAAGATGGCTGCCCCTATTGGTTAAAGATGGCCACCACAAGATAGCCAGCAGGGGAGGCTAGTTGTGGGCCATCAGGGGAGGGCAGTTAGGGGCAACCAGGCTGGCAGGAGAGAGCAGTTGGGGATGTCCAGACCTGTAGGAGAGGGCAATTGGGGGTGACCAGGCTGGTGGGGGGACAGTCAATAGGGAGCAGACTAATGGGGGGGGGTCTGTGGGGCCCACCCCGCCTCCCCGGGGGCCATGTGGGGGCGCAGGCTGTGCAGGGTGAGGACAGTTTGGGGTGAGCAGGTCAGCAGGGGCAGCAATTAGGGGCAAACAGGCCAGCAGTTGGGAGCAAGCAGGCCAGTGGGGATGGGCAGTTGGGGGTGATCAGGTCAGCAGGGGAGTAAGTTAGGGGTGATCACACTGGAAGGGGAAGCAGTTGGGGTTGATCAAACCGGCAGGCATGTGAGCAGTTAAGAGCCAATGGTTCTGGATTGCGAGAGGGATGTCCGACTGCCTGATTTCCACAGGGATCAAGCCTAAACTGGCAGTCAGACATCCCCCTAGGGATCCCAGATTGGAGAGGGTGCAGGCTGACGAATTGCATGCACTGGGCCACTAGTTGTGTGTGTGTGTGTGTGTGTGTGTGTATGTTTTTGTTTATACATATTTTATATGTATAAACAAAAACATAAATATTGTTTTATTTCCTTTTTATTTTGCTTCTAATATTTGGATTCTAATTTCTAATAGTTAAATTTCTTATACTTTTCAATTCATAACTTATTATTTTATTTTGTCCTTATTTTCTGCTTCCATTATACCCACCCTCTACAGATAATTTTGATATTTTGATGTTCATATTTATATGTTTTTTAAATGTGTTTCTTTGTTTTGTATATATATATATATTTGTATTATTAAATTACATGAATTGTGCCTTTCAGAAACATCTCATTCTATCCCTTGCTTTTTGATTCACTCTTTTTAAGACCCACTATTGACCCTATGTGTACTTCTAGCCTGTTGCTTTAATTTTTGTGTCATAATGCTGATGTGTGTCCACCATATTTTACTAATCCTCCACCTCCAGTGAAAGGTACATTGTGTATAATTCTTTGCCAACACAGGCAACACTAAGATGGATATCCTCATACCTTTTTCCTTATGAAACTGTATTAGAATTTTATATATATAACCAAATGTGGATTGACTAGATCATAAATATATCCTAGGTACTGACCCATTGCTTTCTGGAATACCTGCACCAGCCTACACTATCAACAGCAGTTTATGTTTTATCCTGTCTTCAGAAATGGGAAATTTACTATGACCTAAAATTCTACACTATATGGATATTTGTAACTGATGTTCATGCTATAATGACTGTATCTTCTTTTAACTGTATTTTTCTTTAATGTTTGAATTTTGTGAGCTCAGCTAGACTAGTTTCCAGGATATATCTCTTACTGATCTTTAGCAAATCACTTTCTCTTTCTGATCTTTCCAATGTTTTATTCATTTAATCAGTCATGTATTTGTGTAAGCAATGCTAATCGAGTCTTACTTCTATCACCTGATGTAGTAGGGGAACCTTCATTAGTCATTGCTATGGAAACTTCAGTCACTTGCTTGTAGAGTGCTCTTAGAGATTTAGGGTATTCTTTTCTGGGGTAGATAAATTTAATTTGAGACCTGAGAGATTTGGTCAGTCAAAAAAAAATATGGTGGAGAGACAATTGTTGGGTCAAAGATGGGAAGAATGAAGAAGCACATTCTAACAGAAAATAGTAAGTGCAACAGGCATGGAGAAATATGCCCCACAAATTGGCATCCAATCATTGGGACAAGGTGCCATAGAACAAAAAGAGAGAGACAGTGGCATTAGCAGAGGCTCAGAGAACAGAAAAGTTGTGCCAAACCATGCAGTGAAATTCAGAATGTAGAAAGCATTGGGAATTAGAGAAACATATCTATGGGTAGTATAGGGATATTCAAATAGAAAATATGAGGCAGGGTGAGAACTTCAGTGATGATTTCAGTTTTTCATTCTGTTTTTTCTAAATCTATGCTTATAGTAAATTAACCACTAGCTCTGTGTGACCTACTGAGCACTTATAATGTGGATAGTCTAAATTGAGATGTGTTGTAAGTATAAAATAAACACTAGATTTAGCAACCTTATTATTAAAAAAGTTAACTATCTTACTAATAATTGTTAGATTGATTATTTGTTGAGATTATAATGTTTAAAATATATTGGATTATATGCATTATACTGTAGACATTCATTTCAACTGTTTTTTTTTACATGTTTAATGTAGCTAATAGAAAAATTAAACTGATATATGTAGCTCTCATTTGTAGCTATTGGAAAATGCTACTCTAAATCATTTGCTCCCAGGTAATTGCAGAATATTGAAGATTCATCTGGAACGAAGATTTTGCTGATCAAAAGGAGGAATTTTCTTTCTATTAAATCTGAACACTACAGAAGGTTACATTTAACCCTGAGGTGATTTCAACCAGAATCCCAGGCAGAAAGCATCTAACTAGATTATATGCTCTACAGACTCTGGGAGAGCAGTTTAGAAGATTATGTGGGAGTCAAAATATATGCACATATCCCATTATATACCAGTAAGATAGATGCTCAGAAAAGACTCCCACACACTACTTAGAACACTGGCTTAAATTTTTCCACCAGTAATGTACCTTTCAATAAAGAAGAAAAAAACTAGTAGACATACAGTGAATACATATACTCTTTGCAAATGGCAAGGATTATTTTGCATAAAATAAATTATTCATGAGTGTTTTTTCAAAAAATGTCCTCCCAGGATTTTCTCTTCTTTGATAGGATCACCTTAACAAAAACATTATTCTTATTGAAATTTTATAATTGATCTTTTACATCCTTGAAACAATCTGAAGACTATTTTTTAAATTATGTTTTGTGCCATCCAATCTGAACAAACTTCATATCTGACCTTCAAGGATCCCACTGTCTGATAGAATAGACTGCTATACAAAAAAGAAAATACTGTGAAAAGTTGAAGAATTAAATTACATTTAAAGTGTAAATGTTAACCTGATTCTGAGAAGAAGCACTTTATTTACCTATATTGTCTATATCTTTTTTAAAAAGCAGATGATAAGTTATAATTTAGAAAACTATTAGCGACTTAAAAAAAACACACACAACTGCCTCACATGAGCTAAATATGGGAACTGACTCTTAATTTAAGTAAATTTTTTCTTCAGAGGGTCTGTCAAGAATGATGCAGTGCAAATGTGTTTTTACTGGTATTTTATATTTCATAAATAATATGTAATATCAAAAAAGTAATTTTTTCCCAATCTTTTTGAGTTTTCACTAAAACTTTTGCAGACTTCCATAGTCAGTGTGGCTCTGACATGATTATGTGTATGGAATATTACTGATTTGCAGAGGAATTGCACCCTGAATGGCAGTCACTAAAGACATGCCTTTTAGTGTCCACTTACTCTAAGCTGTGCTGTTAAAGTTTGTTGGGAAAAAGGATGTTGGGTGTTCTGACTTGATGCATTTTCTCCAGGTAGCCAGCTTTTATATTTCTTTTGAAGTCATTCTATGACTTGTATGATGACCCTATGACAACCTTTAAATGTGTCAGTTAAAAGCCATTTCCCCCCAAATTAATAAATCTGAGTCAGTAGACTAAATAGAAAAGCTGAAAATAGCTATTTATATCATCTTACTTTTAAGAATATTATTTCAAAATCCATATTTTGAACATAATCTAATATCATATTTTGTATTCAGGTGGCATTTGGGTTGGATGGGGCATTTCACTTTTCTTCAGATAATGCAGGATTAGTAGAATATTGGAATATTTTGCTTTGGTATCCTCTGGGTTTTACATTTATATTTGGTACCTGGCCTTTGGGGGAAAAGGAAAAGATATTCATGCAGTAAACTGACTAGATAGGATACTCTCTCTATATAAAAGACTAAGCAACCATCCAACAGTATGACTGGTAGCTATAATGTGCACTGTCCACCAGGGGGCAGACATTCAATGCAGGCTTGGAAACATGGAACAAACTGATGAATTTCAGAGGGAAGGGAGAAGGAGAGATGATGGGAAGAGATTAACCAAAGATCTTATATGCATACTGGAGGCCTGGTGCATAGATTCATGCACCAGTGGGAACACTGGCTTGGCCTATACCCTGTCATCCCTTGAGGGATGTTGAAGAGCCAGTTTCAACCCAATTCCCACAGGCCAGGCCAAGGGACCCCATCAGTGCACAAATCTTTGCATCAGGCCTCTAGTCCTATCTAATAAAAGAGTAATATGCAAACTGACCATCACTCTAACACACAAGATGGCTGCCCCCAAGTGAACATAAGATGGCCACCACAATATGGTCAGCAGAGGAGGGCACTTGGGGGCGACCAGGCCTTCAGAGGAGTGCAGTTGAGGTGAACCAGGCCTGCAGGGAAGGGCAGTTGTGGAGGACCAGGCCTGCAGGGGAGGTCAGTTAGAGGTGACTAACCTGGCAAGAGAAGAAAGTTAGGGGCAACCGAGCCAGCAGGGGAGGGCAGTTCAGGATGACAAGGTCTGCAGGGGAGGGTAGTTGGGGGCAACCGGGCCAGCAGGGGAGGACAGTTAGCAGCAACCAGGCTGGCAAGGGAGGGCAGTTAGTGGTGACCGGGCCAACAGGGGAGGGCAGTTAGGGGCAATTAGGCCAGCAGAGGAGCAGTTAGGCATCAATCAGCCTGGCAGGGGAAGACAATTAGGGGTTGATCAGGCTGGCAGGCAGAAGCGGTTAGGGGGAATCAAGCAGGCAGGCAGAGAAACAGTTGGGAGCCAGCAGTCCTGGATTGTGAGAGAAATGTTCGACTGCCCATTTAGGCCCAATCCTGGTGGAATTAGATTTAAATGGGCAATTGG
Source organism: Lasiurus cinereus (assembly GCA_011751065.1). NCBI lineage: Eukaryota > Metazoa > Chordata > Mammalia > Chiroptera > Vespertilionidae > Lasiurus > Lasiurus cinereus. The sequence goes on from JAAGEH010000045.1 coordinate 41,753,047, forward strand.
ACATTTCTCAAGGGGTCCCAGATTGGAGAGGTTGCAGGCTGGGCTGAGGGACACCTCTCCACCCCTGTGAATAAATTTTGTGTATGGGCCTCTACTATATATATATACAGTGGTACCTCGAGATACAAATGCCCTAACATACGAGATTTTTGAGATACGAGCTGTCGAGCGAGCAATTTTTGCTTTGAAATACGAGCAACATTTGAGATAGGAGTAATCGCGCGGATCGGCCGGCTGCACACGACCCATCAGGTTATGGAACAAATTAAACTCGTATCTTGAGGTACCACTGTATGTATGTGTATATATATATAGCTAAGAGACCATCTGATCAGCCAGTATATGTGATGGTGTGACACACACTGATTACCAGGGGGCAGACATTCAAAGCAGGATCTGCTGATCTGCAGTGACTTGGCAGCAACAGTTCTCAGGTGGTGCACTCTGGAATCAGAGATGAGGAAGTCTGATTCTGGGGTGTGTAACCCAAGAACAGCCCTCTTGCAATTCAAGGGATGTTGGAAAGCCAGTTTCAGCCTGATCCCTGCAGGTCAGGTCAAGGGACCCACTTACCAGAGGGGCCCCATTCTCTCTACAGATGCACTTAGAGCCCTGTCACTGCCCCAGGTGCAGCTGGCCAGGGAGGGACCGCAATAAGTTGGCTCCAGGGCATGTCCAGCCCATCTTGCTCAGTCCTGCCCTACTGGCTACCTTCTAATTAATTTTCTTTCAATGTGCATGAATCCGTGCACCAAGGCACTAGTTAAATAAATAAATATCATTAAATGTTTGAAGCATTAAATAATATCAGGGTTCTAATTTGGATAAGGTCACACTATGTTTTGTACTGAATAATATCTGAACAGAATACACAGAGCAGTACTATGAAAGTATCAGCAAATTGGGAAAGAAATCCAGAATTCAGTAACCAATGAATGGGTGGTGACTTTACCAATTCTTCTCTAATGTTCCTCTTTGCCATGGGCACAAAGCAGTGGACCAAGTGAGTTCAGGAGAGCCCTGGCTTATGGATCAGGAAAGTGAATCATATTGTTAAGAGAGACTGTGAAAATCTGTTGTACTCATGCCTTATTTTTTCTTGTTCTGCCATGGCCTAAGTAATTCCGTGGCACAGGGAAGACAGTAACTAAAGATCTGAGCAGAGGAACCTTCCACTACATTCAGCTGAGGTGTTGTATTTTCAAGAGGGTAGGCCCAACCAAATATTGCTTTTGTATTTCTTATTTCTTCCATTGTTTGGCTCAGCATGTGAGATTACTTAGGAGTTGCAGAGCAGGATAATTAACATCCCAGCTCTCCAACTGAAATGAAATAGAGGAGCCCACAGGCAGAAGAAAGTGTGAGGAAGTCATGGGCAAGAAAGAGCTCAGGAAATGTATCCCAAATAACTGTTGGTAAGCTTTGGACTCATTCCCAAGCTGTGTACATGTGGATATGATATCATTTAGCACACAAAAGACTAAGAACTGAACAGACATACCACTGTCCATGTCTGATCCTGGCCACAAGGTGGCATATACACTGGACAGAGCCATATAGCACTGGAAATGCTTTGAAAAACATGCTGGCATTGAAACCACAGACGCAGGAGGCTGGTGGGAACTTTAAGCTCTGAACCTCACCCAGATGATTGCTTACAGAAACAAAATATATCAATATTCTCCTAAGATTTAATTAACACCCATGGTCTCATAATATAAAATAATATGATATTCAAAATGCTCAATATACAATTAAAAATTTACTTGACATATGAGTTACTAGAAAAGTCTTAAATTGCATGGAAAAAGGCAATCAATAAATATCAACAGATAGATGATAATGACGTTGAAATGATCTCATTCTTTAAACCAAAGGAAAAGGTACTAAATAAATGTAATATATAAAAAAAGAACAAAATGGAAATTTTAGAGCTACACACACAACAAGCAGAAACAAAAACAAAACCCTCCCGGGATAAATTAGGTAGTAGAAGAGAGATAAGAGGAAATGATTAATGAACTTGATAAATCAATGAAAATTATTCAATTTGAACAACAGAAAGAACAAAAGAGATTGAAACAGTGAAAAGAGCCGTAGAGATTTGTGGGGGAATAACTGCCTCCCCTCCCCGCCCCAATCTAGCATTTATGTCATTGGAGTCTCCAAAAGAGAAAAGAGAAGGTTAGTGCTAAAAATAAAAAATAAATAAATAAAATAAAGAAATATCTGATAATGTCCCAAATTTGGTAAAAGAGTTAGACCTATGATTTCAAGAAGCTCAGTGAATGCCAACAAGATAAGCAACCACATTCGTGCCAATTTATCATAATCAAACTGCTGAAAATGAAAAGGGGAAAGTCCTGTAAATCCCAGAGAAAAATGACTCATTACCCATAGAAAAACAACCTTGGAGTCCAGAAAGAAATGGCACAGTAGTTTTAAATTGATGAAAGAAAAGAACAGTCGATCAGAATTCTATATCCAATGAATATGTACATCAGGAATAAAGGTGACATTAAAAGCCTTTCTGATGAAGAAAAGAATATATAAAGGAAAACTGGATCTTTAGAAATAAAGAAAGAGAAACAAACATGGCCAACATCTGGGTTAATATAATTGATTTTTCTGTTCTTGAGTTTTTTAAATAGGTTTGTGAGTTGAAAGCAGAACTTTTAACATATGATAGAGATTTTAATGTCTGTAGATAACCATAATATAAAGGGAGAGGCTATAGAGATCTATATACTGGTAAGGTTTCTATATGCCATCCAAAGTGAAATACTAGACTCTAAATAGCCTTTAAAAAGTTAAATATATATATATTATAATCCTTAGAGAAACTACTAAATACTTTTTAAAAATGGGGAAATGAAGATAGGCATGACAGAGGGTTAATAGGAAATAAGCATAAAGAAAATAAAATAGTAAACTCAAATCAAATATATCAATAATTACATTACATTCAAATGATCAAAATATACCAAAATATACCAATTAAAAGATGGGTTTTCAGAATGAATAAGGAAAATTAGACAATCAAATTGGCTGCTGATTTGCAAACTATCTCCCTTTTATGATGAGAAAAAAAGACTTAGAGAGGGAATTAACTTACCTAAGCTCTTATAGCATCTAGATATATATGAGAACTTTTTTTTAACTTCCTAAGTATCATCACCTACTACTTTACTAACTAGTCTCTTCTCTTCTAGCTCTTTAGAATATTGCTGGCATGAAGGAGAAGGAGGAAGGGGAGGAAGAGGAGGAGGAGGAAGAGGAAGAGGAGGAGAGTGGAACAACTAGGCTGCATCCTGTCAGGACTGATTTAAGAATTTACTGTAAATGGAGTTCTGAGCCTGTGGCAGGACTGTGTGATACTAGAAGTTCCATTGAGAAACTAATACCCATACAAGGACAGAGTCAAAGATAGATGAAAGGGCATTAAACCATGTAATGATTAGGCCAATTTCTAGTCTCTCTTGTTGGACCAAGTTTTCTCATGCTTTTCCTGAGAAGTGTTGGCTAGCCCTATAAGGCAGAGAAAGTGCCAGTTCTCAGACATATACAGGGTTTTCCCCAAAATGTATACACACTTTGAATGATTATAAAGTCAGTATTTATTAACATACAATTCATTTTCAAAATTAAGTGAGTTTTCAACTGTTAAAGTGTGTATACATTTTGGGAGACCATATATATATATTTGATGCACATTCCTTGCATTCAGCAGGTTCTGAGCCCAGGAACACAGAAAAACTTGAAGTAAATTCCTAACTTTCTCTTTCTCATCACTGGGGAAAGGTGAGGGGGCTTATGAGCCTTGGGAAGCTAGGTTTCTGATGGAAGAGATAAGGGCAAGGACTGGAGAAACACAGTGTAGTTGCATTTAAAAGATAAAATACAGGGCCAAACACTTGAATTACTTAGCTTTCTGGAGCAGACATGGAGCATTCTTTTCTTGCTTGATTTCTAGAATGTTGTACTGGGCAGAGAAGAAAATATCAGGGATGACAATTTTGTTTGCAGGGGACAGGTGCTCTGAGTGAATGTGAGGAAAAAGCTATTGAAATTTAATTCTGTCCTGTGGATTGATGGTCTGTTCGAAGTGGATAAATCAGACAGGTGACAGCGCTAAGAGACAACTCACAGCCATGATTTCACTGTCTGGAAAAAGTGAACTTCTTTCAAGTAACAGAGAAGCCTTTCTTAGCACGTTCTCTCTAAACAAAATGGCATTGTGTGCCTCGACATTAGAGACAAGAAATAAAGCCAGTTTTCTGCAAAGATCCAGATACTTCACGGATGCCCTTGATGACTTTGAGAACTACTGTTTCAAAACAGCAACCACACTTTATTGACCTCATCTAGATCCTAATATCTTGTGGAGAAATAAGCACCCATTTAATGGGGCTGTTTAAACAAAATAGCCCTCTGCACTCAGAAGTAATTGTCCTTGAATCAACTTTATGTAGACAAGAGTTTAATATAAGACAAAGTTCCTTATGAAGAAATCTCTGAAATATCATTATACCATCTCTAAATCAGGCAAGATGCCAGAGTATGACATGGACATTACACTGGCTTTGCATGTAATATTACCTGCTGTTAAATTGTCTAATCCTCCTCAGAAAGGGAGTTAAGGGAGTTTTCCACCCCAATCAACTTAATAAATATTTTTTTTACAAAAAAGAAAGGGAGTTTTCTATTCATAACCTTCACAAATATTGACTACTCACCAGTTGTATGGAAATCCAGACTCATCCGTTCTAAATAGTCACTTATTAAATATTAACAATGCTTTTGTAGGAGTTTATTTAGTAGAGTAGTTCTCAACTGCTACAGATGAGAATCATCTATCTTCACTCTGAACTAATTACATCACAATTTGAGGTTGGGAAGAGAAAGGACCTGAGGTTAGGTGATTCTAATATGCAATCAGGATTAAGAACCATTGAATAGATCTTACAAGAGTAAATGAATAGGTCCTTTTGTTTCCTTAAAGAAACAGAAAAGACCTGAAAATTAAATCATCTTATGCATTCTGATTCATGATTTCATCATGGCATTTTTCTCCTGGAGGACAGACATAAGCACTTGGCGAGAATCTATGTTTAGTTGTAGAGACAATGGATTGGGAAAGCAAGAAAGGGGAGAGCTCACCCCTCCAATTCCTGCATTGTGATCTAGGTTCAGATAACTACATATCTTGCACCCAAGAGGCACATGAAAGATATGTAGTCCCCTGCAAACATAAAAATCCACAGACAACTATGTAGGCTATATTCCTTCAGGCTACAGTCATTTGTTTTGAGTCAAGTCAGAAATATCTCTAGCATTTAAGATGGAAGGTTGATCAGTGTCACGCTTGTCCATAATTCCATGCTAAGTTTATATATGGGCTTAAAAGTGCTAGCACATGCTATCTGATAATAGTGTAGGTGGGAATGTACCTCAGTGAGACCATCAAATAGGGGTATTAAAATGGCCATTCTCCTATTAAACCATATATGCCAAGCTAACAGAATTTGTGCTAGCTTGTTCCAGGGTTATCTGCCCAAGGAAAATACTAAAAAAAATTAGGGAAAAAATATAAACTAGGAGCTTAGTCAAACAAGTGGTGTGACAATTTGGAGATGTATTGAAGAAGCAAAAAGATGAAACAGGGGATAAAAATGAAATTGACAGATACAAGCCGAAGTATAGATTGGCTGAAGTATAGTTCATATATTAAATACTTCCTTTTAGTGTATTCTCCTTATGTAGGTCTTTTTATGCTTCTCTGAGTCAAAGGCATATATATTTTTTTAAAACATGTTTTACTGTTTTTTAGAGACAGAGGAAGGAGACAGAGAAAACACATCAATGATACATCGATTGACTGACTCCTGCATGTTTCATCCTGGGATCAAGCCTGCAACTCAGGCATATGCCCTGACTGGGAATCAAACCATGACCCCTGATTCATAGGTCGACATTCAACTACTGAGAAAAACCAGCCTGACAAGGACATATTATTAAAGACAACAAATAGCAATGAAGAGGCAGAGCTAATAGTCATGTGCCACATAACAGCACTTAGGTGAATGAAAGATCATACATACCAAGGGTGTTGGTCTATCTACATATATAAAAGGCTAATACACTAAGTGTCCCTGCAACTGTCCAGCTGGTAACTATGACTTGCAATGACCACCAGCGGCAGACAATCATGCAGGAGCTGCCGTGACATGTGTTGGCCATTTACAAAGAAACAGCACCACAGACCTGTCACTGACAAAGCAACACTTAGCTTCCCTCAGGTGGGACACAGGCTCCACCACCACCCCAGAGCAATGGCCCACCAAATCACAGCCAATGCTGCCGAAACCCCATGGCACAAAATGTGGCCCACAGCCCACCGCCTAGCCCAGCCCAGAAATGGTTGCTGTGGGCACCGAGTAATAATATCACCTAGCAATGCCCAGCTTCCTCTCCCTAGCGTCTAATCTCCTTGGAATTTCTTCAGCCCAGGAACATGACTTTCTTTCTTTCTTTCTTTTTTTCTTTCTTTCTTTCTTTCTTTCTTTCTTTCTTTCTTTCTTTCTTCTTTTTAAATATATTTTATTGATTTTTTACAGAGAGGAAAGGAGACAGAGAGTTAGAAACGTTGCTGAGAAACATCAATCAGCTGCCTCTTGCACACCCCCTACTGGGATGTGCCCACAACCAAGGTACATGCCCTTGACTGGAATCGAACTTGGGACCTTTCAGTCTGCAGGCCAACACGCTATCCATTGAGCCAAACCGTTTTTGGCACATGACTTTCTTTACAGCCAGGTGAAAACATTGTACACTTTGTCCAAATGTCTGTGAAGCATCATCTCATTTGATCCTCAGAAGTCCTGGAATAGATAAATAGGAGACTCAGTAGAATCCTATTCATTTTTCATTAACTGGAAAGCAGAGATTTAGAAACTTTAGAATCTTGATGGACTGAAAAGAAATGAGAAATGGTGGGCCTTGAAAATGACTTCAGATTTTCTTACAGAATATAGTCAAGCACTGCTGCAATTAAATACTTTACCCTTTGTTCTCCCAATGTGATCTACAATAATAATCTAATTTGTGTTGATATTTACTGCTGTGTTGCTGACAATTATCTGAAAGAGAAGTTGGGGTGTTTCAGAAGGCAGGTCTAATTAAGCAAGTTTATCTCTCTATATAAAATTCTCACGGGCACCAATCTCACACATGTGTTTCCAACTATCCTGGTTGATCATGAATTCAGTTGACACTTCTATTATAGAGAAAGGGTGAATAGTGATATTAAAAATATTTCTTCTAATTAATTTCCTTTCAATGTGCACAGATTCATGCACCAGGCCTCTAGTAAGATTATAATGGAGCTGAAAAAGTCCTGTGGCTAGTGATATTGCGCCTTCCTGAGATGTTAGTGCAATGTGTTACTGTTTTGTGCAGATCTAGGTCTTTGCAGAGTAAAGTCATCTGTTAAAAATGCCTGGGGCACTCACCTGGGCCCCAGGGAGCCTCCCACAGCCATCTCCCTTTTCTAAACCAATGTTAAACTGACTCTTGTGGTTCTTATTATCATTGCAAGATGCCTTCAGTGATAATCATTAGAAAACTTTGAAGAAAAAATGTATTTATTATAGGACCTGGGGCATGCAAAACATACCAGAGGGCACACAGTGGGGAAAGAGAACTGAATGAGTCCGCTGGAGCCAACATAGGCCTGGAGTTTTGCTTTCATTGGGGTTCAGCTTAGAGGCCTAGGGTTTTCATTGGTAAAATTAAAAAAAAAAAAAGAGTGGAAATTTAAAATGTGGGAAGAGAAAATACACAAATAACGCAAAAAGTCAGTTATTGAAATTAAGTGTTTCAAAACAGAGGGACCTCAGTGGGGGCAGGTGGCTGACTCTACTTTATCTTATGACTGGCACTGGGTTTATTCCAAATAGCCTCATTGTATTGGATGTCTGTGCAGTCAAAGCTCTGTCAGGCACTTGCATTACAAAAAGAAATGCCAACTACCAAGGTGTAGGCTACAGTTACTTAGCATTTTCCATGGTGAAGTAGCTGTGAACAAACCTACTTTGCTGTGAGTCCTATAAAAGTAGAGCACATATAATTACAGTGGGCTATATACCACCTAGGCTTGTGTAAGTGCATTCTATAATGTTCACATAAGGTCAAAATCTCCAATGACACACTTCTCTGAAGATATCCTTGTCCTTAAATGGCAGATGACTGTACATGAATATGTATATGAGGGACATAACCACAAGTAATCAATATTATCTTTGAGATCAGCTTGTCAAAAGGGGTAAAAAAAATAACATAATACTGAAAACATTTAAAATTTTCAAGAAAAATAATCGTGAAAGCTTTTGTTCAGATAATGCATATTACTTTCAAATAAAAGCAACCCTCTCCACAAAAACAAAAGAAGTCAGCAGAAAACCAAAGGGATTTTATGAAAGAAAGTTACTCAAGGGTTGAATACCCATCCAGTTGTCACTCTTAGATGAAGGCAAGCAAAAAGCATTTTCAAGTCCTCAAAGCCTCAGAAAGGTTACCAGTTGGGAACACTGTAAATTAACTCAGAGGAGCAAACTTTTAAATAGGAATTTGAAGAGGTCTGGGAATAATTACAGGGAAGGGAAAAAGTAGGGTTACAGTTATATGTGAAACACAGTTTATTCTTATATTATTATTCATTAACTGTTGTATTATTTTCAGTAAACCTGCTTTTGCCCCAACTTGTATTGAAACAAACAAGTAAAATTTAAAATAACAAGTCATTGAGAAACTAAGTAATAATCCTGAGAAGTCTGATTCTTGTGTGTAAGGGATTGTTCGTTTAAATGAGCAGTAACTAGGAAAGGAGAGAAACTTTAATTAAAATGGAGTAAAACCATGTCTCCTATAAGAGCACATCTTTTCTAAGGATAAAACTTTACATAAGAATGATCACCTCTGAAACTTTATGCCAGGTAAGTGAGTTGAGAAAAGAAAATGCATGTGGTTAATCCCTGAAAACAGATAGATTGGGTCACACAAAAGTAGGAAAGATAACACAAAGTTAAGGAGAAGATTCATGATTAATCATTGAATGGCAATTTGGTAGTATATCTGGACATTTTTGAGTATGTGTCTATTGGAGTTAGGTTTGTCAAACTTACTCAGGTTAGAATTATCATTATCTGTCTGTTGAAACACCTTTGCCTTAGTTTGATTCATAGAGATGAAAAGGTGAAAATAGAAATTAACTTAAATGTTAAAATTTATTTTAGATGAGATTGTCAAAAAGTAGATATAATTTTATAGAACACTGTTATACATAATATTAGGAATGAGGGAGTGTTTCAGACCAGGTAGGTTATTTAAAAAATATCATGTTGTATTGTGCACTCCAAGTTATTAGAGTTTGAGTAAAATAAGTAGAATAATAAAGAAACAAAATATTTAAAATAACTGAAAATATTTCACATGAACAGAAACTACTTGAAGAGTGAAATAAAATGACAGTGATTTGCAAATATCTAAGACTTCCTTGTAGTTGGAGAATTAAAGTGACATTGAAGAGCCCTAAGGGTGCAATTTACAACAATGGTTAGAGGCTACAGAACAAGTTACTTCATGTAAGTAAAAACATTGCAAAACTAGTACTGCCCAGAAATGGAATAGGCTGCTTTGAGAGATTAGTATATTTAACAACACTTAAAATGTTCGAATGAATGCTATAATTTGTAGAGAAGACTCGATAATGGCATGCATTGCTATCCCAAATAACCCTCACATTTTGTAATTACCTAATGTGAGCAGGGATTTTATGGTTATGAAAATGTGGATATAAAAACTTCTGATTTAGAATAGCCAAAATGCATCTTCTAGTCCTCTTTGTGATGGTCATTCATAAGCATTGGCCATACTAGATATACTGAGTTATTGTCTAATGGATCACTTTTGTTTAAAATTGCATCTGTTCATAACTTCTTCAGTGACCCTCACAGTGCCTTTGGCATAGCAGGCATTTCATAATGAGAGGGGAACTGAATCCTCAATGCCTTTGTTAGTACCCCCTGGTCTATAAAAGTGGTTTTGAGTCATCAACATTTTCAATTTTCTATGCCAGTTTTTTGACTATCCAATCAGTTGTGCTAGGAATTATATTCATTAATAGATTATGGAGATTTGCTGTTTTTTGTTGTTGTTGTTGTTGTTGTTACTCATCATTCATTTTCATTTCCTCTGAATTTCATTCAAATATTCACTGCTTATCTATGCAGACCTATATCTTTGGAAAAAATACTCTCACTTATAAGTCTAGGTAAAGGCACCAGATGATTAAAACCAGTCAACATATCTCAAATTCCTGACCACAGTGTTTCATTCAGTTGTGGACTGAAGGCTCAATTTGGGAGTACTGAGGAGATGCTCTCTGGGGGATTATAAAATAAAATAGATGTTATAAATATGTGGTGTCTGCAACTTGTAAAATATTTCTGGTTCCAAGAGAGAAGGTATTATAAATGGTCATAGCAGAGCTGAGAGAAGAATGGGAAAATTAAGTCTCAGCAATAATACTCTGAACCCCTAGATGAAGGCCATTTGTTTTAGGGATTCTGTTATGACACAACCAGAAGCATTCTAACCAATAACAAGGCTCAAACACATCCAGAGTGCATTGACTAAACTTGGAATAACTTTCCCTTTTTATTAATCTCAACTCCGTTTTTCCCATACCACCTCATCTGAATAATCTTTCCTTATTTTATTCATAAATATTTCCTAAGCAAGTACTATTTTTTGTGTCTCCATAACTTTTTCAACATATTTCCCCTACTTACTCCCTTTTATTAGTCAGTAAAATCTAATATTTTTTTTCAACCCTTGTCTTCCCTCTAGGTGTCCTTGTTGCATAATCAGTTATATATAAAAATCTAAGGATGCTGGCAAGTTTGGCTCAGTGGATAAAGCATCTACCCACATACCAAAAAGTCCAGGGTTCAATTCCAGACAAGGGCATATATCTCAGTTCTGAGAGGCAACTAATTGATGTTTCTCTCTCCCTGCCTCTCCCCTCTCCTTCCACTCTCTCTAAAAATCAATGGAAATATCCTCGGGTGAGGATTAACAATAACAAAATCTTAGTAATATACCTATTGTAATACTTTCTAGCATTACATTATTTATTTATATTTCTGCCTTTTTTGGATTTTGGGAGATTATAATTTAGTGTATAATCTCTAAATTCAACTGAATATGTAGCAAATTATGAGTAAATAAATGTGCTCTACTTTTTATCTTAAAAAAGAGAAATATTAGGTTTACCACAGTAACTTCATATTTAGAAAGTAATTTTTACTTTTGACTACAGTGTTCAAAAAATTTTTACTTATTCCCCACCTATAAAGGCATTTTTGATTTTTTAATAAGGCACAGCACTTTTTCAGTGACATGATAGGATAAACACATAAAAAAAAGGAGAGATACTTCCCAAAGAAATTTAATATAAAAAAAGTGCAAGTGTTTTGTGTACATGCATGAGCATCTCAAGATTATAATTGCTTTTTACTTCAGGAAGTTTGAGATGTATAAACATTTTACAAATCTGATCTCGAAAAGCCATAATTTGAATAATCTGTGCTTTAATGCAAAAACAAAACATGAATTTGTTCAGTTTCTCATACAACATGTTTATTAAACATTTTAGTGTCAATAATTTCTTAAGACTGCAACATTGAACCTTGTAATGGAGCTAATGCTGATTCTACTCATGGGAGTGTACTTTGGACTTTTGAACAACTTTAAGTGAAATGAATGTCACTGTCTTTTAAGTTGTGTTTGGAGCGAAGACAAAGAAGCATCAACTCATTCTTTCCAATTAATAAAACATCTAATGGTGAAATTTATGGCATTATTTTATGCTATTAGTATAATGTCAAATATATTTTTGCTTCTGTTTGATACCAAAAATCAACATGCCATCTCTGAACATAAACAATTTTCACTTATTTTAGATCTTACATGTTGAATATTTAAGTTGGGCTCCAGGAATAAAATCCTGAAAAAGTAAAGATCAGCATCTAGCATCATTTTACTGCCCTCAAACATAAATTTTCAATTTGTTATGATTTATCACTGAATCTGTTTCAGGAAGTATAATATAACCTTTTAGAAATAAAAAAATAATTGCCTCTGCATCAAAAAGGGGATTCAGATCATGAAGTTCTGAAGGAGCATGTGCTTTGACTATTGTTCCCACTTGTTTATTCTTTTATTATAAAGTGGCAATTTATACTATCATTAGAAATATACATTTATATATAAAGTTTTACATTCAAATTTCTTTATTTTTGATTACCTATAACTAAATACCACAAATCAAATAAAAATTCTATATAAGTCCTTATTTCAGAAGCATATGTTATATACACATATATATTTGTAGAACAATCCACTGTTTTAAATGTGATTCTGATTTTTAAAAAACGCTATTTACAATCTCAGCTTTTTATGATATTACAATGAGTGGGAAATATTTTTATGCTTGAATGTGTTTCACCTTGTGCAGATGAAATGAAGCAACTTTATGGAACCCTTTCTCAGAGCAAGGCCTGGCACATTAAGCCATAAAAGTGCAATAGTAGATTTGTTATTTCTGGATCTGTGTTAAAAAAAAAAATTACTGTTGATGTAGTCATGCTTCTTCACCAAGAAATCAGTGGTCCTAAGTTAGGACTTTCAAACTTTTCAATACACATTAAGCCATTCTTGATCCTTTGACTTTGTCTTAATACTCTCATCTCTTGCTAACACCCATCTATATATAATACTTATCTACAGCATTGTCATTGTCTTCAACACAGTTCTTCTAAAAAGCTATCTGGGTTATAAGGAGGTCCATAAAGCATCACAATATGCATCAATTGGCATCTCTTTATTGGGCCAAGTCTATGTGTCTAAAAATGTCCTATAAAATTTATATGTACAATTCACAATCTAAACTATTACTGTGATCAAGAATAGGTTTTCTTGCTGTCCTCCAATTTCCGGAGACATAAAGTCTCTGAATTAGCTAATGGAACTAAAGCACCATTTTGTTTCAAGACCTCAAATTTCTAGCTTAATAAGCAAGTTGGGTATATTGACCAGAAAACTATTTTGTGAGAATCTCCAAAGTTTTATTCTCATTCTTAAGCCCAGTGATTTTGAAACATGTTATAATAGGGACTCTTGGGCTAAACATGTCTTAACATATAGGTACAGAGCCAATTACAAAGTTTTGCTAAAAATCGTATTTCTCCTGAGATTTAATTAAAAAAAAAAGCTTACTTCACTTATAGGAGAATAATTGAGGGATAAATTGAGACCCAGAAATTGGGATAATGAATATATCAAAGTAAAGATTTTTTTTTTACTTGAATAAACCTGAAAATAAACTATTTAAACTGGCTCATATTTTTAGAGAAAACCAGATAATTTTACATTTGCTAATTTTTAAAAAAAACCTAGACTGTGAATACTGATGTTTTCTATGACTGGTTTTGGGTGCTCACAAAGGAAGCAGTAATTAAAGAAATGCTCACCTGTGTTCTAAACTACAGTCAGGTTCATGTGATCATGTAATATGTTTCTGACTTATTATCTGAACTTAACTGTAACTAAGACAAAGCTAATATCCAAAACATTTTACAGTGATTAACATTTGCTTAAATGATACAGAGGAAAAAAATATATAGATGTTGGAGAGTTAGAACTCTGCTTCTTAACTGCTGCCAGGAAGGAAACAAATGACTCTAGATGCCAAACAAGCAGCCACTGAAAACAGAGAGAAGAATTCTATTGGAGATTCATACCGCTATCATATTTTTCATATTTAACTGGATTAAATGTATTCTGTCATGATGTCATCTGATTAATTGATAACACTTTGTGAAAATGGTGTTACTGATGAGTTTGTGGTGAATGTATACATGCATGTGGCTATATTCCCACAAGTCATTTCATGCTAAATGAGCCTGTGACCCATTTTGTAGAAACCTCTTTTTTATGTCTTTAAGTAAATAAGGCTTTGTGCTTGGATTGGTTTGGTCCTGAAAGTGACAGGTGCATTCATTATCAAGGTGAATCAAGAGTGACAAGGAGAAATACAACCAGGTTTTCTGTTTGTTTGTTTGTTGTTATTTTGTGTGTGTGTTTAACAAGGGCATTATTTTCTAACATTCCCGTTTTTCTTTAATTTCTATGTCTTTATTTGTTACTTTCCAAAAATTTTTATTAAATAAATATTTCTTGCAAATCTGTGCTCAAAATCCTTGCCTAGATACTTAACTTTCATTCTTTGCAATCGATTAGTCAAATTGTTCCTTTTAGTTTTCTGCTAATCACCTGATAACTTGGTGAAGTACAGGAACCACAATTGTAGAATGATTGTGTAGAGTGAGAGAAACTGTAGTGACCTTGAAAGAATACAGCAACCAATGGCAAGGTCATTAAAGTGAGGACCTAGAGCATCTTCAAAGAGTATACATTTTAGGGAGTAATATTTGGAGCAATACATGCTGGACAGTAGAATTACAGGAGAAGTAACATGCTAAGTCTTCAATAATATCCATAAATCAGCATACATTTTTTAACATTCTCTTTTGTTTTATTTTAATTTGGATGTCTCTACACCATTCCTGATTTGTAGGACTAAGTAGATCTAGTTTTTTCCAAGGCAATTGAATAATGTTAATTTCTTCCCTAATATTTTCTAATACTTTAATTTTCCTAACTATGCATTTGCCTTACACTGAGGTTTTTTTTTTTTACTACTTTAAGCTGCTCATACAAGACTGTCTGTTGAAACCATAGTTGTCAATTACATATTGTTTCTCTAAACCCCTGAAAAAATCAGTCTATTACAAGTACTCAAGAAAATACACTTATTGTCACCTAGATTTATAAACAAGAAATGTATCCATCTGTTTCATGAAATAGTAAGTTCGGAATTTCACAGCCATGCCTCCCAACATCATGGCAGAGTTTGGAAAATGATGTATACATAAAACTCTGGTAAAACAAAGGCAGATATAATTTGCTTTGACCAATTTTCTAGGAAGTATTTTCTTATGTAAAACTTCTTTCCTGCTGCAATAGATAAAAATTCTCTCTAAGACAACTAGACATGCACCTATACCCTCAAAGTTGTCCACAAAGTCAAAAATTAGACCAAACAGTAAGAGCATGTAAATTGTACATCACTGCCCAGGCATGAAAATAACAAATAATTCCAAAATTTACTTCAGTTTTAGAAAAAAAAACACACACAACTAAAATACTAAATAAAATGAGATTCTAGGTTAATATCTTTGATAAAAATATGGCATTCTCTTAAGAGAATCTGAAACTCTTTTTATTAAGGAATTCCATTTGTTAATATCATTAGATTGAACATAAGACTATCCTTTGTCTAAAACATTCTTAAATAATAACTTCAAAAATAAATTTTTAATTTTTTCTTGATGTTAAGTGATTCCTTGTTATATATCTTCAAGGCATTAAAAATCTACAAGTAAATGTTCAATATCATGGTTAAAAAACATCCTGAAAACAGGACGTAATAATGTGTTAATTTCAGATACTCAAAGAAAATACAAAATCAAAACAAAGCACTCACCATAGCATTACCCAGAGCTTAAACTATTTAGGGTATTACATCAATTTGTAAGTTCAATTCTACAAAGCCCTTTTCTTTAAGGTAATAACTTTATTTCATCTTTATTACAGTTATGTCTTCATTACAATTAGCCCTCTAGTAATAAGTGCACAATTTACTTTAATGTTTGTGGAGTCTTGTATGTGTGCTAATCTTTGTGCATGTGCATTTTCTACCACACTGCAACAGGAAAGCTTTGGTTCAATTTTCCTGTTCTACACAAAGGAAGATTTGGGGAGCCACTAGGTCCTACGTTGCCATTTTATTTTTCTCTCCTTGGTTGGGTTTATTGGAAGAAAATGGGTAAAGGAGAGGGGGAAAGGGAAGGGATGAGAGAGGGACAAAGGGATGAGTTCTCAGCTATGTTGAATCTTGATTCACAACTTTGCCTCCATTCATGGTTGGTGTTCCAGAACTTTTCCTTGAACGCCCTTGTTTTTCTCCAATTTCATGTAGCGACGGTTCTCTGTACATACACACTGGAAAGCAAAATGACAATAATTGTTATAATTATAGGCATCAACTTTACCTCTATAAACATCTCAGATTATAGTTTTTTATTCACAGTTCTCATCACGAGCTCTTCTCCCCACTATAAAAACAAGTTTTAACTGGGTAATATATTTAATGGATACACGTGATCCTCTTCCAGTTCTGTCAGTACAACCTCTTAAGTCTTCTTTTACCGCAGATATATGAGTGGTTCCCATTCCCTTATAGATAAGGTTTCAGTTCTTACTTCAGTCCCTACTAACCTACACTACAGGATTTTCATCTAGAATTAGAAAAGACATTAAGGGTATAACATTTAAAGAATATAAAACTATATATTGTTACTTAGCCCTCAGCCTGCAATTTAGTTTGGGTAGGAAAAAAAATCCTTATATACAACCTTCTAATCTTACTCTACTATAAAAATAGGACACTGTTGTAAATTGAAATAGTTATTGTCCTTTTTCAGAGCATCCTACATAAGAACTGATAACGGGAGAGAAGTCGGAAAAAAAGAAAAAGAAAAAAAGAATCCTCCAATTTTCCCAAGTACTCCAGATTTCCTTCACTAAAGATAATGAACACAATCCATAACTTCTTAGCTATTGAGCAATAGGAAAAGTGATTATGCAACCATGTGATTTCAGTTCACATCTATATAAACTGTTCATTTTCTCCTCCATTATTCTGACTGGCTCTGAAGCTCATTCATCTGTAAATTATAATGGCCGTCACTAGATTATTGCACAGGAAGATCAGTGTTTTATGTCACACTTATTCTCATAAAATATGATCAGCATATTGAACACACTTAATAGGATTCATTATATTGTTGTGAGATAGATATGTGACTGTAGAAGAACATATGGGATATTTCACTTAAATATCTGGAGTTATTTTCATCCTTGACTTAGAAACAAACTGCTAAGTACCTTCACTTACTGAACCATCACTACAATTCCTAGCTAACCTGAATGGTATTTCTAATCAAATAACTTCTTCCCTTGGGCTTTGCCTTGGTATTTGAGAGAGTATGGCTGTGATTGAATAGATGTTGTGTGTGGATAAGAGGAGCCACACTGACAGGGACCACATGATTGCTCAGCCACTTTCTATCTCTGTAAATTAGGCACATTTTCATTCTGAAAGATAGCACTTTTTATTGTTGCTTGTGTTGTTGATAACAGCCATTCTAACAGGTGTGAAGTGGAAGGGCAGTGAATACAACTGGTGTATCTCATTGTAGTTTTGATCTGAGTTTCCCTAAAAGCTATCCATGTATCTGTTGGTTGTTTGTATGTCTTTTTGGGAGAGGTGTCCATTTAGGTTATCTGCCCATTTTTTAATTGGACTGTTTGTTTGATATTGAGTTTTATGAGTTCTTTATACATTTTGCATACTAACCTCTTTCTGGATTTGTTGTTTACACCTATCATCTCCCATTCAGTCAGCTGCCTTTTTGTTTCTTTTGCATTATCTATAATAATAAAAGCCTAAGCAATCATCGCAACCAAACGGATGACTGAACAGGCTGCATGGAGCAACCAGGCTGGCAGGGAGTTAGTGAGGAGCAAACAAACAACCGAGCAGCAGGTTAAGTGGGGCAACCAAGCCAGCAGGGAGGGGAGCAGTGAGGAGTGACCAGGCTTGAAGGGAGCAGTTGGATACTACCAGGCTAGATGGGGGAACAATAAGGTGTGACCAGCCTGTGTTGGCAGTTAGGGATGACCAGGTTGGTGCAGGGGCAGTTGGAGGCATCCAGACCAGCTGGGGGAGCAATAAGGCATAACTAGGCTGGCAGGGGGGCAGCTAGGAGCGACTAAACTGGCAGCAGTGGGCAGTTATGGGTGATCAGGCAGGCAGACAGGTGAACATTTAGGAGCCAGTGGTCCTAGGTTGTGAGAGGGATATCCTACTTCCAGTTCAGGTTTGGGCCTGAACTGGCAGTTGGACATCCCTTGAGAGGTCCAAATTGGAGAGGGTGCATGCTGGACTGAGGGGACACTCCCACCATGTATGAATTTCATGTACCTTTTATATAAAAGGCTAAGTGACCATTCAACAATCCAACTGGTAACTATGACATGTAATGACCAGCTGGGGGCAGATACTCAATTCAGGAGCTGCTGAGCTGTGGTGACTTGGCAGTGGTGGTTCTTGGGTGATGCAACCAGAACCAGCAAGAAGGGAGACCAATTCCAGGGTGCATAACCCCAGAACCACCCTCTCACAATCAGAGACCTCAGGGTATATCGGACAGTCAGTTTTGGCCCTATTATCATGTCAAGGGACCCCACCTGCCAGAGGGACCCCCAATTACTCTTCAGATGCTCTTTGAGCCATGGTGCCACCCCAGGTGCGGCTGGCCGAGAAGGGTCTGCGGGAGGTTGTCTCCAGACGTGTCCTGCCATCTCACCCAGTCTTGCCCCGCTGGCCACCTTCTAATTAATTTCCTTTCAACGTGCACCAGGGCATTGGTGTCTATATATTGCTTTAGGTAATATGGTCATTTAACTATGTTGATTCTTCCAATCCATCAACTTGGATTATCTTTCCATTTCTTTGTGTCTTCTTCAATTTCTTTCAGAAATGTATTGTTTTCAGTGTATATGTTCTTTATTAAGTTTATCCCTTGGATATGAAGGACATACAGTGGTACCTCGAGATACGAGTGCCCTAACATATGAGATTTTTGAGATGCAAGCCATCGAGCGAGCGATTTTTGCTTTGAAATACGAGCAACAGTTGAGATAGAAGTAATCGCGCGGTCCGGCCAGCTGCACATGACCCACCAGTTTACCATGACTCGAGCATCTCATAGTTTCCCATGCCTCAAGGTTATGGAACAAATTAAACTCGTATCTCAAGGTACCACTGTATACACTGAAAGCAATATATTTCTGTTTTTTGTTGCACATGCAAATGAATTTTTTTTTCATTTATTTTTCTAAAATGTCATTGTTAGTATGTAGGAGCGCAATAAGTTTTTGTATATTTATTTTACACTCTGCAACATTACTGTATTTGTTTATTAAGATAATACAATACAATCAAGTGTGGCTTATTCAGGATATAAGGAAATATAAAACATGTAAATATGTAAGTTGGTCAATGTGGTACACCACATTAACAAAATAAAGGATAAAAATCATATAATCATACATATGTATTTTTAAATTAAATTTTAAATGAGATTTAAAAATATTTCAATTACTGCACTGAGTGGGCCCTCAAATATCCCTAAAGGACTGTCTTTGGCCTAATCTAAGTAGCAAAGTGTACAGAGAAAACTAACTCAGAAAGAATTGATCCTGTAATTTTAAGATGGTGCCAGTGGTAATTAAATATTTTGTCTTTCACTTACAAAAGAAAGAGTCTTATGGAATCTTAAAGCTTCTTACCTATAATTCTCTTATGAATAGTGTCAAAATCTCTAAAATTAAAGCATATATTTATATGTGCTAAATATAGCCATTTATTTATAAGTGGTAAGTGCATATGGGAACTTGGAAGAAGTAATGAAGTTATTTAGTTGGAAAGTTGCTCATATGATGCCATGAAGCAGTTTTTCAGTACTCTATCACCTAATTGGCTGTAAAAGCACATATATCCCCAGGCTTGATCTATAAATTACATTTTAAATCCAAAATATAAACCAAAATCACTATGATGTATTCAATAACCACAATGATAATCTCTTAAAAACAACTTTAATTGCTTTAATATATCTATTATTTAAAGTTTTTAAATCCATTTTAAATTGATTAACCCGTTTGATAATTATAATAAGCATGTGAGAAATTTTTATTCCTGATTTTGTAAATATAAAAGAAATTAAGCAAATTCCCTAAATTCAGATGGTGAGTAGTGGCAAAGTCAATGAGAATATACGGTTTCAAAAGCCTAATTGAGATATTTTAATAAGAGCCATTAATCAAATAAATGTACAAATGACTGTTTTATATCAGACAATGTTATTATGCTCATATATCAATCAATATCCAACTTGGTTTTACTCTATTACTCATGTCATCCAAAAATGCTAATAAAACAAATGTAGGATGGCTATTGTAAAAGCTAAAAAAAACAAAACAAAAACAAAAACAGAAAATAAGTGTTGGCAAATATGTGAAGAAACTAGAACCTTTGTATATTGCTGATAGGAATATAAAATGCTCAGCCAATTGTTTCTAATATGAACACATTATGGTGATTATTCAAAAAATTAAACATACAATTACCACATGATCTACAAATTCTACTGCTGGAGATGTACCAAAAACAATCGAAAAGTAGAGACATGCACAGATTTTGCACACCCATGTTCAAAGTAGCATTACTTACAACAGCCAAAAAATGGGATCAGCCAAAGCGTTCATCAATGGATGAATGAATAAACAAAATGTGATCTATACATACAGTGAAAAACAGTACAGCCTTAAAGGCAATTCTGATACAAGCATAGATGAACCTTAAGGACATTACACTAAGTGAAATAAACTAGACACAAAATGACAAATAATTTATAATTCTATTTAAGTGAGATATCAACAGTACTTCAATTCATAGAAACAGAAAGTAGGATGATGTGGCCAGGGGCAGGAAGAAGGGAGAATGAGAAGTTAATATTTAATGGGTACAGAGTTTCAGTTGGGAAATACAAAAAAGTTTTAGAGATGAATAAAAGCAATAGTTGTATAGCAATGTAAATGTACTTAATGACACTGAAATGTACACTTAAAATGGTAAATTTTGTGTTGTATACATTTTATACAACACAATTAATAATCATATATAATAAAGATGTAATATGCAAAGAGACCATTACTCCAACACACAAGATGGCCACCCAGGTGGATACAAATGGCCTCCACAAGATGGCTGGCAGGGGAGGGCAGTTGTGGGCAAGCAGGGCAGCAGGGGAGAGCAGTTGGCAGGGACCAGGCCTGCAGGGGAGGGCAGTTAGGGGCAATAGGGCTGGCAGAGGAGCAATTAGGCATTGATCAGGCTGGCAGAAGAATGGTTAGGAGGTGATCAGGCTGGCAGGCAGAAGTGGTTAAGGGGAATCAAGCAGGCAGGCAGGCAAGTGGTTTGGAGCCAGCAGTCCTGGATTGTGAAGGGATATCCCAGATTGGAGAGGGTGCAGGCTGGGCTGAGGGAAATTCCCCCCACCCCCAAGCACAAATTTCATGTACTGAGCCTCTAGTTACATATAATTTTAAAAATCACCCACAGTTTAAAAATAATGCTCTGAGTGTAAGGTGTAAACAAGTAAGTGATTATTAAAGCTAGAGATGTCCTATTTGCTTGGCAAAAACCAACAATTCCCCAATAGTAAAAAATATTATTTTTAAGACTACACTATGAAAGAGAGTTGAAATATAATTGAAGAGGTATAGCATTGGGGAGAAGATAGCAAAAGCTGATGAAAAAGTCCTAAGAGTGCACTGCGTAATACAGCAGCCACTAAAAATATGGTTAATCCTAATTCAAATGTGCTGTAATATAAACACTATATTTGAAAGACCATGCACATAAAAAAAAATCTCAATAATAATGGCTTATCTATATAATAAAAGGCTAAGCAACCATTATGATGGGATAACCAGAATGACCAGTTGCTATGATGTACACTGACCACCCAGGGGCAGACACTTAATGCAGGAGCTGCCCCTGAGAGGTCAGTGTGCTCCTACAGGGGGAACATCACTCAGCCAGAAGCCAGGCTCATGGCCAGTGAGCGCAGCAGTGATGGTGGGAGCCTCTCCCACCTCTGTGGCAACACTAAGGAGCAGCAAGATAAGTGATAAGGAGCAGTAAGCAGGAGGGTGGTAAGGAGCAAGTGCTCCTGGACTGCAAGAGAGATGTCCAACTGCTGGCTTAAACGTGATCCCCCCAGGGTCCCAGACCATGATAAGGCACAGGCCAGGCTGAAGGCCCCCTCCTCCAGTGCACAAATTTTGTGCACTGGGCCTCTAGTACTGATTATGAATTGAAATTATCATATTTTAGATATACTGGGTTGAATTTATTATTAAAATTTATTTTACTTTTTTGTTTTTTAAATGTGACTACTAGAATATTTTAAATTATGTATATAGCTCATAATATTTCTTAACCAGTGTTATCTTGGAAGAGAAGTACTTTGATGAGAATGAAAGCTATAAATCACTATATGATAGGGAGGTGGGTTGAGGAAACTTCCTGTTCTTATTGGACCTGACCTCCATAAGAAGACTTTGAGGAAGCCGAGTGTTGTGAAGGGAACGTGCCAAGATAGAGCCATTTAGGTAGAGGAAACTAAAGTGAGGCAGGAGGCTATAAAGAATTTTGTATTATGCAGGTCCTACTCGTGAACATTGGAACCATTCAGCTAACCATGAAACTGCATTATGTATTTTACTTCCTTCTTGCCATGGCAACCAGATTATCTACATTCTTCACTTTGAAAAGAGTCAATCCTTTCACCAGCCAGCATCATCCATATACATCAAGGGCCTAAATGGGAACAGCACTTGAATTTTTTCATCCTTTGTTTACATATTGGACCTAACCAATTCCTGTTAACCTAGCCACATCCTTCATTTGTATAGAGGCCCTAAATGACAGCTGCACTTGTAGTTTTTGCTTTTAGAAACCCTGACTTTCTTTATTGTCTCTAGAGCACAATTTACCTGAATCTGTGCCTCCGAAGTGCAACCCCTTTTTCAAATAAATACTTCTTATTCTTTGTTACAATCTAAACCTTTATTTTGGTAAAAGGCATCTTAGATATTTTTGATAGGATGAACTAGTTCACAAAACATTTACTGATCCTTTTAACTCAGCTTAACTAATCTTACAGTACTTTAATTCTATTACTGACATTTCATTTTTTTTCTCTTCTCAAATTTAAATTATCTTTGCTAACTAATATCTGAAGATCAATTTGTTCAAGCATTCATTTGTTCATTTTTTTTTCTATAAACAGGTGAATATTTACTTTGTACCAGGAAATCTGTCTGATTCTGTGTCATCTGCAAGAAATGACCTCTTGACTCCCGCCCTCAAGGAGCTCAAAGCTGAGAGAAAGTGCACAAAACACAGGGTAGGAAGGGACATAGCAGAGAGTTAAATGGAAAGGAGTATATTAAAAAGCTATCTGATTTAGCCTAAAAGATGCAGAAGATTTAGAGAGATAGATGATCTAATATATAAGGATGAAGAGATGAAAAACATTGACTGGCTGAAGAATTGAGTAAAATAGAGAAGTGGTGAGGGGTAGGATTGACAGGGCTAATTTGTGTCAGACATCCTGAATTCCTGACTAGACCACTGAAACTATGATTATGATATATACCAGCCTCAACTTGATAGTGAATGCAAAGTTAATAATATGTCCAGCAAGTATATGAGTGCATAGGGGGAAATCTATTTAGTCAATCTCCTTATTGAGAAAAATATCTAACTATGTTTATATGACATGAATACAGCCAGTCAGATTAATCAAGAAGAACCTGTCAAACTGAATCTTAAGGCGTGATTCCATAGGGGAAAGTTGGGATAATTTGAATATTTCATGAGTTCTGATACCCTGTGAACACAATCTAATGTTTTAGGAACAAATCTGGCTGAGGTACCATTACATATGAGAAAAGCTATTTATCTAATATAGATACTGTTTAATATACTCCAAGTACTACAGTTTTGACTGCAATTGAAAATTGGGTTCACTCAGTCAAGCTAACTGACATGTTGAGAAGAGTTATCCTTTTGTTTTGTAGAGAGCTTATTTTAAGCACTTAAGAAAACTAAACAACAAATGATAAATTAAGAGTTACCAATTCCACATGTGAAAATAACATACTTTACTATACAGTAAACACTAACCACTATTTTAAACAGCTACTAGCAAGAATTTGAAGTTCTGGGATTAATTTCCAATCATGTAATACTAAACATTTAGGGGAAACCTTTAAGAAGCATGTCTAGGAAACTGTCTAGTTTCTGATTATCAACAATTCTCTGAAATTGTGCTCAGAGCATTCCTATCCTATGCAATATTAAGTTTTTTTTCTTTTCCTAATAATCAGGACCTTATTAGTAATTGCAAAGAACCCCAGTAGTTCATAGTACAGTGATGTTTAAAGAGAGGGCTTTCCTATCACTTTCTGTTATAACAAACTATTATTTCATAAGGAATCTATATCTATGTCTATATCTATATCCATATCTTTATATATCTATGTCTATCTATCTATCTATCATCTATCAATCTATCTATCTATCTGGCTTTAGGAATCTCTAGTGGGTTTTTTTTAATCCTTTGTTCTTGAATATGTTCTGATTCCATCTGCTTTATTCATTCTGATCCACTACAGCTGTGAGAGCAAAGTCTGATATTCTAGTTTCATTTGATGAGGAACATTTTCCAGACTTAGAATTAAGTGAAAAAATAAGCAAATAAAATAATCCAACTCCATATCTTTCTTGTCCTCCTCACACCCAATTCTGTTAACAGAAACTCAGATTCAGTGCTACCAAGCCACTTAACAGCTAGAAACAAATCCTCTGGATTTGGGCACCTTGGGATGTTACTGTCTAATGCTGTCTCATTCAGAGAACCTTGTAGACTATTCTTTGATACAGATTTTATTTTCAGTTAGCATGATTTAATGCTAGCACTGGGTATGGAAATACTTTCTAAATGGGTTTCTCTTTGATTTCATTTACAGTATTCTCCAACAAATTTGGAGATTATTCACTGTCCTGATGATGCAATACCTGAATGATTAATGTTACCACTCTTTCATCTGGCCCTTCTGGGTTGTCTTTGATCATGTTTCTTGCCCGCTTTTCTCTTTAATGTAGGAAAAAAATACTTTGTTTTTTACCTGACAGTATATTTTTGAGATAAATATCACTGTTCCTCTAGCATATGTGGCATCATAATAGTTTTAGATAAGAGGTAGAAGAGATAATGTCCTGAAAAGGGAAGAATTTTTGTTTGTTTTTTAGTACCCTTTCTTGAAATAAGTTTTCTTTCTATTTTTTTCTATTCTAATAGATGTTTCATTTCTTCTTCTTCTTTCCCACCCTTTTACTTCTCTCCCCTCCACCTCCCCACTCTTCCCTTTCTCCTAGATATTTCCTTTTTATTCCTCTTTTGACTTTTCTTGATCTATAGTACATTGAAGCCAAAGGATTCACCTCAGATTTCAGAGTAAAAATGGGGGAGAGAGATTTGATGAGAGAGTATTCTTGCTCATTTGTAGACACAAGGCAAGTGCAGGTTTCTAACAACAGTCCACATCATGTATTACTTTAACACATAGCAGAAACCCCAGTTCAACCAGTTAACATGAGCAGAACATGTCTGTATGGTGGACACCAGTTACCTTATGACTTGATAATGAAGGTCATCATGTTCATAACTGCCTGAGATTCATGGGCTGTATGATTGTAGAAAGCCCTACAGTCCTGGTATCACAAATAAAATGCTACACTTGGCCCTAACAAGACCATAAACTATGAATTTTGTAACAATATATACGATTTGCTTTATTTTTGCTTTATTTTTAAATGCAAGACTGTACCATTAGAAAAGAAAAAAATGCCAAATATATATTGGGCTTTGAAGTCTTGTTAACAATAAAATCCATCCTATCTTTGTAAGATTAGGTATGGGTGTTTCCAAGGCAAGCTTTCCATTTAATATTTTTCTTTTTATATTCTTTCATTGATTCCTCTGTTGCAAACATAGTTAATAAGAATATGCAGGAATTCTTTGCCATTATAATAGTTCAGATTCCCTGTTTGCAACTTTTAACATTCAACAATCAATCTTATTTCAATTATTAAAAATCACTCCTGGAAAACTTAAACTAAAATAATGCCTTTCTTAAAAGTTTGAAAAAAAAGCTAAATTCAGTATTTGCTGTTATATATTGATCAGTCAAATATAATAAACCAGGGGTCTGGTGCCTGCTGCCCTCATAATCATAGCTAACATTAATTGAGCACTTACTATATATATGCACTTTATATACACTAAAGTTATTTTAAATAACCTTAAAAGGTAGAGAAATTATTGGTCTTTTTGGCAATTGAACAATCTGAAGAACAAAATGGTAGTTTGTTCTTAGTAGTGTACTAACACAGGGTGGAATCAGCACTCAAATTAATGTGTAATTAATTTCAGGGTTCCAGTTCTAAGCTCATTGTCCAATAGTTTAGTATACCTAGAGAAAAACAGAAAACTTTTCAGACTGGTTTCATGTTAAAATCTCGACCCCCAAATCTTATTGTCCTGGGTTCTTCACACTCTCTGGAATCCTACTACATTTCTCTAATCAATTGCCACTCCCATTATTCCCAAGTGACTATCCCATATCTTCTCTTTGCTCTTCAAACTTCCAAAAGCACCTCAAACCCTCCTCCTATTCAGGTAATAGGCCTGCCTTCTTTCTTTTCCTCTTCTCTTTTCTCTCCCTATCCTCCCTTTTCCTCTTTCCTCCTTTTCCATTCCCTCTCTTTCTTCCTTTTAATCAATAAAAAAGCCTACTTTGTATTACACTTAGAAAAGACAAGAAGAGAAAGTTTTCATATTTCCACCACAAATATTACTAACCTGTGCACATCTGCTCACACATATCCTGGCTTCCTCTTGCTGCATGTGTGGGCACTGCCCATTCCTATCTAAACCTGGCCCTGAACTTGCCACTTGTGTACTTGATCCCATCCCTTCTACTCAGTGACCCTCTATCCTATAATAGCAGTTTTTATTGCCTATCAGTCTATAAATGTCTTTCAATAGCATTAAACAAATCAACAATCCCACTATGTAACCATCATGTTTCTCTCCTCCTTGCTCCCCATTTCTCTACTTTCCTTTCAGAACAGAATTCCTCAAATGTGTCAGTGAATATCATTTTCTTATTTTGTTTACCGCTGTGATATCTTTTTTAAAAATATTGTTTTACCAATTTGGAGAGAGGAAAGGAGAGGGAAAGAGAGAAACATCAGTGATGAGAGAGAATCATTGATCAGCTGCCTCCTACATGATCCCTACTGGTGATCGAGCCCACAATCTGGGCATGTGCCCTGACCAGGTATGGAACCCTGACATCCTAGTTCATAGATTGACGCTCAACCATGAGCCACACCAGCTGGGCTCCTGTGATATCTTGAATCCACCTCAGTTAGACTTACTCCCTCTGACCTTCACTGAAATCACTCATGTCAAATCATGAAGTCACTACTGGCCATACATTACCACACAACAGCTATTCCTCATCCAGCAGCACATGGGATGCTGGGCAGTTTGATAGAAATAATAGCTTTGGTCACAGTTTTGCCTTTTAGCTATAGTATGGATGTAGAGGGAGGTTATTTAGCTTCTCTTAAACTCAGGTCCTCCTGTTTACAATTGGGAGGCTAATCTTAACACAAAAAATCCCAGAGTGTTAGTGACTATCAAATGACACTGATTATGGAAGCATTTTTACAATAACAATGAGCCGTGCAAAACAAATACCCGATCTAATAAAAGAGAAACAGGCAAATTGACCATACCTCCACTATGCCTACAAGCAACATCCACCAGCCATGCCTGTCAACCAATCAGGAGCAAGTATACAAATTAAGCCAATCAAGATGGTGGTTAATTTGCATATTCAGGCAAATTGAGAAAGACTGAAGACAATGTAGAAGGAAGCAAGAGCTCCAGAAGGAAGAAAAGCTGTGGAGAAGCAAGCAAGCAGGGCATGGGAGAAGGGAGGGAAGCAGGCATGGCAGCAGAGTCCGCTGCAGGAATCTTCCTGCAATAGGCCTCTAGTAAAGTAATAAACTGCTATTAATGATTACTTTTATATTACTGCTAATTCCTTGAAAATCACATACATTTTGAGATTTCTGTTAGTTATGGGGGGAACTAGATGTAAGTCATTGAGTGGCAATATTCATCTGTAATGGGGAGTTAAAAAACTTGTGTGTGGGGCAATTGTTGCTGCTGACAAACTCTGTTTTCCAAATGGAGACAATAACTCCAGTTTCTAACAAAGCTCATAAATGACATTTTATAAAGAACCCCCATCCTGTATCAGTTTTCATAAAAAAATAATAAAATATGACTAATTTTTTATTACTTCCAATTTAATGACTTTTACCTTGGCCCCTATAATTTTCAAGAAATGGAAAGGATAGATGGTTCTGTTAGTTAATATGCCATTAAAGACATTTAATTGTCTTAATAGCAGATCATGAAAGGGTTTGGGCCATTAACATGAAGCAATTTCACACCTTAATTGAAATCACATGGAATCCCTCTGGAACTGGAGTAGAATTTTAAGTGCTGGCTTGGAAGCAACATATTGCTAAAGGAATCTACCCAGTATGCTGTAAATATCTTCCTATATAATAAAGAGGTAATATGCAAATTGACCATCACTCCAGTATACAAGATGGTCATCCCCATGTGGACACAAGATGGCCACCACCAGATGGCCAGCAGGGGAGGGTAGTTGTGGGTGACCAGGCCTGCAGAGGAGGGCAGTTTGGGGCAACAGGCCTGTAGAGGATGGCAGTTGTGGGGAGATAAGACCTTCAGGGGAAAACAGTTGTGGGCAACCAGGGGAGGGCAGTTAGGGGCAATCAGGGCAGCAGGGAAGGGTACTTAGGGGCAATTGGGCCATCAGGGGAGCAGTTAGGCAGAAGAGTGATTAGGGGGTGATCAGGCTGGCAGACAGAAGAGATTAGGAGCAATCAGGCAAGCAGGCAGATGAGAGCAATTGGGAGCCAGCAATCCTGGATTGTGAAAAGGATGTCCCAAATTGGATAGGGTGCAGGCTGGGCTGAGGAACACCCTCCAGTGCATGAATTTCATGCACAGGGCCTCTAGTCCTATCTAATAAAGAGGCAATATGCAAATTGACTATCACTACAACACACAAGATGGCTTTCCCCATGTGGACACAAGATGGCTGACACAAGATGGCTAGCAGGGGAAGGCAGTTGTGGGCAATCAGGCCAGCAGGGGAAGGTAGTTTGGAGGGACTAGGCCTGTAGAGGAGGGTAGTTGGGGGTGATCAGGCCAGCAGGGGAGAACAGTTAGGGGTGACTGGGCCTGCAGGGGAGGACAGTTGTGGGGGACCAAGCCTACAGGGGTGGGCAGTTAGGGGTGACTAGGCCTGCAGGGGAGGATAGTAAGCGGCAATCAGGTTGGTAGGAGCAGTTAGGCATCAATCAGGCTGGCAGGGGAGTGGTTAGGGTATGATCAGGCTAGCAGGCAGAAGCAGTTAGGGGCAATCATGTAGACAGGCAGGCAAATGAGTAGTTGGGAGCCAGCAGTCCTGGATTGTGAGAGGGTTGTCTGACTGCCCGTTTAGGCCTGATCCTACTGGGACCAGACCTAAATGGGCAGTCAGTCATCTCTCAAGGGGTACCATATTGGAGAGCATGCAGGCTTGCTGAGGGACAACTCCCCTCTGTGCACGAATTTCATGCACTAGGACTCTAGTTTATTATAAAGAATTAAGAGACATTGTAAAAGAAAAAAAAAAGAGCTACATCTTCATTTAGAAAGAGGTCAGAGTAATATTTGTGAAAGAGTGAAGAAGATATAGGAGAAGGATGTGTCATGGAGAGGTAAGAGGGTTTTATTAAAGACTAAATTCAAAGGCAGGAAATAGCTGCTTTGAAGGAGTTAAATGGTTTTGGGGAAGAAGACACAGGCTAGCAGATATCTCAAATTCAAAAGATTGGAGGAAAGGAAGTTGAGTTATCTTTTCTTTAAGTAAAGCAAGGAGGTATGTTTTTGCTCCATCTTTCTGTTTTTGTTATTTAGTACAGTTGGGTCCAATGAAAGGATTTTGGAAAACAAGCCATTTAGTTATCTGTCCAGTTAATTGAAATAAAAATATAAAAATAAATTTGCTGTTGGTGTGTCCTTTCTACTGGAGCTTTACCTTAGGATTTTTTATTGATTCTGTTCTGTGGTGTCTTATTACACAGTTTTTGAAGGGGTTTATTTTTTCCCCTCCAGATTCAATTTCCATTGTTTCTCATCCCTTATTCAATGTCACTCCTCATAGCATTTCTCCAGTACATAACACAGTAACAAAATGTCCAATTTTCAAGGGAAAATGAAAAAGACACTTTTCAATGATCTGACAGATTTTAGAAATCCAGCTTTCTTATAATGTTTAATCTTCATGTTATTCCTATGAAGGATTTATTTTTTACTCTATCTTTAGAGATTACTGAGGTTGAACAAAGCAAATTATTTTCTCAAAATGACATAGAAAAATCACTTGCAAAAGTTTTATCAGAATAATTAGGCATCTATTTATCTACAATTACTTCTTTTCTATTAGGTTACTCTTTCCTTTTTTAAAAAATATATTTTATTGATTTTCCACAGAGAGAAAGAGAGAGGGATAGAGAGGTAGAAACATCAATGAGAGAGAAACATTGATTAGCTGCCTCCTGCACTGCACACCCCCTACTGGGGATGTGCCTACAACCAAGGTACATGCTCTTGACCGGAATCAAACCTGGAACCTTTCAGTCTGCAGGCCAATGCTCTATCCACAGAGCCAAACCAATTTTGGCAGTTACTCTTTCTTGGTAATCAATTTAGAAGTATAATTGGCACTACCTTTATTAACTCCATATGATAATTTAACCCAGCATTAACAGGCACCTATCTCAATAGGAAAAGAAATGTAAAAATGTAACCTGTTTAATATATTTAATTCCATGATGTCAGAGTGTCAATTTACACTACAGTATATTAGGTTAAATCCAATATATTGATCACAATAATCTGAATAAATTTTAATATTTGCTTATGTTCAGCTTTGACCCAAATGAGCCTAGAAACAACAAATTTAGTTGAGAACACCAAGCCGCAAACCTGGTTGCCATTAGAATCACTTAAACAGCTTTCAAACCTATTGATTCCTAGGTCATAAAGAAGTAAATCAGAACATTTTGGGGATTTGTTCTGAGAATCCATGAACACTCCAGATGGCACTGGAAACCTTTTTTTCCAGGATTAAGTTCATGAAGCTTACATCTTTGGAAAGTGCACACATTCTTTTCAGGGGGAAGAAACTAGATTCTGAATACCAAACCACATGCAGGAGCTGAGTAATGAGCTTCAGGAGTAGGAAGGAGGTGACTCTGCCTTGTTCTGTCAAAGAGTATCTGGCTGCTTTTTTGAAACTAAAGGGGGAGGTCATCACCAAGACAATTTAAATACGGGGAGTTGCTTATCTGTGGTGTGAACAATGCTCTCAAAGGGCAACATTGGGAACTGTGAAAGCTGCACTGCTGCCTTAAATTCCAAGGAAGCGGACCCATGCAAGTGGAGGTTTATGTGCGAGGCATATAGCAATGGTTTTAAATACTGAGTCCACCCCTCCATCTGAATAGATGCCCTTACAACCCCTCATTAACACCTCCTGTGTTCTAAACACAGCATGGCAGGTGAAGCTGTGCAGAGAAAGGGCTGCTGAATAATTACTGTATTATCAGGGAATCAGAGTAGGACTGAAAGGTGTTCAAGCTGGTAGAGCTTAATTTGGGGAATCCTGACATTCAAAATGATTCACCAGCGAGACAGAAAAAAAGGCAAAGCTATTTGAAATAAAGAAACAAGACAAACCTACCCTTGTGCGGGAAACCAAACATTGTTCTCACTAAATGGATGTAAACAGGAGACCAGAAGGCTGGTCAACCTTAATTTCTCTGAAAGGTCAGAGCTAATTACTCACTGTTTAGTTGAAAACATTGTTAGCTGAAGCAGCCTCTACCTGTTTGTTTCATGTTAATTTGTTTTGTTATTTCCTGCCTAAAGTCTAGGGGTGTGTCCCAAAGCCTTAATAAAAGGGAGAAAAAGGCCAGAGCAAGTGGTAGTCCTTTCCACTAGAGGAAGGCTCCTGCCTGGACCCCCAATATCGCCAAATTAATATTTTCTAGTCTCTTTCTTCATTTGCGTGCGGCTTCCTTCAGAACCTGAACCCTGAACCAGGAACCCTGAACCACGCCAGATGTGGAAAGGGGCTCCCATACCCTTGCTTTTATCCATAAGGGCTGGCTACCTTCACAAAAAAGGACATTTAGTGTCTATGGGACTGGACTCTACTGGTATCTGTATTAGTAGTGGGTTTATGGGTTTATAAATATTAATTGCCTAACTGAAAGGAATTGACAACTTTTCTGGTTGAACAGCAATATGTCTAATTTTTTATGAAGCTGTCATTTTCCATTTCTTTTCTAAAAGTGTCCTATAGTTATATGCTTTAGATTAGGGCTATGGAAAAATATATAAAAAAAAAAACTCTATGCTAAGTGATATGGCTAGAATGTCTTTCATTCTACCCCACTCCAATAAAAGTCACAAACCACCCATTATGAAAATAGCTCATAAAATTATACTTTATTCATTCAATAATTCAATAAGGGAAATGTGTTTAGAACCTTTTTATATGTAAATCCTATGCTGAGTTCCAAGAAGGACTATGTTTTTACAATAAAGTGCTTATAAAGCCTACCACAGAATGCCATTGTCAAAGAACTTTAGAAATCATCTGGTCCCAATTCTTCTTCTACAGAGTAGGAAATGAAGCCTGTAAAATTCATCAGAAAAAGTGACATATTCCTAATTCATTCTTGGCTACTTTTTACATGGCCTTCCCATAACTATCCTATTTGATCATCTACCAATATGAATTTATATCATCATATACATGCATACACTCTCAGTTTTGTATAGTTTAGAATTACCTACCTATTCAAGTTGTATCACGGTATGAAATTTCTGCTTTACTCTCAGCAACTTTTCTGAGTATTTGCATATGTATAGGCTTGCTTCAGACTGAAGGCCAGTACATTAGAGGGGTTAGGTACATGAACATTGACACTCGGCTTCCTAGGTGCAATCCAAGTTTCATATTTATCTAGTTCTATAATCTTGGATAGGTTAATTACTTTAAATATTAGTTTCCTCATTAATAAAATAAGGATAAATAATATAGGGCCATTGTAAGATTTAATTAGACAATGTATTTAAGTTGCCTCACAAATGGTAAACTGATATATTGTATATAGGAATAGTAAGACTAGTAATAGTAGTAATAATAGTGGTAGCAAGTGTACTTTTGGGTTCCTAGCAGGGAGAAAAAAGTTCTCCTAAGAATAAGTGTACATAACTCTGATAAATAATGGTAACCAGTAAGCATCATTTGATGATATAAAAACATAATT
Organism: Lasiurus cinereus; assembly: GCA_011751065.1. Taxonomy (NCBI): domain Eukaryota; kingdom Metazoa; phylum Chordata; class Mammalia; order Chiroptera; family Vespertilionidae; genus Lasiurus; species Lasiurus cinereus. The sequence continues at coordinate 41,786,492 of JAAGEH010000045.1, forward strand.
TTCATTATTGGGTAATTATTTTTATGTTTTGTGTTATATTAACAATATCAAAGTCTAGATTAAGCATAAGAGTATGGGCCAATTTAATGTGTATGAGGCGAGTTACAATATAAGAGCATGCAAGTCTCCATGAATCTAAAACAACTTTGATTTCTAAGGAGCAAGATTTAAAAAGGTTTGAATTCTGGCTCTGCTTGGTTTGGGAAAAACTAATGTTTCTGGGCTTTATTTTCCACATTTGTGAAATAGGGAAAATATTAGAATCTACTTGGTAGAAATGGAATAAAAAATAGAACAGGCAATAATTGAGATGTGCATAGTGCAAAAACTGTACAAAGTAAGCATTTCTAAAGCTGCCAGGTAGTATTGTTCAAAAGAGTGAATCTTACTTTCTAAGACAAAAGGCAAAGACATTTCTATGTAATAAAAGGTCTTTGATCTGAAACTAATTAAATTCTTGTTCTCATATTTGGAAGCGACTTTCATCATATTCTATATCAGTGGTTCTCAACCTTCCTAAGGCCGTGACCCTTGCATACAGTTCCTCATGTGGTGGTGACCCCCAACCATAAAATTTTGCTACTGTTATGCATCGTGATGTAAATATCTGCATTTTCCCATGGTCTTAGGCGACCCCTGTGATGGGTCGTTTGACCCCCAAAGGGGTCGCGACCCACAGGTTGAGAACCGCTGTTCTATATACTTCATACCTAAGGTTCTTTGCCATACACTACAGAAACAAAGACCCTTGGAAGTAAATCCAAGTACTAGTACGTAAATCTGATTTTAAAATGGACCTTAATTTTCCCCAGAAAAAAAGGGAAAGTCATCCTAAAGTATCAGTAAATAAGAAAAATAAAAACATGCATAGCTGGCATGGCTCAGTGATTGAGCATAGACCTATGATCCAGGAGGTCAGGGTTCAATTCCCAGTCAAGGCATATGCCTGGGTTGCAGGCTTAATCCCAATGTGGGTCATGCAGGAGGCAGCCAATCAATGATTCTCTCTCATCATTGATGTTTATGGCTCCCTCTCCCTTTCTCTTCCTCTCTGAAATCAATCTATCTAATAAAGAAGGAATATGCAAATTGACCATCCCACCATCACAAAGATGGAGGCATCCACAGTGGTGGCTGGGTTTCTGTAACACAAGATGGCTGTGTCCACAGTGGAGGTGAGGATTTCCATAACACAAGATGGCTATACCCACAGTGGAGGCCAAGTTCTATAATAAGCCTTAATGAGCAAACAGCAGGGACCTGAGGCTGCATGCCCTCACCTGGTGGGGCTTGACAGGGAACCTCAGGCTATGCCCCTGGCCTTGGTGCCAGGACAGGGGACCTCAGGTCATGATCCCATTCTGGCATCAGGCTGGGGAACCTCAGGCCCTGCTCCCTCACCCTGGTGCCAGGACAGGGGACCTCAGGCTGTGCCCCCCACCCAACAGGGCTTGATGGGATCTTCAGGCCACAATCCCCGCCCTGGCACTGAGCCGGGGAACCTCAGCCTGTGCACCCAACCCTGGCACCTGGTCACAGGACTTGAGGCTATGCCCCTGCCCAGAGGGTCTTACCAGGGAACCTCAGGGCAGGCCCCCAACCCAGGGCGGGTGAGGGGGGACTTGAGGCTACGCCTTCTGCCTGGCAGGGCTTGACAAGAGTGGGGCCAGATGGGTCTGGATCTTGTGTGATTTTGAGGCACTGTGGTGGGTGGGGACTTGGTTCTCAGACTCATGGCACACATCAGACTCTGAAAGGAGGAAGATTTTTATATACATTTTACTAATTTTCTTTCATCTCTGACACTTCTATTATAGAGAAAATTCAAATAGCATAATTAAAATATTCCCTCTAATTAATTCCTTTTAATGTGCATGAATTTTGTACACCAGGCCACTAGTCTAATCTAGTAAAAGGGTAATATGCAAGTTAATCATCACTCCATCACAAATATGATGGTGCCCATAGGGGCCAGGGCGGGAAGTTGGTGTCATCACCCTGGCAACAAAGCCAGCATCCTACGGGCCAGCTGCAGAGGCAGTATGCCTCCAGCCCAGCAGACATAATACAGGGCTGGTGTGGACATAATACACAGCTGAGGGTGTGCTCCTGGGGGCCCCTGCAGGGCTCAGAGCACACCCCAACCCCAGTGGACACAATACAGGGGGACTTCTGCGCTTGAGCTGCAGAGGAAACACCTTTTCTGACTGCTTATTGGCTAAGCTCCTGTACACCGCCACTCACAGTATTTTTGGTATCTTGGGTAGTAAGAATCCAAGAAGGTGATCTAGGGTTTTTTCACTATATCCTGGAGAAAAAAACAAAACAGTAATATTTGCTGCTCGAGGAGCTAAGAAATGTAATATCCTGCCCTAGCCAGTTTTGCTCAGTGGATAGAGCCTCAACCTGCTGACCACAGTGTCTGGGTTCGATTCTGATCAAGGGCATGTGCCTAGGTTGCAGACTCCTCCCTGACTGGGGCCCAGGTCAGGGATCATGCTGGAGGCAACCAATTGAAGTGTCCCTCTCACACTGATGTTTCTCTCTGTCATTTCCTCTCTCTTCCAAGCTGTCTAAAAATCAATGGAAACATATCCTCTGGTGAGGCAAAAAAAGAAGAAAGAAGAAAGAAAGATAAAAAGAAAGGAAGGAAGGAAGGAAAGAAGGAAGAAATGTCATGAAACATCCTATGAAAGACACATCTTAAAAATGCCTAAATAAAGTTATTATTTTTTCCTGGTGAAGGGACTGGAGTCTGTGTTGATGAAAACACCTTGGCAGCTGTGGCAGCCAGCAGTGGCAGCAGCAGCAGGGTGATGGGGCTGGCACCTTCCCCTGATCAGCCCAATCACCTCCCATAGAGGGAGGCCAGACTGCGTCAGTAGGACATATTCTGAGGGCTCCCAGTCTGTGAGAGGGGGCAGGCTGGGTTGAGGACACCCACCCCCTCCAGTGCACAAATTCATGCACTGAGTCTCTAGTATATATATAAAAGCCTAAGTGACTGAACAAGTGGTTAACCAGTTGCTATGATGCTAACTGACCACCACGGGGAAGATGTTCAATGCAGGAGCTGAGTCCTGGTGGCCAGTGTGCTCCCATGGTGGGAGCGTCACTCAGCTGACCTATGGGCACCAGACACAGGGCTCATGGCTGGTGAGCATCACTGTGGCAACAAGAGCCTCTTTCAACTGGGAAAGGCTGGGCATGAGCCTGTGGCAGGCACAGCAAGGCTGGGATGAGCAGGAGTGGCAGGCAGGAGCAGCAGGCAGCATTGGACTACCTGTTTTGGCCCGATTCCTGCAGGCCATGCTGAGGGACCCCACTGGTGCATGAATCAGTGCACTGGGCTTCTAGTTTATATATATATATATATATGAAAAAAATATAAACAAACAAAAAATCAAACAAAAGCTGTTAATGAGAAAGCTAGGAAATCAGAGCTGTGAAGCAATGGTAGGCTGAAGTGGAGGCCTCTAGTGGTCCCAATTCTATATCGCCACTCTCTCCAAATCACTGAACATGTACTTGTTAGGTAGGCATCCAGAAAAAATACTATATGTTAAGTCTTCTTCGCACCTAAGCATGGCCATCTGACTAGGCTGTCGTCAGAGGGATGGATGTATCATAGCAGCAAATGGGGACCTTTTTAGCAGAGAACATGACACAGCATCTTCTATATCTCTCCCTCTGCCTCTGACTGGAATGAAGATGCTGGTTTGTTCCATGGGAATCAGTGCAGATCCAGGGCCAGCACAGTGTTTGGGTGTGCTGATTCATGGTTGTACAACCACTGGTAAGGGGAGGCACTAAAAACTGGGCAGATGCCATCTAGGTCCCAAACAATGGGAAGGGCACAGAACTGGCCCTGGACAGATGTCATTTAGGTTTAGTTTGAGAGAAAATAAAACTGTTTATGATTAAACTGCTCTTCACATGGGTTTGGTTTTATATGCAGCAAGCCTAATTCAACATATACAACTAGAAATGTCTAGTCACCTTTCCACATTTGTACTGAAATATAGAATGCAAAAAATATAGAATGAAAGTAGCTCTGGAACTGGGAACATGATCATTGTGCACATTTCTTTTCCAAATGCATATTAACTCAGAAGGAAACCTGACTAGCCACAGTGCACTTGTGATCAGGGTGATAGATTATGGGTGTTTCTTTGTTTTTTGGGGGGTGTTTCTTTTTTTAGCCATAAAAGGAATGAATAAAACACAACAATATTTTAATTCTCCTTTATACTTTCCTAAACTTCCTGAAAGTTGCTAATGAGCATATAATACTTGCAAAACAACAACAAAATGTCAACTTAAAAGCATAAATAAAGGTGCAAGATAAAAGCAAAACTTGTCTAGAACATCATTTTTAGAATCAGTATGTTTGTCCGTACAAAACATTATCTCTTAGGCATTCTCTGCAGAACCTTACAAGTAGGCACATCCTTGCCTTTACTGAAGGGGCTTCTGGAGTTCTTTGTCCTGCCAAATCCCCACCTCTCATCTCAAATTGTCTGACCCAGGCCTAGGACTGAGGTACCTTTAAATATAGTCTTTTCCATGATATCATTTTTTTGGTGAAAGTGATAGCTCCTTCCCTAAATCCATATAGCATTTCCTGTAGCATATGCCATATCTCTTTTTACATTGTACTATTGCTGTTAGGAAACATTTCATATTTCCAGTACAAAGTTCTCTGGATCAGGTAGCTCTTCTTTATCTCTATACTGTACTTAGCTATTCATTCATTTGCTCATTCATGTGTTATGCCAGATATCTCACAAGATACAAGGAGATATGATGAAAAAGGGGCAAAGAGTGAACCATGGATAAGAAGAGCCAGAATAGAAAACAGGTAAATTGAATGCAATAGGATAATTTTTAGGGGAGAGAAATGTATATGATGATAAGGTGACAGAATACTTAATTTTATTTGAAGAAAGTGAGGAAGCCCCTCATAGAAGTACTGATTCTTAAATCAATTTTTTATAAGGATTAATAGGCATGTTCCAGGCACATAAAAACATGGAAATTGTGGGCATGGAAGGAAAAAGAGAACTACATGGAGCACATATTAGTGAAAAAATGTTGCAGAAAATGAATTTCAGTTTTGTGTTCTTAAAGTACAGTGTGTGAAAGAAGTTTGAGAGAGAATAGGAGCTTTGAATGTCACATTTCCCCTGTGCTTTAAATATAGTATTTATTTAACTAATGTTTGTTGACTGTTACTGTTATATATACTCTGCAACAATCATTGAGTCCTATACTGGTTGACCAGACCATTCCTTATAGATATTTAGGGGACAGCAATATTATCAATATCATAGTAAAATATGTGTGTGTGTGTGTGTGTGTGTGTGTGTGTGTGTGTGTGTGTATGCATGTGTGCGGGAATTGTAAAACATGACATTTGGTCCTGTCCAAAATGTCCACACCTAAGAAAACACCTATGGGTTCAGAAAGCCTATAACATTTATGTAGACTTTTAATTTACAGGATCCTATATAATAAAGTGGTAATATGCAAATTGACTCTCACACCCTCGCACAAGATGGCCACCCCCAAGTGGTCAAAGATAGTTGGCCCCATGTAGTCAAAGATGGACACCACAGGATGGCTGGCAGGAGAGGGCAATTAGGGATGACCAAGCCTGCATGGGAAGGCAGTTGGGAGAGACTAGGCTTGCAGGGGAACAGTTAGGTGTTGATCAGACTGGCAAGGTAGTGGTTAAGGGGTGGTCAGTCTGGCAAGCAGAAGCAGTTAGGGGCAATCAGGCAGGCAGGCAGGCAGGCAAGCAGTTGGGAGCCAGCAGTCCCAGATTGTAAGAGGGATGCCCAACTGCCGATTTAGGCCCCACCCACAGGGGTTGGGCCTAAACCGGCAGTTGGACATCCCCTGAGGGGTCCCAGATTGGAGAGGGTGCAGGGTGGGTTGAGGGACACCCCCCTCCATGCACAAATTTTGTGCACCAAGCCTCTAGTTAGTACATAAAAATACTATAATTTTACTGATCTAATAATTGTGTTATGGCTGCACTGTCAATAGTAACCCTCTTTTTCTCAGTAGCCTAGCTGATAATGGTGCAAGGGGTGAGGTAGTTAGGTTGTTGTGGACCAAATGTCTCCATGGGTAAAATGGATAAGGCCAAACATCAAGGCCCTTTTGGCATAGACCATATGCCAAAGGTCTCTGTGACACCTTAGGGCCAAATAGCCACTAATCAAATGGAAATAAAATGTATAATGCATTGCAATGCACTGCCTCAATTTTCTCTTTTCTTCAAACAAGGAGCCTGAACTAATGTTTTAAGTAATATAGTGTATGACATTTAAAGAAGAATAGTGTTATGTTGGTACATGTCCAGATCACTGCTGCTCTCAGAGCCTATATTTAAAAAACAAAACAAAACAAAAGAAAACTGTCTGGATGCAGTAATGTAGTAAATATGGTCACTTCAATGATAGAGCCTCATCCTATTTAAGAAAGAAGTTGCAAAAAGTGAGTTTCCTCAGTATAAAATTACTTATTCCACTACTCAATTTGAAGTAAGTCATATATTAAATATCAAATAAAATTATCCTAAATAATGAAGGGAGGGAAAGTTATAGGCTCAACTGAACATAACATTTAATACTATAAATTAATACTTATTGATCACAGTATAGCATACTATTTTCTTTCCTCAAAAATACAAATAAATATTAGATTATATTGTAAGATATATTCACAAAATCATAGAGATTAGGTTATAAACATATTTCTAAAATGCTTTTGAAAATTTTAAAGCACTAAAATAGTATTCCTGATTTCTTAAGGGTGTAGCCCAAGAATTATATTATTGTGTTCAAAAAAGAAGGAAATAATATTTCAAATGGTAACTACCATTACTTTTCTAATTTCAGCAATTTCTAGCTTTTCACATTCAAGCATTTTTTCTAAGTACCAAGTAGTTATAATATGATTTTCTTTATTTTTTAATATGAGGAGGTGCTATTGTGTTTTCGAAAATTTTGTTCTGATGTGTTGCATTCTAAGTAAACTCTACTCATCAAAGTCTAAAAAAAAAGTTCATTTCATACCTTCAATAGGTTTTGGTACAAAATGTGATGAGGGCTTGGTTTTCTTCACTCTGTTCCCCTTCATAATTTGACCTTCTTTATTGAGTCCCAGAAACCATGCTCGGCCTGATTCTTGCTGACGGTACAATGTGGAAGAATAGATCACGTAGTAGTTTTCAAACACGGATTCCTTAAATTTGCATTCTGGAGTGAAAACATCCTGCATGGGGGAAAAAAAAAGGATACAAAAAAAGAGAAAGAATTTTAAAATGAATCAGCAATTGCTAAAATACAATGAACCTGAAATATAGGTCCTCTGTGAAGAACAAGTGAGACAGAATTGCATATAATTTCTATTTGTCCTTGGTTATAAATATTTATCATGTAAAATAAAATAAAAAATCAACAACAACAAGATTTTCTTTCTAAACAGCCTTTACCCTTCAGAACATAACAGCTTCTGCTAGTCACTAGTTGGGCTAATATTAAGACTATTCCCATGTCCAAATTCTGATCCCATTATGTTTTATAAATTTAAAAGACTGGCTATTGTAGATTTTAGTGTCTGTAAGCATGAAAACTGTATCCCTGAGAATCAAAATCAAACAAAACAACAGCGCACACAGGCTCACTGGTTGTGTTTGAAGGGTCTATCCTAGATGTGCAAAAACCTATTACACAGCCAAGGCTTATTCTACTAAATCACCACTATATTACTTCTTTGTTTAATCTCTGTAACTTTTCCTCTAATTTCTTGGAAAAATTTTGTTTGATTTGGTTTTTGCGTTTTACTTAGTAATCAGAATTTCAGGTAAAAATCTCCCAGGAATAAATATAGAAAAAAAATATTACTCTTACATTGTCTGGTCTTCAATGAAACAGAATGAGATTTTAGTTCAAAAAGGAACCTGGTGGTGAACACACAATACAATATACATATGATGTGCTACAGAATTGTACATCTGAAACCTATATAATTTTATTAATTAATAAAACACATGTGTAGGCTCTTTAATGCCTATAAAAACCCATACAATTATTTGACATTTCTTTTGCAGAGGATACTTTGACACCATAACTTAAAAAAGGTCTGCATTTTAGAATGAAACCTACTTGGAATACATTTCTTTTTAATCCTCACCTGAGGATATTTTTCTTTTCCCATTGATTTCTAAAAAGAGTGAAAGGGAAGTAGGAAGGGGAGAGAGAGAGAAGCATTGACATGGGAGAGACACATCAATTGGTTTCCTCCCACAGGCTCTATTCCCTAGGCAGGAGAACCTGAAACTAAGGTATGTACCTTTGGCTGGGAATTGAACCTATGACCTTTCAGACCATAGGCCTACACTTTAACCAGTGAGCCAAAGGGTCCAGGACTGGAATACGTTTGTGATAAGTAAAGAATCTTATGTGATTCACTCACAACCACTTTTGCTCCTCCTAGCTTTATCTGCAAAATATATGTTTTCCAACTCAAGTAGAAATACATGACTTGTCTAATCCTGTGCAGGTAATTTAATTAAATTGCACCATATTTATGATTTATCTTTATCCCATTCTTTGCAGATCCCCATTTCCTCCATACGGCTCTCTCTGTAATAATCCATGGGATGAATGTGAAATGAATAAATAAACACTCATTATACTGCAGCAATGATCTCCTTTCTGTTTCTCAAAAACAAGCATAACACATTTCAAGTCCTTCACAACTGACATAACCTTTGTTCTTGAAAACCTCTCTTGAAGTGAGAGATCAAGCTGTGCTAATATTTGCCCTGACTGGGAATCGAACTGTGACTCCTGGTTCATAAGTCGACACTTAACTACTGTGCAACGCAGGCTGAGTTCAATAATTCTTGCCATTAAATATCTACTTCAACAAAATAATTTGGTGAAAACACATCATGTGATCAGGATTTTTATTCTTGCATATCTCTAATTTGTGTTCAAATTGGGTCAAACACTTTCCTTCCTAGACTCCGGGTTCCCCTAAATGTTACAGAGAAGTATTTGTTGAACTTGACAATAACAAATGTCCCTTTTGATCTGTCTTTTACACCTTATCATTCATATAAAATAAATATCGCCCATATGGTGTGGCTCAGTGGTTGAGCACCGAAACAAGAGGTCACAGATTGAATTTCCAGACAGTGCACATGTCCAGGTTGTGGACTGAATATTCAGTAGAGAGTGTGCAGGAGGCAACGATAGATGATATTTTTCTCTCATTGATGTTTCTATCCCACTAACTCTTTTTCTCTCTAAAAAATAAATAAATAAAAACATTTAAAATAATAAAAATAATAAATTTTTGACATTAAAGGGCCAATATAAAATATTATTTGAAAATTAGTGCTTAGACACCAAAAAATAGTGATAAAATGTCATTTAAGAAAACAAAATGAAAAATCTAAATAAAATATAATGGGAGAAAACAACTTTACTCTTATGGAAGTAATTATGAATAATAATTCTCTCTATAATTTGTGACAATTACTCATTTTTCAAACATATGCTAGATACAAAGGATCTTCTCATTTTGATCTCTTTCCTTTACAAAAAATAAAATAAACAAGAAACAAAATCAAAGGTCTTTTCAAAAGCATCTTGCCTGTTTCCTGTGCAACCTTATTCATTCTCTAGTGATAAGGAAAAAATAAATAAAACATTTGACAATTCTTAAACACAATTTATGCCCAACAATGCCAGAAATAGATAGTTCCTTTGATTATGTAACCTTTGCATATTTGGCTTTGAAGCTTCTGGTTTGCTAACTTCATTAATGGCTTTCAGATGCACAGAACTTGAAAATCTTTGGTATATTAGCAATTGGGTTGTCAAGTGTATCGTCAAACATAATGACATTAAATCAAGCTAGAGAATTATTGTTTTCCATCATGACAAGAGGCAATAAAAATGCTAAAATATATTATCTCAAATGAAGCATGTTTAAAAAATATAGAACAAGTTGTATTTTATTACTCTGCAGATATAGAAATATTTATCTATATCTTTTTTAGATAGCTTTGACTAGAAAACTGCTGAACTAATTTGTCTAACAATAAAGGTTCTTTGCTAACATATTATTTGCAGTGTTTTACAAGCGACAAGGTAAATTTTTATCATCAAGAAATAATGAAAACTGGTATGTAGGAAACATAAATGTGGAGAGAGATAGACACATATATTCAAATCCCTGATTTTGTAACTTGGACAAGTTATTTCATTTCTCTGAAGTTCATGTCATCATCTATAAGTTGAGACTAATGATGCCATCACTACAAGACTGTGATTATTAAATAAGACAATAAAAGTGTGTCTTACATGGTATGTAGCATATTATTTTCTTTACTGCTATTTATAATTTTCAGGTGATATAGATATGAGAAAAAGTTATCCTGAGTAGTAGGTGGAGAAAGTTAATTTATGTATGGACTCCAAATACTGTATCTCAAGGTTCTCTTCCCTATAAAAGGCTACTTTTCTTTAGGTTTATTTGATCATTTGTATATAGATCACATAAATAAAGCTGACCATTTCTCTTTATCTGGTAGAAGATGTTTTTGACATAGCTTTAACAAAGATAATGAAGACTTTGAAATTGCTAAGGAATTTACTTCACCTCAGTCATCAATTCAAATGGAGACTGTAGCCACACACACACAAAAAAAAAAAAAAAAAAGAAAAAAAATCAAGAAAACGCTGAGACTCAGAAGGGCAGCCATGAATAAATTTGGAAAAATCACTAAGAGCAGAGATGGGTCATTAAAGATTAAGGTTAAGATCTTCCACATCCTAGTATTCCAAATTACTATGTACAGAAGTAATAGTTGGACAGTGAAGAAGATTAATAGGAAAAAATGATTCATTTGAAATGTTGTGTAGGAGGAGAGCTCTACTAATGCCCTGGACTTCCAGAAAGACAATCAAGCAAGTCCTAGAGCAAATTATGCTCGAAACATCACTGGGGCAAATATGACAAAACTAATAATTCTGTCTTACTTTGGGCACACCATGAGAAGTCAAGGTTCTTTGGAAAAAATAATGCTGGGGAAATAGAAGACAGTAAAAAAAGAGGAAGATAAAATATGAGGTGGATTAATCCTATAAAGGAAGAAATGGGCATGAGTTTACAGAAGCTGAGCAGGGAATTGTTGACATCACTCATTCATAGGGTTGCTAGGTGTTGGAGCAAACGCAATGGCATTAACACAAAAATGTTTTTAACATGAATCTGAGATAAGTGATGTGTTTTTAGGTTCTTAATCCCTCCTAATAAATCACACAGCCATTTGACTTAGCCTCTAACCAGAAGACTGAAAGTATAGAAGTAGGGTGGGAGTGGGAAGCCAATAGGTGAAGGGATATAACATATTACAATTCATTGTTATCGTCAAAATTACTTCTTGAAGTCCTAATGTTCTGGAGACAGAGAGTAGTTATTGGGGGAACAGTGCAATTCTCCATTCAAAACATCATTGGTTCTTCTGAAGTGAGCATGCACACAGAGTGTCACCAAATGCCCCACTAGAGCTGAGTTTGCAAACCAATGCAATTACACTGAATACCCCATACACATTCAGGAAAGAGGCTGTGTGCCTTTGGTGCCTTGGTGTCTGTCTTCCCTTCAGAGGATAAGAATGAAAGTGGAGAATATTTTCAGATTCTCATATTTCAATTTAAACATTGCAATATTTTTTTGGGAAACCATTTTAAATACTCTAAAGGGCCCCAGAAACAATCAACTAAGGCTGGAAATGTGTTTTTTACATGAAATATCCCTGTTTTTAAAACTCCCTGTGTCAATATCCTGGAAGTCAGAAAAACCAATACTACACATAACTTCCTAATAGAAACTATGGTAAAACTGTATGAATACATGAGGCAATAGTTTCCTGGCACTTGTCAACTGGAATTGTGGGGTTTTGATCTTCGAGCAAAAGAACATATATGAGGTAAGCCCCACATTAACTCTGACTTTCTGCAAAGGGCTCCTTCTAACCCTGGAATGAAGTGTATATACCACTCCTGTTTTTCTTAAGCTGAGGCGGCAGAAAGTGAGGTTTGGGATTATAAAATTCCTTGAATTTGTGGACCAAGGTTTCAGAGAAAAAGAACCTAGTGGAATGGGGTAAAGACTCAGTGGGAATTCCTAAGGACCCTGGGTCTATCCATAGACTCAACATGTTCAAGATGAGACTCCTCAAAGCCTAGTGTGGAATAGCTACTGCAGGACTGAGTGCTGGATGAAGATACCAGAAGTAGTTCAGGGCTTGGATTTGTTAAACTTCTAGACAAGCTAGAAAGGAGAGACCTTAATAAACATGTAGGACATTCACTGAAAATCTGAGAAAAGAGTCTCAGCTTAATGATCACATCAAAGGTCCCCTGCCGGCCATCACATATGCATGCACGCATGCACACGCACACATACATACACACACATAACCTAATATGATCAAGAAGATCAACTAGTTATTTACCTAAATGACAAAAAAAAAACACACTCTTTTCCAGAGGATAATCTAATACCCTCTATGACATGTCATATTAATGTCTAGCACAAGATAAAAATTACAATACATGGATATAAGCAAAGTAATGTAAGTAGTCAATAGAAAAGATCTCACAAAATGACTCAGATTTAGAATTAACAGCTCTTATAAATGTTATAGGACTTAAAGAAAGAGGTCATAATTAGTAAGCAAATAGGAAATCTTAGCAACAAAAATAGAAATGTTAAAATGAACCAATGAAACATTTAAAACTGAAAAGGAATAATGCTGAATGCACATATTGATATACTGAAGACAGCAAAAGAAGGTATGAACAAACTTGAAGACTGACTGGTTGAAATTATTCAGGCTGAAATATAAAACAAATAAATATTTAAAAGAAAAAAAACACAAAGAAGAAAAAATGGAATGAAGGTGAAAAAATAAATATTTAAATTTATCAAATGTGATAAAAATTTCCACAGATTCAGATAGTAGCAAATTCCAAACAGGAAAATATACTAAAACTATACTCAGGCACATTGTAATCAAACTTCTGAGAAATGAAAAAATTAAAATGAATCAGAGAATGGAAAAAGATATATCAAACATAGGCATTGGAGGCTAGAAGACAATGGAATGAAGTCATTAAAGTGCTATAATAGATAACAAATTGAACCAAGAATTTTACATCCAGTGCACCTATCCTTCAAAATTGGTAAAGTAAAAATATTTTCAGATAAATATAATGAGTTAATTCATTTCTTGTGGGCTTGCATTATAATAAATGTTAAAAGATGTTATTCAGGCTGAAAAGAAATTATACCAGATGGAAACTAGGTTTTACAGGAAGGGATAAATAACACTGGGAATTATAAATATCTTCATAAACATAATATTTTTTCTTCTTTCAATTTTAAAGCAAAAATAATAGCATTGCAGTGAGGTTTATAATGCAAAAACATATATATGCCATTGCAGAAAGGACCAGGATTTAATTGAAATATGTTGTTTTAAAGTCTTTATACTTATATGAAGTGTGTTTATATTAATTCTAACTATACTGTTATAAAATAAGAATCCTTATTGTACTTTTAGAACAAAAACTATAAATATAATACAAAGGGGTTGATATAAGAAAAAATTTCAGGATCAAAATGGAACATAATAAGCATCAATTAAAAAATAAAAAGAACAATGAAAAAAATAAAAATCAGATGAAATAAATAGAAAAAAATAGCAAGGTGATAGATTTAAACCTCAACATATCAATCATTATATTCAATGTAAATAGAATAAACACTCCAATTAAAAGGCAGAACCTGTCAGACTCAGCAAAAATGTAAAAGTCAACAATATTGTATTTATAAATTTCAAAGAGGTTAAAAGTAAAAGTATGGAAAAGATATACCCAAGTCAATAGTAAGCATAAAAAAGTAGACATAGCTATATTAATAGCAGACAAATGATACTTCAAGATAAAGAATATTATAAGAGGTAAAAAGAAACATTTCCTAAGGATTAAGGGTCAGTGTATGAGAATCTAGATAATGATCCTACATATGTATGTGCCTTGTAACAGTACTTTGCAATACATGAAGCAAAAAGTAACGTAACTAAAGGAAGACAACAAATAAATCCACAACGACAATTAGAGATTTTAATACTTTTATCTCAACAATTGTTAGGACACATGATAAAACTTACTAAAAACACAGAAGATCTGAGTACTATCAAACAAGTTGACCTCATTAATGTAGAACACCATGACAAACAACAATGGAGTATTTTTTTAATGTGTATAGAACATTTACTTAGATAAAAGCAGGCGTATGTAAAAAGTGAAAAGACGTGATATCTTACACAGTATGTTCACTGACAAAAACAAAATTAAAGTAGATATAAAAATATTAAATATCTTAGAAACTCTTAAGTATTTGGAGTCAACAACGGATTTACAGAAAACCCATGGGACAAGGGAGAAATCATAAAGAATATTAAAAATAGTTCTAACTGAACAATCCTATCTAAGAAAGAGGGGGCATGCTAATTGAACCTCACACCATCGCAAAGATGGCAGCACCCACAGCCAATAAGGAGGGAACATGCTAATTTACTGCCACACCCTCAAAGATGGTAGTACCCACAGCCACAAGATGGCAGTGCCCAGTCCCCACAGCCCCTCTGGGGCAGTAAGCACACAGCAAGACTGTCCCGCCCTCAGGTAGGCCTGGCTCCTCCACATGCCTGCCTTTGGAGTCCCCCAGTCCTTTCAGCCCCTCAGCCACACAGGGGTGGCCTGAGGCATAGGCAAGCCACAGATGACAGCTGCCCAGCCTTTCAGTGCTGTCCAAGGCTCAGAAAATCAGAGCTGCATGAAGCTTGCACTGCCAGCTGTGGCAGCAGCAGAGGTGTGATGGGGCATCACCTTCCCCTGATTGCTGGGTCACTCCCACCCTGAGGGTTCCCAGACTGTGAGAGGGCCAGGCTGGGCTGAGAGAATCCCCATATATTGCACGAATTTTCATGCACTGGGCATCTAGTGATGATATACAAAATATTAAAATGTGTGGGATGTGCTATTAGGAAATAGGTTTAAATGTTTATATTACAAAGCATATACCCTTTGTCTGGCTTTTGGAAATTTTACATATGAAAAATAAAATATGTTGAAGATCATATTCATGGCAAAAGTGTGACATATAAATACTGAAAACAATAAAATATCCTTCATTAGAGGACAGATTGAATAAATTCTGGCGTGTCCACAGAAGGAAATATTTTACAGATGCTGAAGACACTAAAGCAGCTCATTATGTATCACTATAAAAAAATCTCCAAGATACACTGTTAAATAAAAGAAGTAATTTGTAAGTGCATATTTGTGCATACCAATATTTGTATTAAATATATACACGTCCATAATTCAAGCACATATTTATTTGTACATGACTTTCTACCATTTATGTTAAATATGCACATATATGCACAGATGTCAAATAGGTATTTGCTTGTCTTAGGTTTAGAAAGTCTCTTGAAAAATACACACTAAGTTGGCAATAGTGTTTGCCTTTTGGGAAAGGATTTGAGTAGCTGGAGAATAAAGCTGTAAGAAATAAACTTTTACTTTTCTCTATGCATATATCACTGCCTCAAACAGTAAATTAAATTAAGGGAGAAAATCCTGTTGGTCAAGTAAAATTAACCTACTAGCTAAATGTGGCTTTTGAAAAACTAATATAAAATATTAGAGGCCTGGTGCACAAAATTCATACATGGGGGGTGTGTCCCTCAGCCCAGCCTGCATCCTCTCCAATCTGGGATCCCTCAAAGGATGTCTGACTGCCCATTTAGGCCTGATCCCAGTAAGATAGGGCCAAAATGGGCAGTTGGACATCCCTCTCATAATCCAGGACTGCTGACTCCCAACTGCTTGCCTGCTTGCATTCCTAAATTGCCCCTAACCACTTCTGCTTGCCAGCCTGATCAACCCTCAACCACTCCCCTGCCAATCTGATTGATGCCTAAGTGCTCCCCTGCCAGTCTGATTGGCCCTAACTGCCCACCCCTGTAGTCCTGGTCCCCCACAACTCCTCTCCTCTGCAGGCCTGGTCCCCCACAACTGCTCTCCCCTGCAGGCCTGGTCCCCCACAGCTGTTCTCCTCTGCAGACCTGGTCCTCCCAACTCCCCTCCTCTGCTGGCCATCTTGTGTCAACATGGCGACAGCCATCTTTGACCACATGGGGGCAGCCATCTTGTGTGTTGGAGTGACAGTCAACTTGCATATTACTCTTTTATTAGCTAGGATAGCTGCAAAAACAGTTCTATTTTAAATCTGATGAAACTTAGACTATGAAATGGAAACTTACTTACACAGGCTCACACAACAAGCCAAAGTCTCAGGACTACAAAATAAGATTTCTTGATCTCATATTAAAAGAATGGCACTTCCTATGAAAAAATTACTGAAGGAAGAAATCAGTGAAACCCTCACTAAATAAATGACTGTGAATGGACTAGGTGAGTGAAAGAGAGAAAGAATGAATTTGATTCCTTGCCCCATCTTTCATGTCCTGGTGATTAGATCACCAGAATAACCTTGAGCTTCAGTACTTCGTGTGTGTGTGTGTGTGTATTTTTACTGTTTTAGTTTTTCAGCCTTTTCATGATTTGGATCAATCCCCAAATCCAGGGGATCCAAATTTCTCCTACAGTACTACCTAAATTTCTGATCAAAGCTGGCATAAACATTAAACATTGTGGGCTTTGTAGATGATGATGACATTTTACCTGTGAATATGCAGTGAAGGGCTTTTATTGGGGGTAATGTGTCTCTAGAGGCATTCTGTATAACTATCCCCTCTGTCACTTGAGGAGAAACGAACCCAGAATTTGCTTTTGTTGCTTGCTCATTGGGTTCAAATTACACTTCCATTTAAATATCTTCCTGGCAGTGATTACAGTGCTCAGTGACTGAACTGTTCTCAGTGAGGAACAACTGTAATGGTCAATGAATGAGAAATGCAGGCTGGGATGCACCATGACTATAGAGCACCTTGTGATACAGGATTGCTGTGATGCTGCTGTGAGGTACAGCCAATACCACAAACCTTTTTATTAATCTGGAAGGAATGAAAGATTTTTAAAAAAGGGAAAGTGAAATAAGATTGGTACCCTGTATATACCCAGCGTGTGTGAGTAGACTCAGATCTGATTTGTATCCCTAACAGAGCCATAAAACCCCTCTCACAGACATGTTCTGATTAGTCTCAATGAAGCTTGCATGTACTGTCACACCAGCCACTTTCATTTCAACAGCCTAAAGAACAATCTGCTCGACACAGACCTGTTAGAGCTAAAAAGTAGAATTGCTTAAAAAAGCTAGTGTGTATTTTTTTAAAATATTTGCTGTGAATCTTCTTGCTGTTATGATGAAATTATTCGCCATTAAAGAGAAATGAAGAGAGAAGGGCCTCATTTATGCATGTCTCTAAAGGTTACTGAAAGCAGTTTACCTCTGTCATATTTTGAATAACTATCATTCTGACCAAGAGATGACAAACACACTTGTTTGATTTCCTAAAAGGTACTAAAAACAAAGAAAGTCCATGAGCTCTGTCTTTACAGTAAACAAACAAGTCTTGGTATTTAGAGTAAATATTTAGGCAGAATCTCTTTTATAGACAAAGAAATCAACAACCAACATCATGCCACTAGGTAGTAGCAGAGTCAGGATCAGAACACAGTCTCCGGTCGAGAGATCTTCCTTCATTATGGCAAGGAAATCTGATTATGATTCATACCTTTTCATAGATAAGAATGGCTAGGCAAAATAGGCTTTGACCATCCTTAAAATTATGCATATTTTCTATTAATCAAATGACTTTGACTGTTGTTCTTCAATTAATGCAATAACAATTGTTATTTTGTTTCCCTGTCACAGGAACATACTATTTTTAAGCCATTTTGGTTGTAGGTAGTGTTTTGCTCTTATGCTTCCATAAAACAGACATTGGTAATATAACAGGAGCCAAAGGACAAAAAGAGGTGATAATTTTTATGCAAGCAGGATAAAAACAGTTAAGTTTGATGGATGGTTTTAACTAGGGATGGTGAATGGCATGTGTGAACAAAGAGAACATTTGGGTGAAAAAACTGGAGATAGGCCCATCCAATCCTGAAATGTAATAGGCATTCTACCACATAATGGTTCTATTAATGCACATTTTGATTTTAATTCACTCCTAATTCAGGACTGATGACTAAATCCTAGAGTGATTTTCTTTTGCAAACTAAAAGGTGGCAAATTACTTAAAGCATCTTCTCAGACCTAACAAAAATGGAAGACCAACAAAATGATTCTGCATACTTGAAAGTTTATCTATTGTCCTATTTGTATTGTGTTTGATTACGAATCCATGAAATGAAAAATATTTGAACCTATCTGAATAATTCATGTATTTTATTGCTAAATTACCTCATACATACGCATACACACACACACACACACACACACACACACACACACACACACCTAATATGCAAATAGACCAAACTGCAGAACAACCAAACAACTGAACAACTGAACAACTGGTTGTTATGACGTGCACAGACCACTAGGGGTGTCCATGGGACATGGTGGGCATCAGATGTAGTGGAATGATGGAGCAGGTGAGAGGGGGCACTAGACAAAGACGGGACATTGGTCACTGTCATTGGATAGAGCCTCTGGTAGTTACTGACATTTCTTTGCTCCCACGTGCCACTGTCCCACCGGGTGCTCACACCTGTTGTGAACACAGGCCCTGCTTGCACTCACTGCCAGTGCCTGGTTTTAGCCCCAATTGCTCAGTGCTGTCAGTGAGTGCAAGCAGTGGCTGTCGGCCCTGATTGCCCCTCAGGACTTCTCGATCTCCTCCTGTTCCTGAAGGGCAATTAGGGCCAGCAGTTGCCTCTCACACCCACTGCTGGTGACAACCCCACTTGCACCTGCAGCCAGCACCAAAGCTGCTGCTTGTACCTGCTGCTGGTGCCTGGGCCCAGCCCTAATCGCTTGGTGCCATCAGTAGATGCGAGCAGTGGCTGCTGGCCCTTATAGCCCCGGAGGATTTCTCCACCCCCACTCCCTGCTCCTGAAGGGTGATTGGGGCAGCAGCCACTGCTCACACCCTCTGCTGAAGCCAGCCCCAATTGCTCTGCACCATCAGCGGGTACACAAGTTGGGCCAGCACCATCAGCATGTGGGAGCAGCGGCAGCAGGAGTGGGGCTGCTGGCAGACAGAGGAATAGGGGCTGTGGTGAGAGGAGCCAGGTGGGGGTGCAGAGGATGATCCAAGACCCACCCTTGTGCTCACCACAGCCTCATAGCCCACAGTTCCTTTCAAGGTACATGACTTTGTGCACTGAGCCCCTATTCTATCATTATAGGATATTTATTATAGACCTATTCATCTCACACAAATTCCATCACAATTTACCTATGCATTTCATTTGTTGTTTCTGCTATACTTTAAAATATGGCAAGCTCTCCCACTTGTGCCTGTCAATCCAAAATTCAGTTTACTCTTTTTTAAAATTAATTTTGAAGTATACTTGACATACGTTATTATACTAGATTCAGGTGTGCGCAACATTTATATACTTATTCAACATTTATATACCTATCTCCACAATAAGTCTACTGACCATCTGATACCATACAGAGCTATTACAATATTATTGACTCTTTTCCCCATGCTGTCCATTACATTCCTGTGACTTACAGTTGGAAGTTTGTACTTCTTAATCTTCTTCCCCCTTTCCACTCAGCCTCCCATCCTCCCCACTTCCTCAGGCAAACATCAGTTTGTATTCTTTGTAACTATGAGTTTGTTTCTGTATCATTTTGTTTGTTTTGTTTTTTAGATTCCACATATAAGTGAAATCATCCTGTATAATAAAAGGCTAATATGCAAATCAACTGAACAGCAGAATGACCTGTTGCTATGATGCACACTTACCATCAGGGGGCAGATGCTCAATGCAGGAGTTGCTCCCTGATGGTCAGTGCACTCCCCTGGGGGAGTGCCGCTCGGCCAGAAGCCGGGCTCATGGCTGGTGAGTACAGCAGTGTTGGTGGGAGCCTCTCCTGCCCCTCAGTAGCACTAAGGATATCTGACTGCTGTTCCCCAGGGAGAGTGGGCTTAAGCAATCAGTTGAACATCCACCATGGGCTCCCAGACTGTGAGAGGATGCAGGACAGGTTGAGGGAACTCCCCTCCCCCGAATGCACAAATTTTGTACACAGGCCTCTAGTTGTGGAATAATTTCTCTTAAGCTTAACCCTAACCCTATTGTCCACTGTCTGACTCATTTCACTTAACATAATACTTTCTAGGTCCATCATGTTTTTTGCAAATGGCAATGTTTAATTCTTTTCAATTATTCCTAAACACCTACTTCAGATTAAACACATTTCACAAAATCTTCTAATATCATCTGAAAATTATCTCTTCCTCTTCTGATCCCCACCACAGCAATTTCTCTATGGCTGTCAACACAATATTCACTTTTTGTTTCATATTATATGTAGTATTTGCAAATATGACCTTACTTAGTGCAACTTTTTGGAAATCAGGGTCTCTAGCTTATTTCTCCTCCTATCTTGCTTAGTACATGGCACTTAGTACCTGGTAGCTTCTGTATAAATGTCTGTGAATAAGTGAATGAATTGATGAACACAGCCTATTCCAAGTGTCTGGAATAGTTTGATGAAATAAATAGCCTTTGTGAGGGTACATCTGGCCTAGTACAGGTATCTTCCAAAACTAAGCTTCTGTTTAACCAACATGCAAACACTATTCAGAATCCAAGTATTTACATTCTGTTATTCTGTTTGTTTTGTAATTGAAACATAAAAGTTACAGGGAACAATCAACAGCTTAAATGCCTAAAGGAAATATCACTTACTCTTTCAGAAGATACCTGAAAAAGATAGAAACATTTTTATATAAACTGAGGTATACATTTTATCAAGGAGCCTAAGATATAACACAATAAAAGCAGGTATGAATCAACAGTCTCTTCACATTCTGTTAGCTTACAAAACATAAAGATTTCATGGAAGGTGCATATAAGATATACTTTTCCTGTCTTGAATTGACAACTAATTACATAGAAATCCAAATACATTTTAACTTGACAAAAGCAATTAACATGTATTAAGCAAAGCAAACAACTGCTATTCTGGGCCTGGAAGAATATAAGTAGAATGCTAATGATTCTTTTGATGTTAAGACTTTCAGAAATAAATGTGAATCATTTAAGAGTAAATCCATTCTTTTGATCTTCTGTAACATGGCACAGTTCCTCTCCAGTCGCATCTGTGTACCCCCACTACTACTTTCCTAAAGTCTTACATAAATGTTTAGTAATTACTGAAGTGGACATTTTTTTCTTCACATATTAATCTGGCTAGTCAGAAGGTTATACTTTTTTTCTGTATATATATTCATCCTATTAAAGTCATTTTCAGGAAATGTCAAATGAATAAAGAATTTTATTTTTAGATCACTGATTACAAAAACCATCAGTTCAATTTCTCTTAAATTTTGTGTTGTAGAATGCTACATTATCTGAAAGGAAAATAATTTGTATTCATTTTCTGTTTTGATTTTTCTGCCCCTATGTAAAAAGAGAGAGAGAGAAAGTAAAATTGGTTTACAATTTTAAAAATAATGAAAATAACATTATCTGGGATGAGTCATACTTCCCTTTCTGTTAATCTCAAATTCTCTATACCTGCCTACAACTTTAGTTTATTACCAAAGGGTCAGGGTTAGGGAGTAGGTAGGGAAATAAATAAAATATTTATTGCTTAAGAAAGGTTAATAAAAGAGTACAATAAAATATTTACAAATGTTAGCAATGAAAATTGAAAAAATGATTAAAAGATAAATTAGCATGGATCAGACTATTTTCAAGGGTCTGAAAAAAACAAACTTTGGGGTTCAATTGTTGATAAGCCATGAGTATTTGACTTTGGTTTCCCCTGAAGTGTGTCTAAGGTGCTCAAAGAGATTCATTGCCCTTTAGTGATATTATGCAGCTTAGCATTGTAAATTTATTTTCTCCTTAGCAGAAAGTCTGGATTATTAGAGATGAAACTAAAAAAAAATCTGGAATTTTTCTAAGCCACTTATAAAAGGGAAAGACTGAGCCTTGGAAGCCAACCTAAGTGCCACTGCTATTGTCTTCACCCGCAGCTGAGTGAAGGTCACACATCTCACCAATGGAGCTTGTATTCAGTCTGAATAGAATCTGACCATATTCCCTAATGGAATCAGCATGTAAATTTCTAGCATTCAATTTTGGAAAAGCTGTATTTAAAACGACCGTGTGGGCAAGCAGAACAATATGTGAAGGAGGTATCATGCTAGATTGGACAAGTTTTAGTTTCTGACACATACAGTCTTCATTTGAGCAAGGGCAAAATGTATATAGCATAACACTTTTTATAATTTTCTATAAATAGGTTAATAAAACTAAAAATATGTGTTTGCCTATATACTTATAGTTTTAGTTCAAATTAAATGTATATTTTATATGAAAATCACGTACAGATGGACCAGGCAAAATAGGTAAAGAAAAGGATGGTTAATGTGAAGTTGACAAAATATATTTGATATTTAATTCTCAGGTGCTCAGTGAAATAATTATGTAACTCATATATTCTTTCAGCTAACATTTAAATTGTGTACCTGTTCTAATCAGCTAATAATATAAAAAATTAATAGACAGTCCTTGTAGTCAGAGTTTAAAATATTGTGAGACATAAAACTGAGTAATGCAATCTTCTTGTTGAGTGAGAATCAGAGTCAAAACCTTCCCAAAAAAGGATGTATTTGACTCTTGTGTAACGCAATGGAAATTAGTAGGTAGAGAATGAATGAAGGGAAGAGAAGGAAATAAAATATTTTATTAATTCAATAATCAATTTATAATATTCCAATACTCTAATAATCATATATGATTCTCTGAATGAAATCTAGAGGTTAAAGGGTCATTAATGAGATAGCCTGATGTGAAAGATGGTCAAATGGCATGAGTACAAGGTACAGGACTTCCAAGTCCCGGCTTCACAGGACCTAGTGTATTTAGGAGAAGGCTATTTTGGCCTTTCCAAAAAAATACTGTGAGATTATCTTTCAATTTTGTTTCCCCAAGGTGGTACTTAACCTACAATTAGAGAATGCTGCCACTAGGTGGAGCGGTGGCGACTTGGTTCAAATAAACTTTGCTTGTTGGTGTAACAGAGAGGTTATGGGTCCCATGAGTCTTATTTCTAGTTCTTTTCATTTTTCTTTCAAAAATAGGCCCTGCATTTAGATATCTATGGCCTTTAAAGGAGTAATTAAATTAAAACAAACCCCTTAGGGTAGGGGTCTAATCTAATCTGAACAATGTCCTTATAAAAAGAGATTAAAGAGACACCAGAGGTACTCATGCACAGAGAGGCAACCAAGTGAAGAGGCAGCAAGTAGGCAAACACCTGCAAGCCAAGCAAAGAGGTCTCAGAAGAAACCAATTTGCTGGTACCTTGATTTTGGACTTCTGGCATTCCATACTGTGAGAAAATACATTTTCATTGTTTAAACAACCCAATCTGTAGTATTTTTGTTACACTAGTATGTTAAGTGGTACCTTGTTATGGCAGCCCTAGTAAACAAATACATTCTCTGAAAAGAATTTTGATTTGGCTACCCAGTCTCTGCCATTCCTCTTTCCTTTGACCCAGGTGTATTAATAAGAACATCTGCATTTGACCTCATTGTGGGGGAAACGTTTGTGAAGCATAGAAGGTCAAGGAGGAGTTTCCGACATTTTGTTGTTGAGGGCAGGTTGAAGAAAAGTATGGGAATGCCTAGGGTATGGTATATGGTTTATGAGAGTTTAAAAAGGTGTTTTTTTTGTTTTGTTTTTTAAGTAGCTCCTAAAAAAGATACAATATTTATTTTTTATCCATCTCACTTCTCTAGGATGAAACACAGTGGTCAAAATTTTACAAATAATAAATTTCTCAGTAACAAGTAGACAAATAAAAACATGTTATATAAGTTGAAGCTGTCATGAAGTTTTATGTTTCAAAAATTTCCATATGTACCAAAAACTAGTTTAAATGGTCATTGAAGATATGTGTAAAGTAATAACATTTTAGAAGAAAAACATTACTAATTATTTAACAGACCTATAATATACGTTTCACTTTATACTGATGATTGGTTTCTGAAAAATTCAATTCCCAACTCTCTTTTCTAAATAATCTTCTTAAATACCAGTAGGTCAATATTTTACCCATGAAAAGCATCAGAAAAAAGAACACAAATATGATAATGTTAGTTTAAAATGTAAATTAATTTCACAGAGGAAGAGAGAGGGAGAGAGAGATAGAAACATCAATAATGAGAGAGAATCACTGACCGGCTGCCCCCTGCATTGCCTCCTGCATGCTCCACATTGAGGATAGAGCTCACAATCCAGGCATGTATCCTGACCAGGAATCAAACCATGACCTCCTGGTTCATAGGTTGACACTCAATCACTGAGCCATGCCAGCTGGGTGGTGTTTTAAAATTTAAAAGTTGTGTGCAAGTTACTCTTATCTGTGCCCATTATTCTAAAGAATGAGGACCTCTTCAAAAATACTTATTATTTCTACCCTTTATTTGAGGATCCCATTAAAGTGAGCACAAGAAAAGCAATAACAGGCCTTGTGAAATTAGAGACGACTAGAGGTTTGGTAAATGAAATTCATGCATGGGGCGGTGTCCCTCAGCCTGGCCTAAAACCTTCTCTAATCTGAGATCCCTCAGGAGATGTCCCACTGCTGGTGTAAGCCAGATCCCTCCCAAAATCCGGGACTGCTGGGTCCTAACCTCTTGCCTGCCTTCCTATCTAATCACCCCCAACTGCCCTCCCTGCTGGCCTGATCACCCCTAACTGCTCCCTCCTGCCAGCCTGATTGCCTCCAACTGCCCTCCCCTGCTGTCCTGATCTTGCCCCTAACTGCTAGCTCTCCTGCCAGCTTGATTATTCTTAACTGCTTTTTCCCTTGCGGGCCTGATCACCTCTAACCACCTCTGTCTCGGTCCCTGCCACTGTGGCTTTGTCTGGAAGGAATTTGGATGTCCAGAGGATGTCTGATTGATCCAGTCTAATTAGCATATTACTCTTTTATTAGTATAGATTGTTGCAGTGACTCCCAGCATTCTTTTCTGGAGGTACATCTTCCTCATCACTACTTCTAGCATTGGTGATTATCCTGATACCATATGGAGAAGTACACTAGTATTCACATAATTAAAATATAAAACCCTAAACAAATAACAGGGATACAGAGAAAAGTACAAATATGGTAGGAGAAGGGTTCCTCAGAAAATAATAAAATTATATTGAAACATTTCTTACCCTTTTTCTTCTATTTGTCACATGGGCATAGGTTAACACTGAGCCTTTAAGCACACTGAACACACAATATGGATACTCTCTGGTGTTTTAACATTAATTTTCAGGAGTAACTGGTGAAATCATGTTTAAATCTCATTTAATATAAAAACCTTCTATGCTAAAAAGTGTCCTATCTTGGTTAGAGTTCTAAATTTTTGTTCCCAAACTTTCACTTTAGTGGAGAAAAAATCATATGATTACTGATTTTGCAATTTTCTTAGAAGCTAACCAGAATGGGACTACTACTGAATGTGGGCTTTTCAGTAGGAGAGAAATTTTTTTTGACTTTTTCTTTCACTCTCATTTTCTTTTACACACACACACACACACACACACACACTCACACACACATACTTTTCTCAAAACAAATTTTAAAATATATATAAAAATAAGGCAGGCAATAAGAAGGGTGTTCTCATTTCAGAGGTTTTTGATGTTATTAACAATGATTCCCAACTTATACTTACTTTATGAATTTTCTTCATGAAATCAGTCACAATGTTTAAAACTTAAAGGGAAAAACCACTTGATTACATAAAAAATAGGACCCAGAGTGGAGAAATTTCTTCCTCAAAGTTCATTTTCAAAAGGAATGATGCATTTTTAAGTTTATACAGGTATACAAAGTGTAGATCCAACATGTACTTATGAATACCTGCAATTACTTTTTATCCACATAACAAATCCATGTATGTAGAATACATTATATAATTATAAAAATACAGCTTTGAGATATTTGCCATTTTAAGCAAGGAGCATTTTTTATCATGGAACCACCAATAAAATCAGAATCAATGACAACACAGTAATCCTATCTAATAAAAGAATAATATGTAAATTGACCATCACTCCAACACACAAGATGGCCTTCCCCATGTGGTCAAAGATGGCCATCCCCATGTGGACACAAGATGACTGCCACAAGATGGCCAGCAGGGGAGGGCAGTTGGGGGTGATCAGGCCTGAAGGGGAGTGCAGTTAGGGGCAATCAGGCTTGCAGGGGAGTGGTTAGGGAGCAATCAGAAAGGCGAGTAGTTGGGAGCCAGCATTCCTAGATTGTGAGAGGGCTGTCCCAGATTGAAGAGGATGCAGGCTGGGCTGAGGGACACCCCCTGCCCCATGCACATTTTGTGCACTGGGCCTCTAGTCTTTTAAATAATAATGTTGAAAACAATTTTATCACCTCTATGGTGATTGGAGTTATATTAGATTTGATTGTCATAATGGCCTGATTGAGAGATAGGGTTACATAGAGAAGGACATAATCTGTTCAAGATAAATCAGAAACTTTGTCTTGATAATCTGGATTACCATGGTTCATATTTTTCAGAGACTAGAAAAGATTTCTTAAGTTCTACATTTATATTTAATATTCTCAATATTTCCACTATTCCACCTGATACAGTCGGGCAGATTCATGATCTTGTCTTGCACTGGGTATGTTCAATGTTGCCAGTGTACCTATTAAAATATGGCTCCAATCCTGGCTAGTGTGGTTTAGTTGGTTAGCATTATCTCATGAAAAAGGAGGTCACAGTTGGATTCCCAGTCAGGGTACATGCCCAGATTATAGGCTTAACCTCCAGTAGGGAGTGTGCAGGAGGCAGCCAATTGATGTTTCTCTCTCTCCCTCCTCCTTCCTCGATCTGAAATCAATAAAAACATATTAAGATACATAAATAAAATATGCTCCAAGAAGAGAATATAATCTAAAGAAAAGAAAAGAAGGACTTTAACTCTTATACCCTGAATCCTCTATTGCCACTGTCCATCTACAACTGTCTTTGACAACTGACTGCATAACACACTTAGTAAGGGTGCTCACTTTCTTTTTGATGCAATATAGGATCCACTCCTCAACATTGATTCAAGTTTTTATTTTCTTTTAAGTTTCCATAACCAGCTTTTCAACAGTCCTAGTATTATTGTTTGGTTTTATTGATTTAACTCTCTTTAAAAACACACCTGTTCTTTTAAAGACTGGTGGTAAGAAATAATTTGGTTAAGATTGGGTGACATTTCACGGCTATATATACCTCATGGTTTCATCCCTTGTCATCTGTCATTTTCTACACACCAGTCTAATACCATGACACTACCTATTTTGGGATGATTTCCCAATACATACTGAAACACTTTCAAATGTTAGCAGTGGCCTCATCCCTTCCTCCTTTTAGAAGAGATAAGATTCCAAATATTATAATTTGTATATGTACCATCACTGTGACTCCTAGGAGTACTATTACCCTGTCATGCAAAGTAATTACTGTTGGTTCACCCACATGTTCCTGAGTTAAGCAGTGAGAAAACAGCAGTGGTGGACTTTCTCAAGTTTCCTTTCTACCTATAGTACACACTGGACCTGTAGGTGTGTATAGTATGTTGTAAAAACAAATGCAGAATATTTCTTGCTCAAACAATATCTGTACTCCTCACAATTCACATAGTATTGGACTTGTGTTCTTCCTGACATAATTATTGAAAATAAACTTGAGAATTTTAAAATAGAGACGTACTTTTTATAGTACTTTCTTTATGCAAAACAGAAATGCACTCAAATAGATCAGAAGTTCATAGAATGTATAACAAGTGTTTTAGCCCATATGGTTATCTTGTGGTCTGCCCAAAATGCCAAAGTACGTGCTTAATGAGAGTGAGCTGAGCCTTTCCAATACATTGACCCAGAGATTAGTATGTCCCCATCCAGTTCAAGGATAGTAAATGCATGTGCTAGAGGGACCAGGTGGAACCTAAGTGAAAGAATCAGCTGATGGGACTTATTAACCTTGGAACCACTTGTGAAATGAAAGCATGGTCTAGAGTCTAACTGATACGGAAAATACCATAAAGTTACCCATTCATATTGTGCTGGATAAAACTTTTTCTTCACAGCTCTAAACATCAGGATATTTCCAGATAGCCATATTTTCACACAGTTATATCTTTAGAACCCTAAAAATAAAATACTGAATAATTGGTGAATTTTTTCTGTTTCTATTCATGAATATCATAGATTTGTATCTGGAGAAGGTGTCATTTTTTCACCTGAGAAGATAATCATAGAAAGGCACCTTTC
The DNA here is from genome assembly GCA_011751065.1 of Lasiurus cinereus. NCBI lineage: Eukaryota > Metazoa > Chordata > Mammalia > Chiroptera > Vespertilionidae > Lasiurus > Lasiurus cinereus. The sequence continues at coordinate 41,815,112 of JAAGEH010000045.1, forward strand.
TTAACAATTTAAAAATCAATACTATACTTAAAAGCTCATCAGATCTCCATTGAATTCACCATAATTATCATGAAACATTTTTAAAAAGCAACATGTATGCTTTTTAATAAGGAATTTGTTCATTTTGTATAATATTAGAGGCCCGATGCATGACGTTAGTGTAAGAGTAGGCCTTCCTCCCCCTGGCTGCATGCACCAGCTTCCCTCTGGCACCTGGGCTGCAGGCTTCTCTCTCAGCCATAGGTTCGTCCAGATGGAAGTCCAGTCTAATTAGCATATTACACTTTTATTATTATAGATAGCTTTCAGATTTCTCACTGTCCCACATATGGCCAGCAGGATCCACCAATTGCTTATCTATTTCTAAAAGGCCTCCACAGTACTCATTTTGAAGCAAGAACAAAACAAGTTCTTTTATATTTAATTTATGATTGGTTTTAAATTTAAATTTTTATAAAGGCTTTCTTTCAACTAAAGGAGATACCATTTAAATGTTCAAAGAGAAAATTAGAGTCAATTAATTGTAAAAGATAGCAAAAGACTCTTTCAAAGATTGTACTTAGAAAAATAGATTATCTTATAAAGGCTTTGTTGAATACCACATTTTATAATGCCTCAGGCACAGATTTTAAATGGGAGTGTTAGAACAGAACAAAATGTAGAACTGGGAAAGTGAGAGATCATTATAAACAATAGAGAGATAAAATGCCGCCATCCTTTTTAAGCTAGTATTTAGAGCTTATTATGTAACAATACTTGATGGTGCAGAAGAATTTTTAAATTGGCCCAGAGATAAAATAAAAAAATACATGATAGTGGTTAGCATTTCTTCTAGCCATTAAGAATGTCAAATATAGATGGAATTAATAATGAAAACATTCTAGGCTTCACATTTCTTACTTTCCTTCAGGAATAACACTCTAAATGTGAACCATCAAAGTAAACTTGACAGCATTTTATAACATTTTCTTCCCCATTTTGAGTCTAGTTATCTGTGACAATTTGACATAACTCTTTCTTTAACACAAACTAGGATTCAGAGTACAATTATAGATTAATTTTAGAAGCTACATTTGCACAGACAAGTGTCTAGTTTTGCAATATATAAAGTAAGCACTAGTTCTAGAAAAAATAACTTAATATGACAGTGAGCTGAGTTTTAGGGAAAAAAAATCAGTTTCTACTGAATGGATTCTGCTTTAAGAATAGAGATCAGATATGAGATCTTTGGGTTTCTGCTTTTGTCCAATGAGATGTACAATTACTAGCAATCCTAAGAAAGTAACTTTTAAAAATATTTCCCTTGGACCTAATTTTCTAAAAATAATAATAATTGCTGTTCTTATTGGTTGCTGTGAATTGGCCAAGGACAGTCTATTTTGAGAGTGCATGTACAATTCTCAGTAAATCTTTTTGGAATGTCCTAATATGAAAAAAAAACTATATTTTAAAATCAATTTTGTTTTTATTTCTGTATTCTTTTGAGTACCTACATAAAACACTATGGGCAGTCATTATTAACCTCAGAACCAGGAAACCGATTTTAAATATATATCTTGTGTCTTCCTTTACTAACCTTTAAAAATGTTTAATACTCATTTGGAGTTTTTTTTCATTGGAGATACAACTAAGTCTGCATTCCATGAAATTTAACTATAAATATAATGTTATTTGAAGAGCAGTGTATCTATTTTCTTTATTTCCAAACTTTTGTAAACTACTCTGAGATAAGCACCATAGAAATCATAAAAGACTTCTTGGTTCTTGAATTTGAAAACAGTAGATGGAAAGCTACACACAAGGGATCACTTTAGTGCCCATGCTGACCAATCAAGACGCACAGTGAGGGTGCTCATGAGAGGAGGAAGATTATGTCCTTCACAATTTCCTGAAGAGTGTTCTCAATGACAACCTACAAAGGTACCCATGTTCTTTTCAATTTTAGCTTTTATAATCTCTCCATATTTGCTATAAACAGACTTTTTAATGCTGTAGTTTTGTTATACATTTGGAATAGAAGGAAGAACCCAAAGCTAATCCAGAAAAATACATCAATTTCAAAAACAAAGAGCCAAATATTTACATTATGGTAAGAAGACATGCTAAGCAAATTAAGCACACAAATAAGATTAGGAGAGAACATTCAGTTTTTTGAAGACAATATTTTAAAGCACCTAATTAGAAGTCAAATGTTCACTGATGGCCCTTAAGTAATTAATGGCCTTTAAAACTGAGAATATACGTTTCTTATTAATTTATTGAGTTAATATTTACACACTAACAGATAACCTGAGTAAAAATGAAACTGCACATTAGAGTGAAGGTGAAACCCACTGAATAGATAGGGAAAATAACTAAAATCAGTAATAATGCTCATTAAATTTGAGATGATATGTTACCTCTAGTAGCTGTTCTAGGTATTAAGAATCTATGAGTCTAAAATGCCATGGTAAAGATATTGGAAATGAAAACTGAGTTGAAATTGAGATATTAGGCATATAATAAAATTTTAAAAATCAAGTCATTTTTTTAATTTATTTTTTTAAGATTTTTAACCCTTTTAGAGAAAGAGGAAGAGAGAAACCTTGATGTGAGAGCAGAATATCAATCTGCCTCCTGCACACTCCCTACCAGGGATTGAGCCTACAACCAGGGCATGTGCCCTGACCAGGAACTGAACCAGCAACCTTTTGATACATGGGGCAACACCCACCCCACTGAGCCATACTAACCAGGTTAAAAAAAAAATCAGTTCTTTAGACCTGAAGGTCCCCAAATTCCTGAAGCTTATAATAACCAATATCTTCACTACTCAAATAGCCAGACATATGTAAACAACTGAGATATTTTTGGAAAACCCTAATTACTTACAATGAAGAGGTAAATATGAGCAACATGGTAATGTCAATTCTCAAAGACAAAATTTTATATTGCTTTACTAAATCCCTTTTTGGACACTTTCAGGGGCACAAATCTTATTACTCTTTAAGTGTTCATCACCAGGCAACAGTTCTATAGTCTATAGTCAAACATATGATTTCCAACTTTTATAAACTTTCCATTCTGGAAAATTTTACACATGTGCTTTTTTTTAAAGTCCACACCCTTTTTTATTATTTATTGTTTAAAGTATTGCATATACTCCCTCCTTTCCCTCATTAACCTCATCCATCCCACCCCCACTCTATGCCCCTGGCCCTCACTACCCCACTATTTGTATCCATGGGTTATGCATATATGCATATAAGGTCTTTGATTGATTACCTCCCACCCATCCACTCTCTACCGAATTTTACACAAGTGTTTTTTAGATAAATTTGAATCAACTTAAGTAGTAAACTAGCTAAGCTTGTCCCAGCACAGTATCAAGGAAATCACAAATGGAAACCAGCTGTAATCAGTCACAATGCTAATTAAAATTTCAAATATTGAGATTTTACTTGATCTTTCTTGGCCTTAATCACTTTATCTGTAAAATGGGGAAGAAGACAAAAAAATAAAAATAAAACAAAACAAGCAAACACGATAGTCTCTAAGATCTATTCTAAACATAGGAGCCTCTGAACCTAAAATAGAATGCTTACATGTGGGGTAGGAAAATGGAGTGATGAGTACACTCAGTTGTGCTCCTTCCCACTTGTTCTCTATTCATCCACCTGAACATTTCATCCAGGCTAACATTTTGCATTAGCCATAGATCAGATCTGATGTATTTTATACTTGAGATTTTTTACTTCTTGTTTTACTGGTGGGGAAAATAGAGGCGGGATTAGGATTTAAAAAATAGCACTGAAAAGAGCAAGTAGCTTTCTGAAGGCAGCAGACAGATGGAGATCACAAGTATTATTGTATTTCTTCGGAATATAGACAGCCCACCTTATCAGTGATTACTTTGAGAGTCAGTGTGTAAAGTTTAGAAATAATAGGAAATTATGTGACCATCTATGGAAAGCTAATTTTTATAAGTGGTTATTATAAAATGCAAACAAAAAAATATTTCTTGTCAATCTGGAAAGATGAAGAGAAGACACTCTAATTATTTGTAGATCTAATTGCTCTCTTTTTCCCCTCTCTCTGAAAGTAATTATTTTATGTACTCTTAAGTTTATGTATAAAAATATCACAATACAGATAGAATGAAGAGTATTTTCTTGGTTGATAACAACAATAATGCATATCTCAAAGGCCAACTGTATATGTATGCTATTTGCAGGATTATAAGTAATTTCTTTAGAGATTAAAGGCTTGTTTCCTGAATCTAAATGCTAAAGAGACCAATCAAGAAAGCAATAGAAATTACTCATGCTTAAAAACACACCGATATTAAAGTCATAATGAAAATGAAAATGCTAATCAAGCTGGAATAAAAACACTTACTGTATATCATTTTTTCTTCTCCAATTTAAGGTGGCAGAATACTAGACTGTAGAGATAATATATGTGAGACATTAACTAGAAAAACTTCAACAAAGGAGGCCAAATAAATTCCCAAACTATTTTTCCTTCATGTGTTCACTAGTTCCTGTAGCATGCTTACATGCCAGCAATTATCAAAGACTCATAAATGTAGATTACAGGGTCAATGAGTATTTGATAAGGAGACAGAAACTCTACCTATAATATGTTATATGATCCTAGATAGAACATACTCCCTCGCTGTCTTTTCCATTTAACTGGAATAAGTAACAATAGGGGTGAGGGGATTTCATCTAGACTCTTTATGTCAACATACATGTAGTTGTCTCTTTATAAGTATATGCTCCTTCAGTTTCCTTAATATCAAAGAAAGGTTTTGTGTTTTACACAGGGTGGGGCAAAAGTGGATTTACAGTTGTGAGTACATGAAATACAGCATTTAGTCTTGAATTATTATATATTAATTACTCCATCATTTTCCTTACAAAAAAAACTATAAAACTACTTTGCCCCCACTGCTACTAAAAGTAGAAGAACAAGAAATGAATGGATAGGATATCCCCTCTATACTCTGTTTATTGTGAAAAGGTCATCTAGAGAAGGCCACTAGTGTATATTTGTTTATCAAGTTAGTTGGTTAACACTTGGGGAATGAACGAAGAGTACATAGGACTCAAGTATCTAAGTAAAGTTTAGCATAAGGTTTGACACATAAAATATGGCCAATAAATATTCCTTGTATGGATGGGTGAATAGAAAAGAAATTAAAATGGAGATATGTTGAAAGGGTTAAAAACAAAGCTAAAATATGTCATGAAGTTGTAACTACTTCAAAGATTTTTAAATTTTATTTTCATGCATTTAAATAACACCTTTTTTAAAAAACAATACCAATGTCTATTATTTCACTTGAGCCTCACCACAACTCCTTGGGGTAAGCATTGAGACTAAGACTTAAAGAGCTGATATAGCTCAACTCTGGCTGCAGATCTGGTAAACCACAGAGCTAGATCTGGAACCCAATCTTATATTCTCCTCTAATTATACCACCAATATTGACTCATAAATAGAGAAACTCTATTAGTGTAAAAGCTCATTAAAATTATATATAGACTTTTATTAGCTTAAACCACATTTATTTAACTTATGTCTCATTAGCTTATTAGAATTATTACTTGTAGTCAGAGACAGCAAGTGGATGAATGCCTTCACAAAAGAAAAACAAGCAGGACAGTAATTAATGACGTTGTTAGTAACACCCTTGTGCTCATGCACATTGATTTTTAGATATAGAATATACACTTAGAACTTCTGGAGAACAATTTTTTTCTTCTATTTACCAAGAATAAATATTTATTAAAATGTATTATTTTAAAAGTTTTATTCCTGATAATCTCTTACATATGGACATGACTTCAATATCAATAATCTAATTGATTTTGGATCCTTTGCAAAGTTTTAGCACTTATTCAGAAGATATAAAAAGATATATCCAAGGCATTTCTTATGTATGAAGAGTTTTATTGTTGAGGTTCCTATGTAGTTGGCACTTAAATTTTTAAATACATAGTAGTAAAGTTAGAAAGAATTTTAATATATAATCTCTAAAAAACTGTTCCCATTAGAGGTTTTATATTTAACAAATTCATATACATTTTGAAAGTCTGAAATGTTTACACCTTAATGTCATTAAAAATTAATCTATTTAAATCCTTCTATAACCAATGGTATGAAAACTGGATTGAACATTTGTATGGCACAAAATAAATTCTAAAAAATAAATTCATATAAACCAACAAAGCAAAAAAATCACACAAAAAAGCATATACAATACATTTTTAGGAGTACCATAAGTCATAATAGAATTGGCCATGTTTTAATGATCACTAAATAATAATGTCTAGTCAACTGTAGAAAGTAAGAAAATAATAGAGGCATAGCAACTTAGGAGAGTTGGATTAATTGTTATTTGGAGATACAAAAGAATATTTCAAGTGGCAGATGGGCTTTTTAAAGAAAAGTAAATAATAGAACAAAAAGATCCAATCATATATGTGAAGATGAAAAATGAAGGATATGACAAGAGATTGCTAACATAGCATAGTTTTCAAGAACAGAGATAGGTTAGGGGTTCTAATAACAATGCTAGAGGAAAGGCAAATAGAATTTTTATGTCTAGTTTTGGAAAGTCATGAGTGCTCTTCTACATAATAGCAAATATCCAAGTATTTGAAGCTACGCATAATTGTTCAAAAATGTATGTATTTGGATATACAAAAAATCGACAGTTAACATCATACTTACTGATGAGAAACTCAAAGCTTTCCCAGTAAGATCAGGAACAGGGCAAGTATGTCCCATTTCACCATTCCTTTTCAACTTCCTATTGTAAGTACCAGCTAATGCAATAAGACAAGATAATGAAATAAAAGGTATGGATACTGGAAATAAAGAAATAAAACTGTCTTTTTAATCACATGACAGATAGTCTATGTAAAAAAATTCAAAAGAATTGTTAAAAATAAACAAACTCCTGGGATGAAAAGCAATTATAACAAGATTGCAGTATACTTTTAACATATAAAAGGCCATCACTATTCTATTAACAGCAATGAATAAATGGAATTTTAAATTAAAAACACAATGCCTTTTACAAATAGCAAGAAAAAATGAAATACTTAAGTATTAATCTAGCAAAATCCAGACAAGATCTACATAAGAAAATGAAAAACAACTGGTGAATGAAATAAAAACTGAATTAACTAAATAAAAAGAGATATTACATGTTTACTGAGAGGAAGACTCAATATTGTCAAAATGTTAGTTTTTCCTAACTTGATCTATATATTCAATGCAATTCCAATCAAAATTCAAGCAAGGTATTTTGTAACAAATTGCTTCTAGAGTTTATATGAAGAGACAAAATATCAGAATGGCCAATATTAAAGAAAAACAAATTTAGAGGACTGACACTACCCAACTTTAAGACTAATTATAAAGCTACAGTAATCAGGCAGTATGATATTTTTGTAGGAACATCTAGATTAATGAAACAGAATGGAGAATTGAAGAATATACTCACATGAATACAGTCAACTAATCTTTGGAAAAGCAACAGAAGTGATATAATGGAACAATGACAGTCTCGTCAACAAATGGTGCTGGAACAACTGGACATCCATTGTAAAAAATTGAATCTAGACATAGAACTTATACCCCCTCACAAAAATCAACACAGAATTGATGGTAGACCTAAATTTAAAATGAAAAATTATGAAACTCCAAATGATAATAGAGGAGAAAAAATTTAGATGAACTGAGTGATGACAATGATGTTTTAGATATAACAAAAGCATGATCCATAACAGAAATAATTGATAAGCTGGAATTCATTAAAACAAAAAAATTCAGCTCTGTGAATTACAATGTCAAGAGAATGAGGAGACACCCACAGAGTGGAAAAAAATATCTGTAAAAGACACATCTGATTAAAGTCTTATCCAAATTATACAAAGAACTCTTAATAAACAACCAATTAAAAATGGTACAAAGTCCTTAATAGACACCTCACCAAAGAAGATATACAGATGACAAATAAGCATATTTCATAAGGAAAATTCAAATTAAAATAACAATGAGATACCATTTCACTCCTATTAAATGACCCAAATCTGAAACACTGACGATACCAAATGCTGACAAGGATGTGGAGCAACAGGAATTCTCATATATTTCTGGTGGGAATGAAAAATGGTACAGCTACTTTGAAAGATAGTTTCGTGGTTTATTAGAAAATAAAACATACTTTTACCATGCAGTCCAGCAATTACCCTCCTTGATGCTTAACCAAAAGAGGTAAAAACTTATATGCTCATACAAAAACTTACACATGGTGTTTATAGCGGCTTTATTCATGATTACCCAAACTTGGAAGCAACAAAGATATCCTTCAGCAGGTGAATAGATAGATAAACTGTGGCACAGCCACACAATGCAATATTTTTCAGCACTGAAAATAAGATATCAAGCCATTAAGGGACATTTAGAAGCCTTAAATAAATACATATTACAAAATGAAAGAAGCCAATCTTAAAAGTTTACATACTGTATTATTACAGACATATGACATTCTGGAAAAGGAAAAAAAATACTATGGAGATGGTAAAGAGATCAGTAGTTGCTAGGGATTGGGAGGAGAAAGGAATGAAGAGATAGAAACACAGGGTTTTTAGGGTAGTGTAAATACTGTACATGGTACCATAAGGATGGATTACACATGTCACTCTACATTCCAAACATATAGAATACACAATACCAACAGTGAAACAATTTAAACTATGTAGTTGGGGTGATTATGTGTCAACGTGGGTTCATCAGTTGTAACAGAAATTGATAATGAAGGATGCTATGCATGTGTAGTGGCAGGGGGCATATGAAAAATATGTATCTTCTTAATTCCTGTTAACCTAAAACTGCTCTAAAAATAAAGTCATTAAAGTTGAAACACATTCTGTTTGTTCTTAAACATAGATTTGCTATGTGTCTGTTCTCACTAATGTGTACAAAATACCATCTTTGGTGAAGCACCTAAAGGTCTTGCTGATTTCCTACAACTATGAACAAAATACTCAAATGGAAATTGGGCTTTTATATTTGTTGTTTATAAATTATTTCTACAATTGGGAATAAACATCAAGAAACTATGTAATTTTTCTCATCTCTAGAGATGAGCAGAAAGACTATATTGTTAGAATGAAGTAATAGGAAGCCTCATCACTCTGCCTATGTGAGTTTTGGAAGTTATAAAGATAATAACATGGTGAACAGTTATCTGTGTGAAGCTGAAAAAAAAACTAAAAATAAGGTTAAATTATATATGATTATATATTTCTAGTGTTTCCTTTGTCAGTGAAAGAAAATAGCGCTTGATTGTGATAATAGAATGCTAAGGAATTTTATTGATTCAGCACCTTTAAGTTTTAAAAATTGGTCCAGAAATGGGGGTGGGAGAGGGGGAACACCAGTCAATACAGTTATAGAAATCTTTCAAAACTTTCAAAAACTTTATATAAATTTTAAATAATGTTTTTGTTTAGTCTAGAACAGATGAACTAGTAGGACTATTTGGGGATTTTTTTCCCCTAATTAATTTTGCATGCATTTGTCCTACAACCTGATTTTCACCTTGACCTAGTTTTACTATCTATCTAAACAAGATTTTATCTAGTGAAAATTAATTAGAATTATGTGAAATTAACTAATGAGGTATAACCTCATTTTTTTCTTTGCACATGGCTTTATAAAATATTAACAAAATTAAGACTTGGAAGACAAATTTGAACTTTTCTGTAAATGTCACATGTATATATATGGACATGGATGCATGTTGCACTTGAACAGCTTAAGCATTTCTAATAAGTGAGTCCATTTATGTTCTTTTAAAATATTTTATTGTTTAAATTATTACATATATTAGTACATATAATCTCCTTTTTTCCCCATTGACCTTCCCCCAGCCCTGTCGCACACTCTCATACCACTCCCCGCCCCGCCCAGTGTCTTGTGTCCATTGGTGTGCTTATATGCATGCATATAAGTTCTTTGGTTGATCTATTTCTCGCCCTCCCCAACATTCTCCAGCCTTCCCATTGTAATTATAGTCTGTTCCATGCTTTACTGCCTCTGTATCTATCTTTTTATTCATCAGGTTATAATGTTCTTTATTTTCCATAAATGAGTGAGATCCTGTGGTATTTTCCTTTCATTGCCTAGCTTATTTCACTTAACATAATGCTCTCCAGGTCCATCCATGCTGCTGCAAATGGTAAGAATTCCTTCTTTTTTATAACAGCATAGTATTCCATTGTGTAGATGTACCATAGTTTTCTAATCCACTCATCTGCTGATGGGCACTTAGGCTGTTTCCAAATCTTAGCTAAGGTGAATCATGCTGCTATAAACATAGGGGTGCATATATGCTTTCTGATTGATGTTTCTAGTTTCTTGGGATATATTTCTTGGAGTGGGATTAGTGGGTCAAATGGGAGTTCCATTTTTAGTTTTTTTGAGGAAAACTCCATACTGTTCACAATGATTGCACCAGTCTGAATTCCCACCAGCAGTGCATGAGGGTTCTTGTTGCTCCACATCCTCGCCAGCACTTGTTGTTTGTTAATTTGTTGATAGTTACCATTCTGACAGGTGTGAGATGGTACTGAATTGTCATTTTGATTTGAATCTCTTGGATAATTAGTGACTTTGAGCATGTTTTCATATGTCTCTTCATCTTCTTTCAAAAAGATTCTATTCACATCTGTTGCCCACTTTTTTATTGGATCATTTATCTTCCTTCTATTAAGTTGTATAAATTGGCTGTAGATTTTGGAGATTAAACCTTTATCAGTGCTAACATTTGCAAATATGTTCTCCCATACAGTGGGCTTTCTTATTGTTTTGTTTATGGTTTCCTTAGCTGTGAAAAAGCTTTTTATTTTGATATAATCCCATTTCTCTTTAGTTTCCATAGCCCTAGGAGCAGTATCAGTGAAGAAATTACTTCAGTATATGGCTGAGATTTTGCTGCCTTGTGGATTCCTCTATTATTTTTATGGTTTCCTGTCTTATGTTTAAGTCCTTAATACATTTTGAGTTAATTTTTTGTATGATGTAAGTTAGTGGTCTAGTTTCAATTTTTGCATGTATCTGTCCAATTTTCCCAACAACAGTTATTGAAGAGATTGTCCATTATATGCTCATGCCTCCTTTGTCAAATATTAATTGAGCATAGTGGTTTAGGTAGATATCTGAATTCTCTATTCTATTCCATTGGTCTATATGTCTGCTCTTGTGCCAGTAACAGGCTTTTTTGCGAACAGTGGCTTTGTAATACAACTTGAAATCTGGTATTGAGATCACACGTACTTTGTTCTTCTCCTCACGATTGCTGTGGCTATTTGGGGTCTTTTTTATTTCAGATGCATTTTTGGAGAGTTCTTTCTAGATCTGTGAAATATGCTGTTGATATTTTAATGGGGAGTTCATTGAATTTATAGATTGCTTTGGGAGGTATGGACATTTTAATGATGTTGATTCTCCCAAGCCATGAACATGGTATGTTCTTCCATCTGTTTACATCTTCCTCTACCTCTTTTTTCAGTTTCCTATAGTTTTCTGCATATAGGTCTTTCACCTACTTAGTTAAGTTTATTTCTAGATATCTTAATTTTTTGGTGCAATGGTAAGTGGGATTGCTTTTTTTGTCTCTGTTTCTGTAAATTCACTATTGGTGTATAGACATGCTATAGATTACTTGGCATTATTTTTGTATCCTGCTACATTGCCGAATTCATTTATTAAGTCTATTAATTTTTTGATGGAGTCTTTTGGATTTTATATTTACAATATATCATGTCATCTGCAAATAAAAATAACTTTACTTCTTTTGTTCCAATTTGGATGCCTTTTATTTCTTCTTGTCTAATTGCAATGGCTAATATTCCAGTACTATGTCGAACAAGAGTGGTGAGAGTGGGCATCCTTGTCTTGTTCCTGTTCTTAAGGGAAATGGTTTTAGTTTTTGCCCATTCAGTGTGATGTTAACTGTGGGTTTATCATATATGGCTTTTTTATGTTGAAATATGATCCTTCTCTTCCCATCTTGCTGAGAGTTTTTATCAGGAAGGGGTATTGAATTTTGTCAAATGCTTTTTCTGCATCAATTAATATGACTATGTGATGTTCATCTCTCAATTTCTTTATGGGATGTATCACAATTATTGATTTGCGGATATTGTAGCATCTTTGCATTCCCAGGATAAATCTTTCTTGATCAGGGTGTATAATCTTTCTGATGTACTGCTGGATCCAATTTGTTAGAATTTTGTTGAGGATTTTGGCATCTATGTTTATGAGGGATATTGACCCATAATTCTCTTTCATTGTGTTGTCTTTATCTGGTTTTGGTATCAGGGTGATGCTGGCTTCATAGAATGAGCTTGGAAGTGTTCCCTCTTCTAAAATTTTTTGGAATAGTCTGAGGAGGATAGGTTTTAGTTCTTCCTTGAATGTTTGGTAAAACTTCCCTGTGAGGACATCTGGCCCCGAGCTTTTGTTTGCTGGAAGCTTTTTGTTGACTGCTTTAATTTCTTCCATAGTTATTGGCCTATTGAGGATGTTTAGATTCTTCCTGATTGAGTTTTGCAAGGTTATATTTTTCTAGGTATATGTCCATTTTCTCAAGGATATCCAGTTTGTTGGAATAGAGTTGGTCATAGTATCTTTTAAAGATCCTTTGTATTTCGGTGGGATCTATTGTTATTTCACCTCTTTCATTTCTGATTTTGTTTATTTGGGTCCTCTCTCTTTGCTTCTTGGTGAGCCTGGCTAGAGGTTCTTCAATTTTATTTATCCTTTCAAAGAGCCAGCTCTTGGTTTTCAGTCAGTGTATGTTTAATTTCTATTTGGTCCTTTATCATCTTTAGTTGGACCTTTTTCATCTCCTCTTGGGTCACACTAAATTTATCCATCTTTTCTAGCATATTCTTGAAAAACCTTATAAGTGTGGTTTTGAACTCTATATCCAGTCATTTTTTTTCCTCCATTTCTTTTGTTTGTGATCCCTTCCCTTGTCTCGGCATTTTCACTATGCTGGGGAAACTTCTGTGTTGAATTCAGCCTTATGATACCAGACACAAAACCAAAGAAGCCTCTATTGAGCTTGGGATGGGTGGAGTCTCAGGGCTTAAGGGACCACCTTGCCTTCCAGTCGGCCCCGCCCTCCACGGCCCCTGAGTCTCACGTGACTGGGTAATGGCTGGAGCCTTCCTTGTGCCTCTAACTGCTGCCTTTCCAGCTCCCCTGCGCAGCAGGACCTCACGAGTCTAGGTCTCTAGGGTTTCGTCTGAAACAGGGGCTTAGTGGAGTCAGAAGTGGCACAGTTGGGAGGGTCTGTCCCCCACCCACTCGCGAAAGCCAGCAGCACAATTAGCAGTCTGTCCTGCGCGCAGTGCCATGCGCGGCACCAGGCCTTTGATCTTTTGCGACTCCCCTAAGTTTCCATGCACCTCTCCCTTTTCACAGTCCAAACTCCCCCCGTATGAGTTTCGGCTGGATCTGGGGTTTAGTGTCGTAGGATAAGGGGTTCAATGCCTTTGAGAGTCTCCTTTTCCCTCCCGCCAGAGAAAGCCAGCCAGGTACTCTGGCACCATGCACGCGTCTCCGTACCTCAGCTTTTTGCAGCTCCTCTGGGTCTCCGTGAGCCCCTCTCTTTCCTTCTAGTTGTAGAACTTCCACTCAGCCAGCTTTCCTGTGGTTCTGGATGATGTCCGTTCTGTCTTTTAGTTGTAGTTTTGAAATTGTTGTGCGAGGCAGCAGTGTAGATGTTTACCTATGCCGCCATATTGGATTCCCCCCAGCTCTTGGTTTTGTTGATCTTTTCTATTGTTTCTTTGGTCTCCATGTTGTTTATCTCCACTCTGATCTTTATTTTTTCCTTCCTTCTGCTTACACTGGGCTTTTCTTGTTGCTCTCTTTCTAGCTCTTTGAGTTGTAAGCTTAGATAATTTATTAGTATTGTTTCCTTTTCTTTAATTATTATTATTATTATTATTATTATTATTATTTATTTTTTGCAGTAGGCTTGTAGAGCTATGAACTTCCCTCTCAAAACTGCTTTCGCTGTGTCCCATAGATTTTAAATTGTCGTGTTTTCATTGTCATTTGTTGCCATGATGTTTTTTATTTCTGTCTTAATCTCTCTGGTAACCCAGTCTTTGTTTAATACCATGCTGTTTAAGCTATATGTGTTTGATTTTTTTTGGATTGTTTTTATTGTCAATTTCCCATTTTATGCCACTGTGATCTGAAAGATGCTTGATATGATTTATATCTTCTTTAATTTGAAGAGACTTTGCCTATCACCCAACATATGGTCTTTGAAAATGACCCATGTGCACTTGAGAAGAATGTATATTCTGTGGCTTTAGGGTGAAATGTTCTGAAGATTTCAATTAATTCCATCTGTTCTAGTGAGACATTTAGGATTGATGTGTCTTTGCTGATATTTCGTTTAGAGGATTTGTCCAATGATGATAGTGGGGTATTAAATTCTCCTACTATGATTGTATTGTGTCAGTCTCTCCCTTGATATCCTCTAGGAGTTTTTTAAATATATTTGTGTGTTCCTGTATTGAGTGTGTATTATGTTTACCAGAGTTATTTCTTCTTGTTGGATTACTCCAATAAGAAGTGATACTTCATCTCATTGTATGCACTATAAAGGGTGTGTGATTTTTAAGTTCCAGAATCTTATTTAAAATGTGTGAAGGCCACTTTCATTGTCATTTTGTTGCCATGATGTTTTTTATTTCTTCCTTGATCTCTCTGGTAACCCAGTCTTTGTTTAATTGCATGCTGTTTAAGCTATACACATATAGCTTAAACAGCATGCTATTCAGTATTATGAAGTGGCCTTCCTTATCTCTTCTTATGTCCTTCATTTTGAGATCTAATTTGTCAGATATAAGTATTGCTACCCCAGCTTTTTTTTTTTCATTTCCATTTTCCCTGGGATTTCCTATCACTCCTCAGAAGTAGAGAGTATTTTGCTTCAATATCCCCTATATTTATTTTGGTTAGTGATGTTTATTTTTGTTGCACTTCCATTCTCCAAAGCTTAGACTGCTCCTTTGTCCTAATACAGATGCACTCTAAGAATGGGCAATGGTAGGAATAACCTATATTATCTTTTTGTTGTTAGAAAAATAATTTAATCTAATTTAGAACACCCAGATAGAACAGGTTACCAAGTAGATTTTTTGTGTGGTGCCACAATTATAGTTAATCAAAGATTAAATACTCAGTGCTAATCACCACATTCTAAATAAGATTCTTGAACTTAAAAATCACACACCTTTTATAGTGCATACAATGAGATAAAGTATCATCAACTCGCCACCTGCCATTATATCAGCACTTTGTCCCATGTTAATATAAGAGAGAGACTAGAGATAGGAGAACCCTTTTGAGGAATGCAGTGTTCATGAAGATAATCAATTGTCATCCCTCCTTGATGTCAAATGAGGGGGTGGGGGGCTTCAGATCTTTACTAAAAAAAAAGAGATTGGCTTCTTATTCTCTGACTAAATGCTTGGGGTTATTGAGTAAATAACCCCACTTTTCCTTAGCCTAAGAAATGATTCAAAAATTCTTAGAAGAATGTGACTTGTGTCATCTGATGTTTGGGGCCTGTAAGAATATAGGAAATGGGATTCACTTCAGATGCAGAGATTTGGAAATTAGGTTTTCAGCTAGAATAAATCATGGAGAAGATAAAGTAGTAAGGAAAGAATATGAGGAGACAGATACTTCATCTCAGCCTCTGCAATCCCTTGGAGGGCATAGAAGAAGACCTCTGGATTCTTTTTAGGTCTATATGCCAAATGCCAAGTTGGCTGTGGTAAAAAATGGGATACTTTATCCAGAGAAATTGTTATAATTGTCTTCTAACATTGATGGGGTTATTTGGAAACACAGTTGGCTCTCTGAGAGGGTGGCCTTGGAAACTGAACATTACTCCAAGAAAACCATGCACATTGCTTGTATGGAGACCAGTGCATTAGAAGCACATTAACCGAAAGCAATGCCACAGACACCACTCTACTATAGTAATGTGTCTATTCATAAGTAGATCTCTGCCTTCCCAAACACTCTAGGCCAAGAATAGGTAATAGGAAAAGTTACTATAGAGAACCCTCTTTTCCACTATTCTGTAAAGTAAAGGATCTTAGTATTAGTCTAAAAAGAGCAATAGGCTGAAATCATACATGAATTTACAGTTTTATGTTAAAGTTTGCCAAGTAGTTGGAGAATCATGGAATCTACCCAGGAGTTCATTAAGAAGCAGGAAAGGGAGAATTGACAGTAAATTTAAAAGTAGTGAGAGGGAGAACAAATCAAAACAAAACTTAAATATATCTCATGTTTACATCTATCAGAGTGAGACTGCTCAATTAAATAAGAAGTATGGATGCACGTCTCTGATTATGTCTTGTGGTTCATTTTTAATACCACTCAATTGTGAGCTACATTAGTAAGTAAATGTTTTCAAACCATTATCACAAATCTTCATAAATATATAACAAGTCAATAATATTTACTGTACATTAAAAAAAAACAATAACACAAAGTTGCCCTAGCCAGTTTGGCTCAGTGGATAGAGCTTTGGCCTGTGGACTGAAGGGTCCCAGGTTCAATTCTGGTCAAGGGCATGTACCTTGGTTGTGGGCACATCCCCTGTGGGAGGTATTCAAGAGGTAGCTGATCAATGTTTCTCTCCCATTGATGTTTCTAACTCTCTATCCCTCTTCCTTCCTCTCTGTAACAAATCAATAAAATATATTTTAAAAATAAAAAAACACACAAAGAACAAAAATATTTTCAATAAGGTAGGTTGGATAATGTGGAGTCCATCTATAATTTTATTTCTTTATTTTGAAAAACCTCCCTCAATGCTGTTGAAACAAATACTTGGTGGGGAAAATAAAATAACAGATTGATATTTATTTTAAAAAGATTTTTTAAAAATATATTTTATTGATTTTTCACAGAGAGGAAGGGAGAGGGATAGAAAGTCAGAAACATCGATGAGAGAGACATCGATCAGCCGCCTCCTGCACACCCCACACTGGAGATGTGCCCGCAAGCAAGGTACATGCCCCTGACCGGAATCAAACCCGGGACCTTTCAGTCCGCAGGCCGACGCTCCATCCACTGAGCCAAACCCGTCTCGGCTATTTTAAAAAAAATTTTATTGATTTTTAGAGAGAAGGAATAGAGAGGAAAGAGAAAGAAACATTGATATGAAAGCTAAACAACCATTCACTTTATCCTATACACATGCCACTGGAGATTAAGCTTGCAACTTGGGCATATGCCCTGATCAAAAATGGAACAGGCAACCTCTTAGTGCACAAGATGACATTCCACCAACTCAGTCACACTGGTGAGGGCAACGGATTAATATTTAATTGAAAAATGTCACATCTAACTCTAAAGCATTGTCCTCTCTCATACAATACTGGAAGGTCCCTTGGAGAAATTGCCTCTGGAACTTCCTTCATACTAAACTTAGTGGTGGGCAATTTTTAAGATGACTGTAGTCTTTGGAGACAATCTAAACTCAATTTTGGATATTTTTCATGCGTCAGATGTCAATCATAGTGTTAAGTTCTAAGAATGGAGCATGTTTTTTAATTTTATGTTTTTCAATCACATTTACATTTAATATTATTTTGTATTAGTTTCAGGTATGCAGCATAGTAGTTAGGCAATCATATACTTTAAAAGCTCATCTCTTTTAGTAGATGAGTGTATAAAAATGCTGGGGTACATTTACACCATCAAATATTATGCAGCAGTGAAAAAGAAGGGTTTTTTACCCTTTGAGACCTGGAGAGTATTATGCTAACCACATAGGCAGAGAAAGATAAGTATCACATGATTTTACTTATATGTGGAATCTAATGAACAAACTAAACTGATGAACAAAATAGATCCAGAGACATAGAAGCATGCAACAGACTGTCAAATCTCAGAGGGAAGACAGGGGAGGGAGGGTGGGTAGATGGGAAGATATCAACCAAAGAACTTGTATGCATATATGCATAATCCATGGACACAGATAACAGTGTAGTTAAGGCCTGGAGTAGGGGATGGGGTGGGCTAGAAAGGGTCAAGGAAGGAGAATGGGGGATATATGTAATACTTCCAACAATAAAGGTTAGCACCATAAAATGAATGCAATATTATTCATTATATTTTCTTTGCTGTACTTTATACCTCATGACTATTTGTAATTACCAATCTGAACTTCTGAATCCCTCACCATTTTCTCCACTACCTTCTAGCAACCCTCGGATAATTACTCTGTAATTTATCTGCTTTAAGGAAAATCCCACTTAAGGCAGATAAATTACAGGGTAATTATTTCCACTCTTTATCTGAGTATCTTTCAGTTATGTTTGTTTGTTTATATTGTTCTTTAAATTCCACATATAAGTAATATCATATGGTATTTGCCTTTATCCAACTGACATATTTCACTTAGCATAATACCTACTAGATTCATCCATATTATCATAAATGGTAAGATTTTATTCATTTTTTATGGCTGAGTAATATTTCATTGTATGTATGTACCACAACTTTTTTATTCACTAGTCTTTTACGCACTTCTGTTGCTTCCATAGCCTAGCTATGATTGCTGCAATGAACACAAGGATACATATATTCTTTTGACTTAGTTTTGGGTTTCTTTGACTATATATCCAGAAGTGGAATTACTGGGTCATAAGCAATTCCTTGTTTAATTTTCTGAGGAACTTCTATACTGCTTTTCACCATGAATTTACCAATCTGCATTCAGAGCATGTCATATTAAGAAAAATATCTCTAATCTAAGGCATCAGACATTTGTTTAAATTCAACCTATAGACTTTATTGGCAATATGGCCATGAGAAAGCTCCTTAGCATCTTCCAACATCTGCTTGACTAATCAGTGAAGTATAAATAATACTTTATAATTACTTCAAAAGACCTTCATTATGTTATATTTGTAAAGTGTGTAATATCTGGGATTTGGTAAACATCCAAAATGTTACCCACTCACATTATAGAAAGCTTTATTATGTCATAGAGTCTAAACTTAAAGTTTAGTTGTGAAGATAGACATATAATGATAATTACAATAAAATGTAATTAGTATTCTCAGACATGAACATATGGCTGTGGAAATAAAGGAACAGATGATTGACTTTCTTTGTGGAGCTGGAATGAGATATTGGAGTTGAGGCTTGCAGAATAAGAAATTATTCAGGTAGAAAAGGTGTGGGACACAGAACAATCTAAGCAAAGCCAAAAGCAAATGCAAAGAAGAATGAAATATTTGGTGTATTTGGAGAGTGGGAGAACTGAAGTGTGGCTGGAGCATATGGCATGTAGAGGGGAATGGCAGGAGATGTTGTTGGAGGAACATTTGGGGCTAAAATGTCAAGGTCCATCAGTGCTCTGTTAAAGGGCTTGGCATTTACCCAGCAAGCAATGGGATCCTGCAGAGGTTTTTAGCAGGGCAGCAAAATAAGTGGATTTGTCTTTGAGGAATGATTTCCCTGGCATCAGAATGACTGATGAATTAGAGTGGAGAGAAACTGGTGTCAAGACACAGGCATAGTCTTCTAACTGGGCTTTGTGCCACCATTTCAGACATGCTGAAGTGGAAGTGCCTGAGGGACATTCAGCACAAACCACACTCACAAAACTAAACATAGGAAAATACCACTTAAGGCAGATAAATTACAGGGTAATTATTTCCACTGCAAAAATGTTTTTTGTTTTAAAAAGGATTCATTTCAGGATCCCAGAGTTCATTTAAATAGCACATTTCTTACTGCATGAAGCCTCCCTTTACACAGGTCATTGGCTATTAGACATAGGTGGAGAAAGTCAGGAAAATCTTACAGATATAGTTTCAAGAGTTCTGATAAAAAAAAAAACATCAAGGAATAAAAAGAAAACCTTTGAAGTTTTTATTTATCATTGGGGGAAGACTTTGATTTATAAAAAATGTTTAAATTTAACTTACAGAAACAGCTATTCCCAAAGATAAGTGCAATGGGTATCATGGTATTCCATAGAACGCATCCCAAAGATTTCAACCACCACAGCTCAAAACATGATTGGGAAACTTCCTTGAGAAATGCCCTCAGAATAAATTTTATACTATCCTAACCTAGCTATTTGTCTATAAATGTCTCATTGTGCATACATAGAGTATAAGTATACAGTATGCTTCATGAAGAATCTTATATTGAACTAGAGCTCCAGTGTACAAAATTTGTGCACCAGGGTAGGGGGGTGTTCTTCATCCCAGTCTGCACCCTCTCCAATCTGGGGCCCCTCAAGGAATGTCTGACTGCCCATTTAAACGGACAGTTGGACAACCCTCTAACAATCCAGAACTGCTAGCTCCCAACTACTTGCTTGCCTGCCTTCCTGATTGCCCCTAATTGCTTCTGCCTGCCAGCCTGATCACCTCCTAACTACGCCCCTTCTAGCCAGATTGATGCCTAACTGCTCCCCTGCCAGCCTGTTTGCCCTAACTGCCCTCCCCTGTAGGCCTGGTCACCCCTAACTTCCCTCTCCTGCAGGCCAGGTCTCCAGCAACTGCTCTCCCTGACAGCCTGGTTCCCCCCAAACTATCCTTCCCTGCAGGCCCAGTCACCCCCAACTTCTCTTTTCTGCTGGCCTGGCCAACCCTAACTGATCTCCCCTGCAGGCTTGATCACCCCCAACTGCCTTCATTGCAGGCCTGGTCCCTGCCAACTGCTGTCTTCTGCTGGCCATCTTGTGGTGGCCATCTTGTGTAGACATGGGGGCAGTCATCTTATGTGTTAGAGTGATGGTCAATCTGCAAATTACTCTTTTATTAGATAGGATAGAGGCCTGGTGCATGGGTGGGGGCCAGCTGGTTTGCCCTGAAGGGTTTCCCAAATCAGGGAGGGGGTTCCCTTGGGACATGGGGTAGCCTGGGCGAGGGGCCTGTGGCGGTTTGCAGGCCAGCCACACCCCCCTGGCAACCAAGTGGAGGCCCTGGTATCTGCGATTTATTTATCTTCTACAATTGAAACTTTGTAGCCTGGAGCACAGCTAAGACTTCTGCTCACTGGGTGGCAGCACCCATTACTTTTGGGATTTATTTATCTTCTATAATTAAAACTTTGTAACCTTAAGCGGAAGCCTGGGCTGGCCAGGGTGTGTGGAAATCTTAGCTTCCTCCATCGCCAGGACAACCCAAACCACCTTCCTGCTCTCTTCATGACCACAGCCATCTTGGTTGGGTTAATTTGCATACTTGCTCCTAAGTGGCTGGTGGGCACGGCTGGTAAGTGTGGCTTGTGGGTGTAGCAAAGGTATGGTCAATTTGCATATTACTCCTTTATTAGATAGGATGAGTACCAAGACTCTCTTCTTCCTAAAGAAAATTTATGTGGTAAAAAGTGAAAGTTGCCTCTCAGCATTCTTATTTTTTTTCCTCTGGTAATAAAATACATCTTCTTAAATAGGTACATTATAAAAAAATAAACAAAAGACAACCTTTACCAATCTTTCTTGTAACTATATGTGGCTGTCTATTTAAAGTAGAGCTAATTGGATATAAATAAAAGTATGTTTAATCAGAAAAGCTGATTAAAATTAGCTGATTTGTCTTGGAGGAAAGTATTTTGCTATCCTCTGCTTCTTCTTGTTGCTATCATGGGATGTAAATGTAATGGTTAGAATTCCCAGAGCCATCTTGAATCAAGGAATGATGAAAGCTCTCACTGAGAAAGCAAAAGTAGCAGATAGAAACCTGGGTCTCCAATATCCTTTGAAAATCCTATGTCAGCTATGACTATATATCATTAGAGCTCTTTATGAAGAAATAAATGTTTGTTGTTTAACCTACTAGTACTATGAATTTTTGTTATTATAAAGTGAGCATTAATCCTGACACACATTATATCAAAATAGAGCATAATCTTGTCTATATAACTTATCAGGATAAATATGCATAAAATGAATAAGGAGAAATGTTCAATCATTCTGAATTTTCTAGTTTGATAGATGATAAAGACATTAAGAATATCCCCTCATATAAATAAAGAATTTTGGAGATAGGGACTTTTCTATCTATGACCACATTTAATCCTTAATGTAACTTATGATAAAGCTGCTGTATTTCTATTCCCCACCTAAACAGATCAAGAAATTAAAGCTCAGAGTGACCTGCCCAAGGTCAAACAATGCAATGGATGGAGTTAGAAATCAAACCTATTGATTAAGAAGGTATTGTTTTTATGCTGAAAATTTGCAGGTTCTATATGTGAAAATCAGTTATACTGTCATATTCTATTAACTACCTGGTTTATTTCTTTATTTAAATATTTTTTTTCAAAACAGATTTGGCTTCAGTGGTTTTCCACTGGGCTTATGTGTAGTAACAGTGACTATACTTACTTTCCCATCTTAAACAACCAAAAACCAGACAATGATTTTCAGACATTGGAAAATATTCAGCAAACAAATCTCACTCTTAAAAGAAGGGGAAACAAACACAGTGAACATTACTATGGCTGCAGAAGGAAGTTTCTATACAGCAGCACCGAAGGGAAGAACTTGAACAGCCCACAAACTCACTGAATTCAGGAAACCAAAACTGGAGTTCAGGGAACCAATGTGGTTATAACTGCAGGGCAGAGAACCAGAGAGGAGGAAGAAAACTAAATTTCTGCACAGCCCCCTCAATAGATGGATGGGTAAGAGGAAATCACCCAAGGCTGGCTGGAGAGCCATTAGAAACAATTGATGGAGCTCACACAGAACTGACAGTAGTTCCCCACACAACAGAATGAAAGAATCTGGTGATACAAAAGGCTTTGGAGAGAGTTCTAAGAAGGAAATTACTTTGTATGTATCATATTCATAAAATTTTAAAATAGTCAACACTACAGTCACAGATAGCAGATGGAAAAATGCATAGCCTCCTAGGATGGTATGAAGCTGAACATAAGTGACAATTGCAAGAAAAGTTATGCGGTTAAAAAACTTCTGATTGATCTTGTTATCTATCATAGAATTAACCAAATAATTACTAGACATTCTTTCTGAACAAAGCACTGTTCTACATATTGGGATATAGCAAAGAAAAAGAAAAATCTTTGTCCTCATGGAGTTTATATTGCTGTAGAGAGTAGAAAAGAGACAATAAATGTAATAAATTTATACTGGAGGAAATAAATTGTATCAAAAATATAAATGAGAATAAGGTGTTGAGATATGTTGGGGAGATTCTGCAATTTTTAATAGATTCATAGATTCATCAAGTTAGATAAAATCAAAGATTAGCAAGGAGGCCAGGGTGGCTGGAAAGAAATAAGCAAAGAGGAAGGCAACAAGAAAGGAGGTATCAAATCCCATGAGATCATTGTAAAAATGTTTGCCTTTAATTGAAAGGGGAAACATTGCAGAGTTTTAAGTAGAGGTACTCGGAGATGACTCACATAGTTTGAAAGGATATTCTGTCTGCTGTTTGGATTAGGCTACAATGGTAGAAGCTGGAAGACCAACTCAATGGCTATTACAGTACTCTAGGGAAAAAGTGCTAATTGTTTGAAAGTGTGTAAACAGTGGACAAAGTGAGAAGTCGTCAGATGATGCTTCTGTTTGAAAAAAAAAATAGAGCCACAAGAATTTCCTACATATTCTCAGGAGAGAGAAGTTAAGGATGATTTCAAGACTCTTACTGTGATTTGTTTGTTTTTTAACCTACTGGAAGGGTAGAGTTACCTGTAACTGAAAAGGAAAACACAGTAGACTGAGTGTATTTGGGACCAAAGATCAGTTCTGGACACATGAAAATCAATCACAGTTGAGTTGATGATGCCACTAATTTTTTTTTTAATTCTAAATAAAGAATAAGATTTGCAGTTTGGTAATTCCATTTTTTTGAAAAGTCACAATATAAAATTCTTTTTTCCTTCCAAAGAATATAATAAACCCCACATAGCTGCATATTTTAAAAGAAATAAGAAATCTTCAAACTCTTGCTCCAAATTGAAGTCTCCCACGTTATGCACAGGAACATTAAACAGCCTACAGTGTTCCCCCAAATAGCCCATTGTGCAACTGGGACAACACATAATTTGCAATTTAACTTCTGTTGTGCCTAAGTTATTTTGTAAATGCATCCTTTTCACGTTGTAAGGCTGTCCTTTATACAGACTTGCACAGCAGGACCTACCTTTAAATACTGAGATCTCAGACACATTGATGCTCTTTGCATCAGTTCTTTTTTAATTTTTCTTTTTATTGCAAGCTGCTGGGTGTTGCCATGATGAACAATTATTCTTTCATAGACAATTAAAACAAGAAGGTTACACAGTCATAAGATTTAGAGGTGGAAACACAAATGCTTGTCATCTAGACTGACAGGGTCATTGTACAGATTTGGAAACTGAGGACTGGAATAGAGAAGGGATTTGCCACAAAATGTCAAGGCCTGAGTTAGTTCAGTCAGTTGCTTTCAGGAAAAATGGTATTAAAAGTGTAATGTAAAAATGGTATGGGGAAAAATGGTTAAATTCAAATAACTTGTTGTTTAGAAGACTGCAGGTGATAAGAAATAGTCTTTTCTGCTGTCTGCCCACACCTTCTCCTTAGCTGCTTGAAAATTCAGCACAGCCTAAGTGAAGGTTTCAGCTTGAGACCACTAAAATCAGAGGTCACATTTAATACTAACCTTTTAAGCTGTGTGGACTCAAAGCAGTTTCAGGACTTGTCATTTAAAAGCCATAAATAATGTGCCTCCTTTTGTGGCATCCTGTAGACTGATAATCTCTCCTTTCATATTTTCTTCAGCATAAAAATTTACCGAAAAGGGAATTTTAAGACAAAAAAGAAAGGAGGAAAGAAGAAAGAGAAAAGATAGCATGGCAATTTCTGATAATAATTTCAAAAGCTAATCCCTGAGCTTTGTCAGTAGAGATAAGAGGGTTAGCATCAATGGCATGTAATTTAAAGAGAAATATAGAAACAAATCTGCTGTGGCAACTGCTCTAGGCAGAGCTGCATGCTCTGAGCCAGCCCCAGACACATGATTATACCAATGGTTCTTTGTCCCATGTTCTTCCTCCAGCATAACTTGTCAAGATCTGATGTGTCAATCTTAATCAATGTCAAAAGTTCTGTCTAAATGGCTCCATACAGAATATTCTTACCTTTCTAGGCAAGAAAATTCAGTGTGCTGTCATCCTCTTCCTTCCTTTGAAGTATAACTTTCCCAGTGAGCCAGAGATGAAGCTGTGCCTCAGACTCTTTTTTGGAAACTGCATTTGCAATAAGTGCAGAACTCTGCATGAATCAGTAGAGAAATTGCCCTTTGAAAGGGAGCACCTTATATGTGTTTGGAACTTCACCTCTAGTAAGAATATCTCCTGATAAGTACTCTTATGCTCTTGTATTTCAGAAATGCTCATGTCATTTTATTTTCACATGTATATTTCATTTGCAAAGCCATGTTTAAGGTAAATATTATTCTTATTTTTAAAATATATTTTTATTGATTTCAAACAGGAAAGGAGAGGGAGAGAGAGAGAGAAAGATCAATGATGAGACAGAATCATTGATCAGCTGTCCCATGCATGTCCTTTACTAGGAATCAAACCTGCAACCCAGACATGTGCCCTGACCCAGCATTGAACCATGACCTCCTAGTTCATATGTCAATGCTCAACCAGTGAGCCACACCCACCATTCTAAGGTAAGTATTATTATACCATTTTCATGATGATGAGTTTCACTAAGTTAAGTTGATACACCCAAGATCACCCAGCTTGGAAGGAGCATGACCAGGTTGTAGGTTCACTCTAGCTCTCATTTCACAAAACTTTAACTGCTTCATTTAGGAAACTTATGGTACCTATCAGTACAGAATTTTTATTCTGAAGAATTGATTTATCCAGTATGACAGGAACTCTTATCTCTGTTGCTGAAAATATAGATAGAGCATAGTTCAGACTACCCAAAGACCTCGAGATACAACTAAACTGCAACCTATTAAATGTGACTGAGGTGCCTCTCAAAAGATTGGGTGTTCATAGTCCAATTATTCTAATGGAGCTTCCAGTTCCCTGATCACTGTGGAGGCTGTGGCTATGTACATCTGTGAATGAGCTCTACCAGCTGATGGAAAGGAGCCTAGGATGGGGGGAAATTTCTGGGATGCCAGATTAAAACAAATTCAAGTCAAGAAGAGGTAGTGGAATATTTCCTTAAACAGTTACCTTCCCTCCTCCGTGTCAATGTAATCTACAAATAGTATGATGCACGTTATTAGACTGTCAAACTCTTAAATGGGCTATTTCTCATCCACAGATTGCACTTTCTTCAGTGGAGATGGGCTGTAATAGTTATCAAGCCCCTATATGATTGTGTACTATGCTTCACAAGTACTTATTAATCCACTTTCACTTATTTTTCACAATAACTATGTGAAGTCAATGTTATATTTACTTTACTGATGGGGAAATTAAGGTTCAGAAAAGGCAAAACATTTACCCAATGTTTGATATTTAATAAGTGAGGTAACCCAGAATCAAAGCCAAAATTAATAATTACAGGTAATGTGAACTTTTGAGCAAGCACAAAACATCTTCTACAAATCTTGCTGTATGTTATTTTTTAACTTGAAATTAATTGCCTTTATCAGAAGAGGTGATGATGCTATCAAATATTTTTGCTAAAGGAAGACCTGGAATGAAGGGAAATGACTACACAAAGTAAGCATCATCACATGCCACTCATGTTTGTAATAACAGAAAGGAAAGCCATAGCTACAGACCAACTTCCAATTCAGTTACATGTTCCTGTGTTCCAAATAGTTATTATTATTAAGCAACTTTCACAAGAGTGAAAACTACCATAGAGAAAGGGGTTGGTAACTGCTTAAAATGTCAAATCATAAGCATTGTTAGATTATCCATCTTGAAGCTGGGTCAAATGATTAACAGTTACCTTCAATAACAACCTTGGGACAAAACTAAATAACATGGATAGCTGTGACCTTGGAAGAATAGTTGGAAATAAATGATTTTAGGATCTTTCATTTTTGTAAAGAACAATATTTTTTTTTAATTTGAATTTAGTTTTATAAAAATAAATGCTTTAATGGTGTCATCTGTAACCCATATTTCTCCTAAAGAATGGAAACCTTATTCCCCAGCTGCTGGGAGTGGTCCTGGGAGAAATTCCTTGGGTATAAAATCACAGTCTACTAATCTCCAATTCAGAGTCTGTTTTCCTGAGCCAATGATGAAGGCAAAGAAGATGAATGCTAATACTATTGTCCAGCAAAGTAAGAAGCCTTTCTCATTTTCACCCTACTACTGCAAGGTGCTAACCCTTAGCATTATATTTTGGTAGCCTTTTCATGGTATTATTTTATCAAACAAGTTATGTTTTTTCAATTAAGATTTTACTCATTTTTCATTAGCTTTAGCTTTTGGTACTAAGGTTAAATGCCTGATTCATAATTATATGCCCCTTAAATGACAAAAATGATAATAATAAATAAATAGAAACCTCCAATAAATATGAGTATTTAATGCTGAAACCTCCTTCACAACATTCTTATTGACTTACATCTATTCCCTCTTAGCAGGTCTATAATTAAGGGCTTTCATAGTATCTCAGTAGCCCAGAGCCATCTTTGGACAGCTTAGATTGCTCTTCCTTATTTCCTCCAAAATATTTTTCCCCGACAGAGGAGATTATGCCAATTCTTTTCTTGTTCTAGGCCTTAATTCATATGAAATACATCCAGCTCTTTGATGTAATTCTTTAGCTATACAAAAAAAAGCTTTCCAGTTTCATTTAAAACAACATCTAAAATTCCCAAATTTTTAAACATTTCCTCACAGGACTTAGGTCAAGACTCCTTCTTCTCATCCTGCTGACCCCTTCTGTATGCATCCCACTTTCTTAATATCAGTATTAAAATGTTAAATATAGTTACAATACATTAACTGTGCAAACATCTGACCTTCGATTATATACAAGCATCAGGAA
Source organism: Lasiurus cinereus (assembly GCA_011751065.1). Lineage (NCBI taxonomy): Eukaryota > Metazoa > Chordata > Mammalia > Chiroptera > Vespertilionidae > Lasiurus > Lasiurus cinereus. Next base: position 41,843,187 of record JAAGEH010000045.1, read on the forward strand.
AGATCCTAGGAATAGATTCTGCATGGAGCGTACAATCCACAGTAAGTTTAATAAAATTTACTTTCCTTCTTAAAGCCAATTCCCAGGCTATTGTTTTTTAAAAAAAACAAACAGTGTTGTGCATTGCTATATTCTGTGAGTGAATAACCCGATTATTTTCCTTCATAAAATCTTCTTCCATTTGCATTTTTCCAATTGAATATTTATTTTCTTTCCTGACACAAAGAACTATTCCCAAATTACTGTTAACCTGAACATCTTATAAATTGGACAGTGTCACATGCAGTCATTTGTTATCTTTATAGCCAGGTGAACATGAAGGGTCAAAGTATGGAGGCTATTCCTTCTCAACCTTGACCCTTCATGTTTCACGGTCTATTGTCTTTAACAATAAGAGGGAATTTTTTCCCAGCTCTTATTCTGAAATGCAAAACAGGAACCTTCTTGCATAGAAAGCAAATGAATTTACATATTATTCTACAAAATGTAACATGTATAATTTACTTGTACAAAAACTCTTTCTTAAAATATGTCTTCATATCCTGTAACAAACCATACTTTTAAAATGCCAGATAATCAGAAAACTCTCATATTATGAATTATTTTAGAGAGAAGAATGGAGAGAGAGAGAAATCCTTGATTTGTTGTTCCACATATTTATGCATTTATTGACTGATTCTTGTATGTGCCTTGAACAGGGACAGAACTCACAATGTTGGCCCATCAAGGCAATGCTCTAACCAACTGAGCTTCCATGCAAGGACCACAGCTTTCTTATTAACAAAAGGTTATCAACAACTTTCCTACTCTTCAATAGCATTCAAGGTAGAAAACAATTCACAGATAATGCTCCTTTTTTCATTTAATCTTAGAAATAAAGTTTAATAAGATTTGAAAGCTTAAAAGAATCTTGGAGACCTTTTTTTTTTTCAGGTGAGAAAGCTGAGACCCAGCAAAGAACATTATTTTTTAATCTACTATAGCAGAGCTGGACCTAAACTTCTGGTTTCCAATCCCTCTCTTTATTTCACAATAATTGTCTCATTGACTTCACTAGGTGATAAATGTTTTAATAATTGAATATTAAGGTATGACAGGATAAATACATTGAATCAGATACTTTGAATAGTTCCTATTATGTTTATTATATTTTATAATCTACCTGTCAAGGAAAACATGATTATTGAGTGGTACTTGCTCTATAATATGAATATAGTAGGACAAAGATTAAGAATATTTTCTTTGAATCAAGATAGACTTAGGTTACAATCCCTACCACTTGCTAGCTTCTTGATACTGGACAAGTCACTAGTCTCAGCCTCAATTTTCTTATCTATCATGGGCTTGTCTTGATGAATGAGTTAATATGTCTAATGTACATAAAACAGTGTCTGGCAGAGTAAGGTCTGCATGAGTGTATGCTATTATTTTTTTCATACTGTTATTATTTCTATATTCAAGTATTAATTTGTCTCAAATACTGTTTTAATTATTATTATTTTCACTTGGTATCAACCAATCATCAGCATCAAGTCAAAGTAAGAGAGACTAGTTGACAGAGCAGTTTGACTCAATAACTGTGGGGAAATGCTCTCTATTAATGAAAACAAACAGAGAAATCAAAGAAAGCCCATAGAACTGTACAATATCTGTAGACATGTCTCAAAGAATATCAACATTCATACTACCAATTTAAAAATGTATTTATAAATAATGTAAGAGTATTTTATTAAGAAAAGATGTAAAATCAAATTTGAAGATTTTTTTCCTAAATGGCTTTGCTATAGACAGTTTAGTGAACATACAATGTGTCTAGTTCCTCCTCCAACCTTATTTTACAAGGATCAAGTTCTGATTATGTTTAAGAGTAATATATACCTTGGGACATATTAACGAGTTCTGGCCAATATTCTCGTCAGAAAACCAAATTGTATTAATGAATCTAAAACCCCAAATGTACATAGGTAAATGGAAAACACTAAAACTGAGTTGATCTTGTGATATGTGAGGAGATATGAAAAGGAGATAATGGCATATTTTGGGCCAATTAATTGTGGATGATATAATTCATGGCTGCATATACAACAAAGTGTTTGAGGAAGAAAAAAGAAAATGGAAAAAGGCAGAAAAGAGTAAGAACTTTTTTTAAATAACCACTTTATTTGGACAATATACAACTGCCTGATTTTCATTTCATGCTATATTTGTTCAACATTTATAAAGCTACATAAACATGGCCAAATATACAGCCACAGTCCAAACCTATTTTCCAGGTGCTGGCCCTACATTTCAGCTGCCTATTGTATGCCTATGCTAGATATCATAGCTAGTCATGTAGTCAAGTTGGCAAACTTGGAAGCACACACATTTGTTTTCCATGGATGATAGAATGCTATAAACTTTAAAAAATTTAAATAAAATAAAATCTTTTAATTTCTTAAATATCAGAAAATCTGACTAGTGGTTTTTAGTCTGGTTTCCCATCGGGTATCATCTGAAAAACTTAAGGGGAAAAAAGCCATCCTGAATTATGTAATACCTGTGGTATGAGCCCAGGTATGGTGCTCTTTAAGGCTCCTCAGAGGATTCTCCTGTACCTCAAGGTATACTTAGCTGGACAGACTAGCTTGACTAGCAGCAGCAACATCATCTTAGAATATATAAGAAATGCAAATTATCAGGCCACACCTAAACCTACACAACCTTCTTTTCACAAGAAACTCTGGCACCAGGTTTCAGAAGTCCATGGTTTAATGAGACTTCCAGATTATTTTAGAACCACTGAACTATAACATAGAAGCTATATTTCTTTTTTTTTTAAATATATTTTACTGATTTTTTTAGAGAGAGGAAGGGAGAGGGATAGAGAGTTAGAAACATCCATGAGAGACATCCATCAGCCGCCTCTTGCACGCCCCCTACTGGAGATGTGCCGGCAACCAGGATACATGCCCTTGACCGGAATTGAACAGGGACCTTTCAGTCCTCTATCCACTGAGCCAAACAGGTTTCAGCAGAAGCTATATTTCTTTATTGGTGATTATAGCCCATTTTCACTCAAATGATTTACTTAGTATATTAGTTTGCATTTGAAGGTGCCCCTTAATTAAACTCATTCTCATTTTCTCAAACCTAATTGTTTTGTTTCTGTTGATGATAGATACATTTAAATTTCCTGTTTCTGATTACAACAAAAGAATACCAACCAAGCATCAGGAATTATTTTCCTTTGGGAGCCGATGTTACCTTCTCAGTATTACAATCATCCTTTCTTTATAGTCTCACTGCCACTAGTAACAGTTCAGGTTCTTATCTTAACCACTGGAAGTGTTTCCTAACTAGCTTCCCTGCCTCTAGTGCAGTGGTTCTCAACCTTCCTAAGGCCGCGACCCTTGCATACAGTTCCTCATGTGGTGGTGACCCCCAACCATGAAATTTTGCTACTGTTATGCATCGTGATGTAAATATCTGCCTTTTCTGATGGTCTTAGGCGACCCCTGTGAAAGGGTCGTTCGACCCCCAAAGGGGTCGCGACCCACAGGTTGAGAACCACTGCTCTAGTGCCTTATTCCAATCACAAATACTGCAACAGTTTAATCTTTTAAAAGTGCAAGCCAGGATATAAACTCCCTCAGCTCAGAATTCTTCAGTGACTTACCATTGAATAAAGTCAGTCTAATCCATTCAGCATTGAAGACCCTCCATGCCCTACTTCCTACCCACCTTCTTGCACTTCTTATTCTACTTTCCTTCTAACCTTAAATTCTAAATAATTTACAATCTCTTATACTTTTCTACTCCATATTTATTTTAACTTTAATTTTAGCTTATGCATTTTTTTTCTAATTGGATTGCCAAATTTTGTCCTTTACCTACTCCAAATTCTTCTCACACTGCAACTGTCTCAAATATCATTTCCTCTTGAAGTCTTTCCTGATGCTTAAAATCTAAAGTAGTGCTTACCTACCCCACTACCTTATGTTTTTATCTCACCTCTCATACATCATTTGGCATACTATGATACATACACAACATATTCACAGTCGACCAGGAACTGTCATTCCCCCTTCAGTTAACAAAAATTAATAATTGTCTTCTATTGCAAAGAGCTGTTCTAAGCACTAGATGATTGGTAAATATTGGTCCATTGAATAAATAATACCTGAAAAATCTATGGGTAGAAATATATTTTCAAAAAATAATTAAAGACTGTAAAAAAATAACTGGAAGTTTTAAATAAATAACTGGATATTTTATATTTAATTTTCCAATTATTCACTGAAAAGCAGAATATGGAAAACATTTCCTTTCCACGTTCAAGGTGGTTTCTTTATTACCATTCTCTTTATTGGTGAAATGAAACACAGTGAAGTCTTCTGTCCATGTGTTAAACACTAGTACATTAAATGGTCTTGCCTCAAACACATGAAAGACAAATAATCAAATTAAAGCACTCAAGTGGTAGTAATAGAAATCGGTTTGAAGGGCAGAGTACTGGTAACAGATAAGACCGGGTCTTAGCCAAACCCAGTAGTTTGTCTACCTTTGATGCTAACTGGATTCTATCAAGAACATTCAATTCTTCTGATTCTCTCTTTATTTGTGTAAGGGGATATTTTCTTGACAAAGTTCTGCTCCCAATACTAACTCGCTATTAATTCATGATCAGTGTTTCCTTATTTCCTAAACATTTTTATTGTTCCAGAAATCAGTCAATGGGAAAATGGTAACCAGATTTAAATGTTATGCTTATTTCATAGTAATTAGAAATTAAAATGGCTTGTTTCATGAGCCATAAGCCTTTCTCAAATGAGATTCTAGTATGCCTATGGGTATCAAGACAGCTCAAGGAAGTACTGAGTAGCTTTAGACTATGACACATCGACAAACATCAGTGGTGTTGTAGGTAGAGTTACCAAAAGCACAGGAGCCAACTGTTAGGGCCTTTAGAACATCACAAATAGACCTTTAAATAGCTAAATGTTAGATGAAGTGATTCAGGACAACTTAAAGATGTAGGAACAATGTGAGTGGCTAATATATAGAAAGAAATATAGTCCAAGTCTTAGAAATTTAAAAGTAAAGTGTAATTCAGGTCAACAAACATTCACTGATGCATAAAAATATAGAAAAATTACAAATATATTTGAGATTCCATCCTTGTTTCCAGTGATGGCTAGCAGTATAAAAGTAAGATATCCTAACTGGAAAACACACACACACACACACACACACACACACACACACACAGAAACAAACAAAACAGTTTTAATTTAAATGCTATAAAGGCTAAATGGTGTGTGCATTTTGAGAAATAAGATACATACACACAAACACGGAAAAACCTTTTGGTTAAAGAGAAAAGCATTTGAGATGTCTTAGGATTCAAATCCAATTTTACCAAACATGGATAGTAAAAAGAAAAAAACATGCAGGAGAGAGAGAGAAATAGAAATATGAAATGTGATAATTATTCAGCAGAGAGAAAGTAAAAGATGGAATTAGAAAAGTCAGTGGGGCCTTATTAACAAGGATGTGAATGTGGGAACAAGTTAGTTAATAACTGGGAAGGGAAAAAAAATAAAATAAAGCTGTTTTGTTTTGTTTTTGTAGAATCAACAAAAACCACTGAGACAAAATATCCACTGTAACCAATACCACTGAAGAGACTCAGATAAGGTTCTTTGACTGATAACAGCTCATTAGAATGTCCAGAGGTAAATCAGCTTCCATTTCAGATACTTTTGTAACTCTTATCAAGAATTTTATAAACTCGTTGAATATAATTATTCTTGGATTCTAGATTTGGGTTTTTAATACTAAATGGTCCTCCAACAGGAAAAAATAATAACCATTTCACATCAGATTTTACACGCTCTGGTATAATGTACCCTGGGAGGTAGAACTGAAAGATCACAATTGAATTGTGAAAACATGTCTTTTCTTTGTTCTACACTCAAAGGTAAAAAAGCTATCTCAATACATGATGCTTTTATGGTATGTGACACAGGCAAAAATCCACATGTGTTTTTATGTTTACCTATCAAGTCACCGTCATTTAATAGGTTAGAAAATGGAAAATGTCTACTCAATCAACCAGCTTGTCTACTATTTTCACCAAACTGTTCATTCTGGTTATTTGTAAACACAGGCTGAAACTCGGTATACTTTCATTACTTTCCTACAAAAAGAAGTAGGCATTAGAATTCAGAAAAAATAAGATTGAATTAAAACTCAATATCTCCTTTATGATGCAGTTGGGAATCTCATGCAGACATTTGCCAATTTTATGGAGAGATAATTGACATACATCATTTTATAAGTTTAAGGCAGACAGCATAATGGTTTGATTTACATATATTGTGAAATGATAATTGCAATTGGTTCAGCTAGCATCCTTCTTCTTATACAGATATAATAAAAAGAAAACAAAGAAAAGTCCTGTGGTGAGAACATTCGGGATTAAATCTCTACCAGTAATAACTTGTTTATACATCATAAAGCAGTGTTAGCTATAGTCATCATGTTGTACATTAAATCTCTAACTTATACATTTTATATGTTTTAATTACCTCCCTTCAATTCTACATCCCCCAACCTTAATCTCTGGTTACCACAAGTCTAGTCTCTTTTTTATCATTTATTTTTAGATTCCACATTTAATCAAGATTATATAGTACTTGTCTCTCTCTGCCAGACTTACTTCACTTAGAAGATTACCTTCAAGGTCCTTCCAGGTTGTCAGAAATGGTAGAATTGCAGTTATTTATTTATTTATTTATTTATTTATTTTTGTATATGACACCTAAGGCACAAGCAAAAAAATAAACGAATGAAATTACTGAAAACTAAAAAAACTTCTGTACAGCAAAAGAAGCCATCAACAAAGTGAAATGACAACCATTAGAATGTGAAAAAAATATTTGCAAACTATATATGTGATAAAGGGTTAATTTTCAAAATACACAATGAACTCATACAATTCAATAACAAAAACACAAATAATCTAGTTAAAAATGGACAAAGGGCCCTAACTGGTTTGGCTCAGTGGATAGATTGTTGGCTTGCTGACTGAAAGATCCAGTCAAAGGCATGTACCTTGGTTGCAGGCACATCCCCAGTAGGGAGTGTGCAGGACACAGCTGATCGATGTTTCTAACTCTCTATCCCTCTCCCTTCCTCTCTGTGAAAAATCAATAATATATATATATATATATATATATATATATATATATATATAGTTTTTTAATAAGCAAAGGATTTAAATAGAAATTTAGCCAAAGAAGATATACAAAAGGCCAACAGATACATGAAAAGATGTTCAATATCACTAATTATTAGAAAAATGTAAGTTAAAACCACAATAAGATATCACCTCACCCCTATTAGAATGGCCATCATCAAAATCAATTTACATTTTAAAAATGTTTTCAATTGAATGATGTCAACTACATAAATATTTTTCATACTTTATTATAATCTGGGAGATAATTGAAGCTTCACAGTAAAATACATTCAATTTCAATAATAATATTCACATAAATAAGTGCCTATACATTATTGAATATTTAATAAAATTTTAAGTACAAGTAAAAAAAAAAGGCAAGAGATAATAAATGCTGGTGAGGATGTGGAGAAAAGGGGAACCTCGTGCCCTGTTGGTAGAATTGTAAACTGGTACAGTCACTATGAAAAACAGTGTGGAGGGTCCTCAGAAAACTAAAAATACAACTACCATATCATGCAGCAATCTTACTTCAGGAATATATCCAAAGAAAATGAAAATATTAACTTGAAAAGATATCTGCACACCCATGTTCATAGCAGCATCTATAATAATACATGTGTAATATGCTAATTAGACTGGACAGCTGAAAGACCTTCCAGAAGTCCTTCTGGAGTACCTTCTAGACAAAGCCAGGACTGCAAGGGTGGGCTGAGGCAGGGGGGTCTGTGAGGGCTGAGTCCCTTGCACAAATTTTGTGCCTCAGGCCTCTAGTTATTTATAATAGCCAAGATATGAACACAACTTAAGTGTCCATTGATGGATGGATGGATAAGCAATTACAGTGTACACACAAGTGGAATCGTACACTTCTGGACATTTTCTTTCTTTCCTTTTCAGTTGACTGGACCATCTTTACCACCTTCCTATACCTGCTGCACCTCTAACTATGCTTTCTCCTCGCCTAGAGGTATGTAGAAACTAGGGTAAATCTGACGTCATTAATATTTTCAGATCAAATAAGTTCACATAACAGGAATCTTGGAATCACCTAAAGATAATTTATATTACAGTTTCTTATAGCTATGTACCTTCAACACATTTTATAAATCAAATGCACCTGAACACTGAATGTGACAAGTTACCTTGGAAACTTACAGTGACTACACTTAAAGAAACACAAAGTGCTCTTACAGAACCAGAATGCCGTTTTTAAAATTCTAGTTTGGAGAGGGTAAAGGAAATGGTTAACAAGTACATATTAGTGCATAGATACGATTCTGATTTTTTCCCCTCACATTATTCTTCATGTATCTTCTATTTCTACCACAGATTTGCTTTTAAAATAAACTTCTAAATAATATAATAATGAATCAAGAGCAGTGACTTTCTATTATCAGCTATGATATAGTGAAAGAGATCTGATTCTGTGGTTACATAGATGATGTGATAATTTTATGCTCTTTTACCCCTTGTTAATATTTAAAAATATATTTTATTGATTTTTTTACAGATAGGAAGGGAGAGGGATAGAGAGTTAGAAACATCAATGAGAGAGAGACATCGATCAGCCTCCTTCTGCACGCCACCCACTGGAGATGTGCCCGCAACCAGGATACATACCCTTGACCGGAATCGAACCTGGGACCCTTCAGTCTGCAGGCCTATGCTCTATCCACTGAGCATACTGGTTTGGCAGCACTTGTTAATTTAGGGTCGCCAAATATATGTCATTCCTGGTACCATCCAAGTTTTTGCCTATGGTCCTGATAAAATTCTTAATGGTGCCCCATTTTACTTAAAAATTATCAAAATTTGGATGATAAGTTATATATTTTCCTTAACTAATGAAAATATAATGAGAAATATAACCAGGAAAATCAAAGTTCTAGAGAAAATGTATAATTTATACATTAATCTATATATTATCTAAATGTATAATTTAAAAATGTATAATCTATTTTAAATAATATAAAAAGTAGCATACTATATTAATCATTTACAATGTTTACTACTAAAATAATATAAAGAAGTTACATTATGCACTATTACCAAACTGACAAAAATAACAGTTTACAAATCTCTGTGCCTAATATAATACATTACATGAGAGGAAAACTTCCCTATAGCCCATAAATAAGAAAAAGAAAGTGAATACAGAATAGGTTATTAGATTCTGTAAGCCAACAGTAGCTTGATAGCAGCAAAACCAAGGTCATCTTGGCTACTGCCCAATCCTAAATCTACCACAGATAGACTGCCTCAAGGTTAGTACTTTATAAGATACCCTGAGAGTTACAATGTTTTCTGAAATCCCATTAGCATATCCATTATTATTACCAGGCAAACTTATACAGTATTTCTGTATTTTCAAGGTGCAGTGCACACATAGCTCAGTAAAAAGGAGCAGGAGAAGTGCCTCTGACTGAAAATAGTAATGATGAGGATGATAATTAGAATTTTACTTCTTATGAATCTACATTTCTACCCTAGCCAGTTAAAAACAAATGTGAGGGATACTCTACCCACAGCTGAAAGAAAATCTTTTTCTTTTCTTAGCAACCGTGGCACTTACCATAAATAAAAATTATATTAATTTGGTTTGGAAAAGTAGAAAGACTAATTTTAGACTTCAAATCTCAACCCTGCCATCTCTTAGTTCTGTGTGTTTAATCCTTCAAGGCTAAATTCATCATTTTTGTGATGAAGATTACAATAGATCTAACTCCAAAAAAAAAGAGCATCATAATGAAATAAAAAGTGCAAAATGTCTGGCATGATGCTAGTCAAACCTGAATGTGAGTGTCAGTTCTCAACTGTACATAATCCCCAGAGTAGTAAGGGTTAGTATTAGTGAGTTTCTTGCAACAACCTCTTCTTATGCTAGTAGGTTAGAGGAGTGGTTTTTAAGCTCTAACATGTAAACAAACCAGGTGAAGTACTTGTTAAAATACAAATTTTCAAACCCACAAGCTGAATCCTGATTTTCTATGTCTGGAAGATTTCCCAGGACTTGCCATTTCTTACTGGCATCTGCTTACTCACCCATTACCACCGATCACACTTGCATAAATTCAATTTAAAGAAGTGAAGACATGCCACTATCTCAAGGCCAAAATTTCATAGCAAAAAAGATTGCTAAACAGCTATCATCTCCCTCTGGAGATCTTGCCAGCGGGTCAGCATGTGCCAAACTGAATTTAACTTAAATCTAGAAGCTGCTGTTGCTTCTTTAAATGACCCTTCTACTCAAAACCTCAATGTGCTCATCTTTCAATGAATATGTGAAAGCAATTAAAACCCTCATATATTGGTAGTGGGAATGGAATATGGTGTAGCTGCTTTGAAAACCAGTTTGAAAATTCTTTAAAGTTAAAAATAAAGTTATGTCCTAGCCAGTTGGTTGGATCATCATCCTGTGCACTGAAAGGTTGCAGGTTTAATTCCAGATCAGAGTACATGCCTAGGCTCCTGGTTTGATCCCCAGTCAAGGCTCATAAGGAAGGCAACAAATTGATATTTCTTCTCTCTCTCTCTCTCTCTCTCTCTCTCTCTCTCTCTCTTTTTCTCTTTCTCTCTCTCTTTTTTCCCTTTATCCCTACCTCTCTCTAAAATCAATAAAAACATACCCTCAGATGAGAATTAAAATAATAAATATATAAGTTACTATATTTTTAGTAGTTTTACTCCTAGATCTATACCTAAGAGAAGTGAAAACACATGTTCATGCAAACACGTATGCACAAATGTTTATAACTACATTATACATAATAGATAAAAAGTGGAAACTGATGAAATGTCCATTGATTGATTAGTGGATAAACAGTTTGATATATCTATGCAACGGAATAATATTCAGCCATGAAAAAGAATAAAATGCTGACACATGCTACAATATGGACAAACCTTGAAAGTATTATTTTAACTGAAAGAAGCCAGATACAAAAATACCTTATATGATTTATTTAGGAAATGTCCAGAATAGGCAAATCCATAGAGATAGAAAGTAAGTTAGTGTTTACCAGGGGCCGGGGTAAGATGCAATGGGAAATGATTAATAAGCATGTGTTGTTCTAAGAGATAAATATGCTCTTAAATTAGATAGTAGTGATATTTGCATAACCTTGTGAATATACTAAAAGTCATTGCATCATATACTTCAAAGGGATGTATTTTGGTGGTGTGAAAAGAAGGGGCTCCAATGCCTCTTCATTGCAATGAAAACCCAAAACTTCTTAACGTGGTATATGAGACATTCTCTATAGGCCCTCTCCTCTCCATGTGTCCTATCCCCCAGCCTAAGTTAACCATTTCTCTTCCCAAATGTTAGTCTGAGTTTTCTCCTGACTTAAAACATAGTGCCCATATTTTTGCTTTATATGCAATTGCCATAATGTATCACACACTGTCACCACTCCATACTTAAATTCTGAGTAAAAAAGCATTTTTTTTCAAAAACACAGTATGCCTTATTTTTATCTGTAGCAATCTCCATTTGAAGCATGAGCATGTTGAAATCCTTAAAATATGAATAAAGTAAGATCCCATCCTTTATATAAAAATAAAATAACATAATTGCAGCCACAAATATATATACACTATGCATATTGCATACACAAACTCATGAGTAGACATGCATGTATAGTACAGGAATGGATGGACAGATCTCATAAAGACTTGCAACTACCCTGCTTCCTCATGTTTCTATCACTAAAATACCTATTTTAGCAGGCGTTTCAGAAAGACAAGTAAAATCCAGGAAGCAAAAACACTTGTACTTTCTCAAATTTAGAACTTTAATCCCCCATACCCATGCCTCTGTTCTTAGCTTTTGTGAAAGCATTTCCTCTGGTCTTATGCAGCTGCCAGCTCAATCTCCTCTGCCTCCAGACTAGACTGTTAAGTAGAGTCAATATCTAAAACATATATTGATTGCTCCCTGCATTCCCCTGTGTCTGATTATTGAAATATTGGAAGCTATGCTTAACTAGGGGTAAAATTTTTCTCTTCCACCTAGTAGAGATCCTTAAAAATAGTGGAAACATTATCAAAATTGCATTTGGTTTTTGTTACAAATGTAAGATACCACTGTAAGTGAACAGACAAGCAGTAGCTAATAAGCATATGAAATTGAAGGAAGAAGAGACTGAAAATTAAAGAAACACCTAAGAATGGAGACTCCTTCTAAACACCCCATCATTGACAAATACAGATTAATTATTTCTTATAGAAGTCCATGATATATAGTTACTATTTTCAATGTGTGCTCAAAATGATGTCAAAAAAAATAGAATTCAGAAGGATAAAGCTAATTGTAAATAGCTGGAGAGGAAAATAAGAACAAAGTTTAGGGTCCTCCTATTTTTCTACAAAGGAACCCATTCCTTTAAAATGTCTTTTTGTTTTGAGGAAATAAAAAATAAGTGATTAGACATGACATCAACATATATCACTCACCAGCAGGTTAAAAATCCACTCTGAGTCTGACATCATCATTCTGCTCAGCATATATGCTTAGTCATGCCAACTGCATTCCTTACAATTAACAGTACTTAGAAATTGAAATGGGTTAAATGGAACTAACTCTGCTCTCACCACAACTGTATCCCATATACTAGTACTCAGCCCGTCAAGGCTCATGGCCCTTGCACTGCACACAGATCCTTAAAAATAGTGGAAACATTATCAAAATCATAATACCTTTCAGTGTGGGTTTTTACCTTTGAACAAAAAAAAAAAAAAGAAACACGATCTTATATTTTTCAAGATAAAAGCCAGAGAATCATTACTATTTTAGGAAAAAATTATACTAAGAATTGAATGTCAGCCCTAGCCAGTTTGGCTCAGCAGAAGACAATTGGAGCATTGTGGGCATAGTAGAGCTTATCCTATATAATAAAGAGGTAATGTGCAAATTGACCCTTACTCCATAATGCCATCACAAGATGGCTATGACTACAGCCAAGGCTGGGTTCCCATAATGAGTTGTAACAAGTGATTAGCAGGGACCTGAGACTGCATCCCCCACCTGGTGGGGACTTGACAAGGTCCTCAGGCTAGGTCCCCTGCCTAGTGGGGCTTGACGGGATCTCAGGTCTTGCCAGCTGCCCTGGTGCCAGGCCAGAGGACCTGAGGCCATGCCCTCCACCTGGAAAGGTTTGAGAGGGGACCTCAAGCCATGCCCCCTGCCCAGCAGGGCTTGAAAAGATTCTTGAAGCCACACCCCCTGCCTCGGGCCAGGGGATCTGAGAATGTGCTCCCTCTGCTGGCGGGGCTTGACAGGGGACCTGAGGCCGTGCCCCCACACCTGGCACTGGACTGGGGGACCTGAGGCTGTGCCCCCTGCCCAGAGGAGCTTGGCAGGGATGTGGCTGGCTGGGTCTGTATCTCGCCCCATGAGGGTGGAGTTTGCCAGGTCTGCATCTTGCGTGATTTCGAGGTGCTCGTGAGTGGGTGGGGACTTGACTCTGGGTCCCATGGCATGCCTCAGACTTTGACAGGAGGAAGATTTTCATATACATTTTACTAATTTTCTTTCATCTCTGACACTTCAATTATAGAGAAAGAGCAAATAGCAATATTAAAATGTTTCCTCTAATTAGTTTCCTTTTAATGTGCACAAATTTCATGCACTGGGCCACTAATTTACAATATCCTGCTACATAAACTGTGACCATAATGTAGCAGCATCAACATCCCTGGGAAACAAACTAAAAAGCTATCTCACACCCCATTCAGAGCTACTGAATAAGAATAAAGATTTTAATAATCTTTTTGTCCAATTTTAGGAATGTGTGGATATCTCAATGGTCTGATTTGAAACTTCGGTGAACCTATTACTGCATACTTACATACATATCATTCATTACCTAATTAGGCATTCCTCTAGAAATCAAGACTATATTGATTTTTTTAAATGTATTTTTGTTGTTGTTGTTGTTTTTTCTTTTTTTTTTTGCATTGCTGTGGCATATTTTAGACTTCACATCATTGAATTACCTTCAGATACTTAGTTCAATGCCTAACCAAAAAAAATATGTGAAACACAACTTAAGATGTGATAATAATAATATTAAATTTTGTAAGAATTAGTAAAAAAATGCTTTTGATGCAGAGCTAATAGTAAGAAATTCAATAACAATAATACCAATGTACTAGGGATGGAGATTCCAGAATAGAAAAAACACAAACTTGTTACTGAATATTGTGAAGTATGCACAGCTAATATTGATGAGATCCTATGTCAGACTGACTTGGAATCTCAGGTTGGAAAAACAACAACATTCTTTCATTTTTGTCTTTTTATTTTTCACTGTCATAAGAGAAAAACCTCAATGTATGATTTTTCAAGGACAGCCTGAAGCTCTAAAATGCAAGGGACAACATATTCAGATTATTTCAGCATTTCAGGAAAGATGACCTCTGAGTTTGTGGGAATAGAATTGAAAAGTAAAAACTGTAGATAAGATCTCAGAATTTTCAAAAGAAGTAAAGAAAGATTCAATAAAACTATACACTTAAAGATAAGAATGACCTACTTAAGAAAGGCATTTACCTTTCTGATCTTTAAGCACTTAAAACAGTTTAGATTTATAGTCTCTAGGCATTGCCAATTTTGATTAAATGTTAAAGTTCACCTGGAATAATATCCTTGGTCAGTTTTATCTATGAAAGGAAAACCTACACCGTTCTCTCTGGCCTTGGCAATTACTTGACAGAATTCTGAATTCTTCCCTTGATTTTAAATGCTGTTGATATATTACTGATGAAGCTTTCAGTCATGCTGAACAAACTTGAATAGCATGAAAACTGTGAAAATGGCTATTTGGACAGGTAACAGCCCCCCTTTTTACTGAACTAATATTTCAAATCAAGAGTCACAGAGAATCAATAGCAATGAGAGAAGATAAGGACATGAGTTATAAAACGTTCCATGGAACTCAAAATAAATACTTTAAACCTGTAGTTTTATGTGTTTAGGTTAGGGCTGTTATAGTGAAGGAAGGTGTCTATAAAACTAGAAAACAACCATACAACAAGTCTAGATTAATCAGCTCATACAATATAAATTACTGGCAGCAGAAAACAAAGCTCTAACTCAGTACTGTCTTCTGCTTATGATATGCATAGCTAATTTCTTCGATAGACTTCTAGATTTATTTCATTGCTCAATGTCTTAGACAGAATTAATTCTCAACAAATACTCATTTGAAATAAATTCTGACAAGGTGTTCCAAAATATCTTGAGAATTCAGCAGTAAAACAAATAACACATTTTCCCCCTTGTGAGTTCCCATTCACAAGGGCATTATCTTTGAAACCCAGACTTTAAGATGCATGGCTACTCTCTCCTACTACAGTGAAGGCAATGGATTGGGAATGAGTTTATTTATTAACCTATTAGCCCTGGTTGTTTCTCTAATGATCTGTATCTCCTAGGATGAGTCATGTTTTTCTGGGGCTCAGTTTTGTTACCTGTAGAATAAGATAGAAAAAAAAAAAAGGGCAAGAATAAGATAGCTGAATTAGAAATAAAAAAAAAAGCAAGCAACTTTAAATGGAATCTAAAAAAATAAAAATTAAAAACATTATAAGGAAAACATATTAAATCAAATCCATACAAGTGGTCACCATAATCTTAAGATAAATTGTTTCATGTGACAAAGATTTTTAAATGAAAACCTCTGTAGCCTGAAAAATATTTTGGAAGGAAAAAAAGAGATGTTTCCTTCAAATGTCTTAAGAATTGTAATTGAAAGTCAATATATTTGGCCTCTTGAACTAAAGTAAGTAATTTGTGTTTTGCCTCCCTGACAAAGTTTATATAAAGTTACAAAAAATGAAATTGAATTGCCATGGCCTAGAGCAAAGAATATCCTTACATGGTATTATTCTACAATGTCATTATAATTTTTGATATTTCACAACAGCATATTGTATAATTATCCCAAACAAAATTACAAACTAATTCTTTGAATGTTTGGCAGCAATTTAGAAAAGGACATGAAAAGATTTAATCCCTTTCAGAAGGAACTAAAGCACTAGGAAGGCACTTAAGCATTCTTTACTGGCCTCTTTTACCTTTATGCCAAGAGGAAAACCCTCTTCTCACAATCCAATTGCCCTCAGCTATTCCCTGAGCTTTCTGTTCATGCTGAGGTTGAAGCCTCCTGGTGGCTAGTACCATGGATCTGTCTCTCACCCAATGGTGTGAACTGGGCCCTCCTTGGAGAAGGAAACTGAATTCCGTGAGATATGTGATCAGTGCCAGGGCTCCACCAGCAGGCAAGGGGATCCCAAGGCAGGTGCTGGGCGTGGAGACCACAGGGGTATAAGCTACCAAGGAGACAGAACTGAACCTCACATCACCCTGCTTGGCCCCGGAGGATGACTGGTGAGCTAGAGATGGGTAAGATTCCGCAGGGAAGAAACAACCTAAGACAGGCACAGTCATAGAGGGGCCATCAGGAGAGAACTTGGGGTTCAACAGAGGTGGGGCACAGACCCTCACCCCCCCACCACCAACCTTGCAGGGGTCTGAACCTTCAACCCTTCTGAGGGCGGTCTCCTGCCCCCATGGCTACCTCGCTTCCCATGCTCAGCACAAACTGGGACCCAGGTAGCAGAGACTGGTCCCAGCTCAGATCAAGACCCAGGTAACAGACAGAAACATGCCAACAGCAGCTGCCCTATATCTAAATTCAGCCTAGCACCAGGAATGCTCAGTGCCAACTCAATGCAAATAAACCTCTCCACTAATATACACAGGGTAATATAAGATTGTTGGTAGAGTATTAAATTTGACATAAAAGAGTTATCAAGCTTACAGATTAATTTAAATTGGTGAACTGAAATAAGCGAACACCCAAGAAAATTTAAGTGTACTGGATAAAAAGCTCTTTCTAAAGTATTAATTCAAATTTCTATTGATAGCTCATCTCATGGTAAAATTGCTCACTCCTCCAATCTTGCAGGGACCTGAAATCTTACCCCTTCTGAAGGAGGTCTCTTGCCCCCATGGCTGCTTCGCTTCCCAGGCCCAGAACAGATCCGGACTCAGGTAACAGACAAAGATCTGGCCGACAGCAGCTGCCCTATATCTAAATCCAGCCTAGCACCAGGAATGCTCAGGGCCTACTCAAGAATGCAAATAATCCTTTCCACTAATATTTACAGGGTAATCTAAGATTGTTGGTAGATTATTAAATTGGACAGTAAAAGAGTAATTGAGCTTTCAGATTAATTAATTGAAATAAATGAATATTCAAGAAAATTTAATTGTACTAGACAAAAAGCTGTTTCTAAAGAATTAACTAAAATTTCTATTGATAGTTCATCTC
Source organism: Lasiurus cinereus (assembly GCA_011751065.1). NCBI lineage: Eukaryota > Metazoa > Chordata > Mammalia > Chiroptera > Vespertilionidae > Lasiurus > Lasiurus cinereus. The sequence continues at coordinate 41,860,752 of JAAGEH010000045.1, forward strand.
ATGGTAAAATTGCTTAAAATGCAATGAACCTAAAGCAGTCATATTTTTGTGAAAAAAATAAAATTTAAAGTTATCAAGATTGCATTAAAAATTTATAAAAGTCTCCATTAATCAAAAAAAGGGGGGGTAGTAGGGTAATACCATGTAAGGAAAAATATCTGGTAAGTAAATCATATCTAGAATATTTTTACTTTAGAAAATTAATTTTAATTGTAATACTAACAGCAAGACACCGAAGAAAAATACACATGGTGTCAAAATAAGCCAAAGGAAAATCATTTGGGCAAAAATATAAAGGACCTCAAGTCAATTTTATAGAAAAAACTCCTTTATTAACTTTTCCTAAAGAATAGGTTTATATACTTTCAGAAAACAACTCCAAGACCAAGTGGACTCCTGCAACAGAGAGGAACTGACAGGTCTGCTCCAACCGGGAAGACAAGAGGAGAAACAGTCCAGAGATGGAAGACGCTGATGATGTCTTGCCATGCTAGCAGTCAGCAACTGTGGGTCGCTACAGGATGCCTAGGACCAAACCAGGGAGGGTCCGACCTACATTGCCACCATCTGTCCATCATCCAGATACCATTGCTGACATGTACACATAAGGAACTGTTTAACATTGAAACTGGGACTCAAACATTTTTTGCTCTTATAGGTTTATTTCTAGTCTGCAGAGGCAAGATTTTTTAAAGAAAAAAAATCAGGGAGAAGGGGAACAGATACAGAGGCAAAGGAGCATTGAACAGACTGTCATACTACAGCGGGAAGGCAGGAGAGGTTGGGGGAAGGACTGTAAGAGATCAACCTAAGGACTTGTATGCATGTATATAAGTATAACGAATGGATACAAGACCCTGAAGTGGTGGGGGAAAGTGAGGGCATGTACTGGGGGATAGGGAAGGCCGGGAAGAATAAAAGGAGACATATATACTACTATTTGTAATACTTTATACAATAATAAAAGAAAATAAATAAATAAATGGAATCTAAAGAACAAAATAAATGAACAAACAAAACAAAAACAGACTGATAGATATAGAGAACAAATTGATGATTGACATAGAGTAAAGGGTTTGGGGGGCTAGGTAAAAAAGATGAAGGATTAAGAAGTACAAACTGGTAGTTACTAAATTATGTTAATGTAAAGTACAGCATTGGGAATATAGTCTATAATATTTTAATAATTATGGATGGTGTCAGGTTCGTACTAGATTTATAGGGAGATCACTTCATAAATTATATATGTCTAACCACTATGTTGTATACCTGAAACTAAGATAATATTGAATGCCAACTGTAATTTAAAAAAATAAAAATAAATAAATAAATAAATAATTTAAAAAATAAATGCAAAACTTTAATTATTTCATTTGGCTTTCATAACAATTCTGCCCTCAACAGAACTGTAAATTGAAGGCTCAGGGAGTGAAGCGAATTATCTCTAGAGGGAAGCAGAGCTGGGAATGGATTCAAAGCTCTTCTGTTACTAGTAACATCCTATAGCAGCTTCAAAGATTTTTTGCAGTTCCAACCTTTACTCTAAGTCAGTGAATCCCTCTGGCCCTCCCATGTCTAATCCTCCAGAAAAACATTATCAATGGCAATCTTTGGATAGTACTGGATGGCTGGTAGTCATGCTGATCTAATTCTCCAAAATCTGACAGGAAGTAAATTCTCTGCTAACAATACTCAATTTGGAAGGTTGCCCAATATCTGGGAAAGAACAAAGATTTTAGAGTTATACAAAAAGTTAAAATCACCAAAAAAGAGCAACAGAAATTTCCTAGTCTTTGCAAAATAACATAATGCCCACATATAGCATGCAGAAGTGTGCACCAATCAAAATGTCACTGAAGCCCCAGAAATACCACTCTCTATCTGGCCTGTATACAAATGACAGCAATCATGCACTATAGCACTGATCAAGATTAATAGCGAAAAAACAAACATGCAAATTGGTTTATTTTGTTTGCTCTGATTGTCTCATAACTTCTGACTTCCATTGCTTTGTTCTTCCCTCTGAGGAGCTAAGGACAAATCCCTGAACTCCTACACCACATTTTAGGAAAGAGACTGATAAGGAGAGAAGTTACTGTAGTTCAGTTTGCTCTTTTAATACAAATTTGGGACAAAACCCTTAATTCACGGGAAGCCTATTTGAGCAAGAGCCCTGCCAAGTGTTAATCCTGATGACCATGTAACTCAAGTTGCATTCAAGCTTAAGGTGGGAAAACCCCAGGGAATAGCTGAGGGCAGGGGGCACTGGGTACAATGAAAAACAAGGGAGATGTCTTTGGCAGGAAGTGTGCAGGGGTGGAGATCTCAAAAATAATAATCTTTTCATGGAAGCTCAATACCTGGCCCTGCTGGTAGAACAGAACTTGACAAGGAAACTTTCCTTATAAATTTTTCATAGACCTTATGCAATCTAAATTCCTACCTTTATGAAAATCCATTAGTGTGCTGAAGCCTCGGAGGAAATAGAAAAACAGGTGCATCCATGCTTGATTTTTCCATATGTTTGTTATTCAATAGAAGCGCAATGAAAGGTGAATCCTATATTTAATTACCACATGTTGGAGAGCTTTGGGAATTTTTCTCACCCAACAGTAAAAATAACTGTCATTCAAAAAATATAAGTGAAATAATGTCACAATGAGGCTACATAGACTTGCTTGACATCCTCTGATACTCCACATCTATTTAGAAATAATTGACTTTTCACTGAATTTACATGGATTTCTGTTGACAAAATAATTTCTTATTCTGAGAACCAATTTATATATATTTTCCTGACACAAATGAGGATGATAATATGCAACAATAAATATTAACTTAGTTCCTATTTGAAAACATGATTTTAGGAGTTGCAAGTTATAAAAAGATATCTCATAAGTATTTGATAACTTAAAGGTACTCAGAATGTATTAAAGTAGAAGACTTAGTGGCTAATGATTATGTCACACGGTTTCCCATGTCCATTCAACTAACCCTGTCTTCTCCCAGGCTCCCAAGTCTTAATCCTTCAATATTCAACTTAAATCCTATGAAAAAAATAACCTCTATATTTTTGTCAGAAAAAAAGAAAATTCTTCCAAATTCTCAGAGATCTTTATTTCTACTTTTTTGTATTACATATTTCTCATTTATATTTTCATTATGCAAAAATAGATATCTTATTTTTAAGATACATATTTTTAAAGCAACTAACTTAAGGATAAATAAAGTATTCTTTGGAGTTGTCAGGGAATGAGAATAACTCAAAATCAGGAAGAAGAAAATAAAGCTGACCTTAGATATATCCACAGCAACATTCAATTCTAGAAGGCAATGGAGTAATTCCCACAAAATCTTTGTGGGGAGAAAAGATAAAACCAAATATCCAATGTCTAGCCACAGTGTTGTTCCATGAGAAACATTAGCAACCAACCAACAAACAAAACAACTATTTTTTTAGTATTTTTTATTAATTTTTATACATATCTCCCCATTGCTGCCCCTCCCTTCTGGCATACCCCAAACCCCCAGTGTCTATGTTCATTGATTATACTTATATGCATGCATACAAGTCCTTTGATGGATCTCTTATCTACCTTACCTAACCTTAATTTTCCTGCTGTAATTTCACAGTCTGTTTAATACTTTACTGCCTCTGTATCTATCCTTTTGTTCATCAGTTTATAATGTTCTTTATTATCCACAAATGAGTGAGATCATGTGATGCTTCTCCTTCATTGACTGGCTTATTTCACTAAGCATAAGGCTCTCCAGTTCCAACCAGGTTGCTGCAAATGGTAAGAATTTCTTCTTTTTAATGGCAGCATAGAATTCCATTGTGTAGATGTAACATAGTTTTCTGATCCACTCATCTGCTGACGGGCACCTAGGCTGTTTCCAAATTATAGCTATTGTAAATTGTGCTGCTATGAACATATGGGTGCATAAATTCTTTCTGATTGGTGTTTGCGATTTCTCAGGATAAATTCCTAAGAGTGAGATCACAGGATCAAATGGGAGATCCATTTTTAGTTTTTTGAGGAAACTCCATACTGTTCTCCACAGTGGCTGCACCAGTCTGCATTCCCACTAACAGTGCACAAGGGTTCCTTTTTCTACACATCCTTGCCAACACTTGTCGTTTGTTGATTTGTTGATGATTGCAATTCTGACTGGTGTAAGATGGTATCGCATTGTCATTTTGATTTGCATCTCTTGGATGATTAGTGACTTTGAACATATTTTCACGTGTCTCTTGGCCTTCTTTCTGTCGTCTTTCAAAAAGGTTCTATTTAGGTCTGTTGCCCATTTTTTTTATTGGATAGTTTATCTTCCTTTTATTAAGTTGTATAAGTTGGCTGTAGATTTTGGAGATTAAACCTTTATCAGTGATAACATTTGTAAATATGTTCTCCCATACAGTGGTCTTTCTTGTTGTTTTGTTGATGGTTTCTTTTGCTGAGCAAAAGCTTTTTATTTGAATGCATTCCCATTTGTTTATTTTTTCTTTAGCTTCAATTGCCTTTGGAGCAGTATCAGTGAAGAAGTTCTTTTGGCATATGTCTGAGATTGTGCTGCCTATGGATTCCTCTAGTATTTTTATGGTTTCCCTTCTAATGTTTAAGTCCTGTATGCATTTTGAGTTTTTATTTTTGTATTTGGTGTAAGTTGGTGGCCTGTATTTACATGCAAGAATTCAGACACTACTATTCCCATGAGTTCTTCTTGAGAAAGAATTTGATCCAGCAAGGAATTATTTTTGAAAGACTATGCAAAAATATCACTGATGAAAGTTGAATATACTTAGTTATGCGAGGAAGATTTAAACATATATAAGGTTAAGGTGATAGCAGAGAATGTAAATGTTACATAACCTGACCATGACCATGGGTGTGAGAGTGAATAAGCATGGTAATATTCTCACTCTTAATATTAGTTCAAAGAATATTTTATTGTTTTTATATATATTTTATTGATTTTTTTATAGAGAGGAAGGGTGAGGAACAGAGTTAGAAACATCGATGAGAGAGAGACATCTATCAGCCGCCTCCTGCATGCCCCCTACTGGCGATGTGCCCCCAACCAAGGTACATGCCCTTGACTGGAATCAAACCTGGGACCTTTCAGTCCACAGGCAGATGCTCTATCCACTGATCCAAAATGGTTTTGGCTCAAATAATATTTTAAATACTTCAAAATAATTAATGGTGTATAAGTATATTTAACAGATCAAAGTAATACATTAAGAAAGCTTATATAGCTAAAATCAGTTGGAGGAGTAGAAGAAGGGGAGATATAAAGAAGAAGAAAGATATATCATTGGTTATAATGGAGAATCAGGTACTGTATAAAGAAATAGAAGACTGAGCATATTTAGAGCATAACATTTATATTAGGTCAATTTCCCAAATATCAGAAGCAACACACACACACACACACCAGTAAGTAAAAACAGTACAAAAAGCTTTGAAGACAGAAAAGCATAACATGAAATAATGATAGAATTAAATTGATATCCTCCCTATTAATAGCTCCAAGAGGGCAGGGTGGCCTGTTCCTTTTGTTCATTACTGTGTCCCAGCACCTGGAACAATGTCTGGCTGATCACTGGCTTAAAACAGTTGTTTTGTGCAACTGAAACCCATAGAATTTTTTAACCAATATCATCCAAATAAATTCAATAAAAAATAAAAGAAAAAGAATAAAAGAAGGAAAATGTATAATGGCTAAACTTCCAGATTAGAGAAAAAAATTGCAAAAAGAAATAAGCCAGCCTTAGACAGTTTTGCTCAGTGAATAGAGCATCAGACTGAAGACTGAAGGGTCCCAGGCTTGATTGTGGTCAAGGGCACCTACCTTGGTTGCAAGCTCAATCCCTGGCCCTGGATGGGCATGTGCAAGAGGCAACCAATAGATGTACCTCTCTCAGATTGATGTTTTTCTCTCTCTGTCTTTCCACCTCCCTTTCACTATTTTCAATGGAAAAATATCCATTAACAGCAACAACAACAACAATAAAAGTACCCCTAATCTGTATTAGATAAAAGAAAATATCCTAAAACATAGGACTTCAGAATATTTGAAATGAAAATATGGCAAAATATATCAGGCAAGTATAAACAAAAGAACAGAGTCATTATCTTGATGAGGTTGAATTCAAAGCAAAGAAAAAAAGTTTTTTAAGAAGGCAATAAGTTGTCATTTATAGTAATAAAATAAATATTTAGTAAAACCAAATACATTAAAGATCTGTAAGTAGATTCCAAATTGACACGGCAGCAACACTCATAAATTCAAGCACATAAAAAATTAGGCAACCAAAACAAAAACCCAAATGGGTCTTCCCTAATGGCCAGAGAACACTCATAAAAACTGACTTATTTATGTTTACACACTAAATATAAATAAAGTCAAATAGAAGGGGTCAGAAAAATGTCTCAGACATATAGTGACAGAACTACAAATTAATAATGAAACCAGAAAACAAAACCTGATTTTTAAAAATATTCTAACACATACCTTCAGTCAAAAAAGAGACCAATACCAAAATTGTGCAGTATTTAGAACCCAATAATGAAACAACATTGCATAAGAACAGAGCTGAGACACTTCTCAAAGAAATAAATCATTGAACTAAATATTTAAATAAGGAAACAAGGAAAAAATAAATAAATCATAATCAACACTTTAAAATTAGTTAAAATGTTTATAAACTCTAATTTAAAAAAAAAGAAAAGAAAGAAAGACTATTAGAAGTATTCGACCCAGTAATCCCACTCCTAGGAATATATCCCAAGAAACTAGAAACACTAATCAGAAAGGATAGATGCACCCTTATGTTCATAGCAGCACAATTCACAATAGCTAAGAGTTGGAAACAGCCTAGATGCCCATCAGCATATGACTGGATCAGAAAACTATGGTACACCTACACAGTGGAATACTATGCTGCCATAAAAAAAGAAATTCTTACCATTTGCGGCAACCTGGATGGAACTGGAGAGCATTATGCTAAGTGGAATAAGCCAGTCAAAGAAGGAAAAATACCACATGATCTCACTCATTTATGGATAATAAAGAACACTATAAACTGATGAACAAAAAGATAGAAACAAAGGCAGTGAAGTTTCAAACAGACTGTCAAATGACAGCGGGAAGTTTAGGGAGAGGTGGTGCAGATAAGAGATCAACAGAAGGGCTTGTATGCATGCATATAAGCATAACGTTGGACATAAGAAACTGGGGCGTGAAGGCATGTATAGGAGTGGGATGGAGTCAATGGGAAGATATGTACACATGTAATACATTAATAAAAAATGAAAAAAGAAAGAAATTAATGAATTAGAAAGGAAATTATACAATTAGTGAAAATACAAAAGCAGTTTCTTTGAAAAATAAAATAAAATATAAGAATACATTTTTAGCTGCCAGGTTTTTAACCTTGGCACTCAGGAAAGGTAATGCATTGGTGTAGGTAGTTTCCTGTGTATTGTGTTGAGCAGCTTCCTAGATGCCAGAAGCCACTCCTTTTTCCCCACTGTAACAACCAAAATTGTACCTTGGTCAGCAAACATGCGGCTCTTTGGCCCCTTGGGTGTGGCTCTTCCACAAAATGCCATGGCCTGGTTGAGTCTATTTTGAAAAAGTGGCATTAGAAGAAGTTTAAGTTTTAAAAAATTTGGCTCTCAAAGCAAATTTCAATCGTTGTACTGTTGATATTTGGCTCTGTTGACTACTGAGTTTGCCGACCACTGGTTGGGACAGTGCTTATTGTCCCCTCAGTGTCAAAAGCACAAATGCCTAGTGCAAGAAATAACAAGGAAAGAAGGAGGAATCAAGAAAAATAAAATGAATAAAAAGAAACAATTTTTAATAATCTCTACACATTAATATGAAACCTGGATAATATTATATCAAAACGAAATTATCAAATGTAGAAATCTAACACATAGATTACCAAAGAAGAATCAAAGTGAGTTGGCAAAATCTAAACATTTAAAGAGAAATGAAAAACCAAAACTGACCCTTACTATTTAAACATCATTCAATTTTTCTAGATATACTTGGCCATATAACTGAATAAGAAGATAAAAAATAGTCAGAAAAAGATAAAGAAGATACAATTAATGTTACTATTTCAATGTCATTTTGTTCATCTAAAAAAAGTGAATTTTGCTGAGCAAGCATTTAAAACAATCAGATAATTTAATAAATTGGCTTAGTGTAAAGTATAATTATCCTTTAAAATACAAATAGCCTCCATCATAAGTAATAATGCAGAGAAAACACAAAATATCTAGGAATAATAGTGATAGTAAATTTTTAAGGTGTATATTGAGAAAATATCAAAATGCTTCTGTGGGAAAAGTAAGAATGCCATCTGCTTAAATAGGCAGGTTCAACCTCATAAAGTTGTCAACAATCATCTGGCCATGAGAAATAATAGTCAATCTGGAAATAAAGTATCAATGGAAAATTTGAAAGAATTGAAAAGGCTCATTCTACAATTCATTTTGAAAAATAAAACAATAATAGCTAGGACAACTATGGGAACAAAAGGAGTAATCTGGGGGGAGGGGAAAGAAGGTAGATTTACTGGTATTAAAAATAATGTAAAGCTACAATTACTAAATTAATGTGATACTGAAACTTAAAAAAATCAGGATGAGATAGCCTGAAAATACAGAAACCCAAGTAAGTAAAGAAAACGTGTATATCTAAGACAATATTTAATATTAATGGGGAAAATAAATTATTTAAAAAATATTTTGAAACTTTTGGATAGCTTAGGATGAATTCCAAATATATAAAATTTAAATCCTATATAATAAAAGCCCAGTGACCGTACAGCAGAACAACCAGAATGACCGCTCTACCAGTCACAATGAGGTGCATTGACCACCTCTTGGTTCCTCCCTCCTGCCGACCTGCTCAACCCCAACTACCCCCTGCTGACCTGCTCACTCGAAACACCCACCCCCCAACTCGATGTCCTGATCACTTCCAACTGATCCCCACTGATGGCCTGGTTGCCCTCTCTGCTGGTCTACTCACCTGCAACTGACCCCCTCTGCCAATCTGATCACCCTCAAGAGCCTCCCTCACCAACCTGATCACACACAACTGTCCTTCCCTCTTGGCTTTAACCACCTCTATCTCAGCCCTGCCACCATGGCTTTGAACAGAAGAATGTCTGGAAGGTCTCCGAGTCTAATTAGCATATTACCCTTTTATTAGTATAGACTAGAGGCCCGGTGCATGATATTTGTGCACAGGGGTGTGTGTCCCTCAGCCCAGCCTGCACCCTCTCCAATATGGGACCCCTCGAGGGATGTCTGACTGCCCATTTAGGCCAAGATCAGGCCTAAATAGGCAGTTGGACATTCCTCTCACAATTCAGGATTACTGGCTCCCAACTGTTCACCTGCCTGCCTTCCTGATTGCCCCTAACCACTTTGCCTGCCAGCCTGATCACCGCCTAACCACTCCCTTGACAGCCTGATTGATACCTAACTCCTCCCCTGCCAGCCTTATTGCCCCTAACTGCCCTCCCCTTTAGGCCTGGTCACCCCTAACTGCCTTCCTCTGCATTCCTGGTCCCTTCCAACTGCCATTCCCTGCAGGCCCAGTTGCCCTCAACTTCCCTCCCCTGCAGGCTTGATTATCCCCAACTGCCCTCCCTTGTAGGTCTGATCCCTCCCAACTGCCCTCCCTTGCTGGCCATCTTGTGGTGGCCATCTTGTGTAACATGGGGGCAGAATCTTTGACCACATAGGGGAGATGTCTTGTGTGTTGGAGTGATGGTCAATTTTCATATCACTCTTTTATTAGATAGGATAGAGGCCTGGGTGGGGGCTGGCTGGTTTGCCCTGAAGGGTATCCCAGATCAGGGTGGGGATTCCCTTGGGGCATTGGGTGATCTGGGTGTTAATTTGCATACTCTCTTCTGATTGGCTGGTGGGCATGGCTTGTGGGTATAGTGGACTGATGGTGGAGGTTTCCTTGGGGCTTGGGACAGCCTGAGCAAGGGGCCTGTGGTGGATTGCAGGCTGACCATGTCCCCATGGGGTGAAGGTCCTTGCTTGGGGGTTTGTGGGCAGGCTGGATGAAGGGCTAAGGACTCTTTTCAAGCTGGCCACACCACCTTCAAGGTGGGGGTTCCCACTGGGGTTTCTGGAAAGCCTGGGTGAGGGGCTGATGGCTGTTTGCAGGCTACCACGCCCCCTAGTGGGGACTCTGACTCTATGGGGCATGGCCAGCCTGGGTAAGGGTTGAGGAATATTTTCAGGCTAGTAACAGCCCCTTCAGGAGGGGGTGCCTATACAACCTGGGTGTGGGGCTGATGGCTATTGGCAGGCTTGCCAAGCCCTACAGCAGGGACCCTCACCCCATGGGGGTGTGGCCAGCCTGGGTGAGGGGCTGAGGGCTGTTTTCAGACTGCCCATGCACCCTGGTGATCCAGGCTCCAAGCACTTCTTCTTTTTTTTTTTTTTTCCCAGCACCACCTTGAGCAGAGGCCAGGGTGGCCTGGAAATCTGGGTCATCCCTGGTGACCCTAGCCCCCAGCCACTTTTTCAGTGGTATCCAGGGCAGGTGGAAAACTTGGCTTCCTCCATTGCTGGGGGCAACCCAAGCCTCATGCTCATTCTGACTCCATGACCACCACCATCTTTCTTGGGTTATTTTGCATACTCACTCATGATTGGCTGGTGGGCATAGCAGAGCATGGTTAATTTGCATGTTTCCCTTTTATTGGTGTAGATGATCAGTCATGAGAGTTACTGGGATGGGATAAACTTTATTATGATGCATACTTTCTGGTATCAACATCTATTTCACAGATAATAAATTTTATCCATATATTAGGTATGAAATAGGGATTGAGATAAAAATCACAAGGGGAATTTATTAACAGCCATTAAAGAACCTAGAAGTGTTTAATATATACATTGAACATGAAACATTATCATGAAGGACAACCTTGATCACTCTCAAATATGTTTTCTGAAGCTATTTTAAAATGTATAGATGTGGTCCAATATGGCATTTTTCAAGTGCTTTATGCAACTGCTTTCACCTGTTCTGAAATCTTAAAGTTATTTAAATATGAGAAGGATCACTATTCATGTTGCACAAATATTAACACTAAATATAGTTATCACATTCTCTAATTTGTGGCTTAAAGCTATCCTGAGTATTTCAGATAGTTAAGACTTGATGATCTAAAGTTTTCTCTTAAATTTTTTACTAGTCTTCTTAACTAATAGTAATTATAAATTCTTCAGCAGTTAGATTTTAGAGGACACTGCATTGTTGGCTAATATAATTACCTTAGAGGCATGGTGCATGAATTTGTGCAAGGGTGGAGTCCAACCAGCCCACCCCAATCAGAGCTGATTGGTTGATTGGGGCCTGGGTGGCCAGTGGGAGGGTCCATGGAAGGTTGGAGGCTGGGCTGGCAGTGGGAGGTGGGGGGGATCATGGGAGGTTGGCCGGCCAACCTTTACCACCTCCCCCCCACACTGGTCAGGCCAGTTGGCCAGCCACAGTGCATGTCATAGAGACCAGTTGGACTGGTTGTTTTGGTCATTCCAGTCACTTGGCTTTTATATATATAAATTGGTCTATGATCAAATCCTACCTGATAAACCATATTTATAATTGCCACTTTTTAAAAATATATTTTATTAATTTTTCACAGAGAGGAAGGGAGAGGGATAGAGAGTTAGAAACATCGATGAGAGAGAGACATCAATCAGCCGCCTCCTGCACACCCCCCACTGGGGATGCGCCCGCAACCAAGGTACATGCCCTTGACCGGAATCGAACCTGGGACCTTTCAGTCCACAGGCCAATGCTCTATCCACTGAGCCAAACAATCAGTAATTATTCATTGGTAGCCAACAATATTCAGGACTTCAGATTTAACAGTTGTTTTGTACTTAACCTGAGACTTGGTTAGCAAATGCACAAGTCGGGATAAAATAACATGACAAAAATGGAATCGTTCTTATTATTAAATTAGAGGCCCATTGCATGGATTCATGAACATTGAAAGAGAATTAATTAGAAGATGAATGGCAGGGCGGGACTGGGCAAGAAGGGCCAGGCACATCCTGGAGCCAACCTCCCATGGTCCCTCCCTGGCCTGCACATCTGGGGTAGCACCAGGTTTCCAAGGGCATCTGCAGAGTGAATGGGGTTTCTCTGGCAGGTGAGGTCTCTTGGCCTAGCTTGTGGGGACTGGGCTGAAATTAGCAGTCCTGGAGTACAAGAGGGTATTCTGCAAAGTTGCTGTCACTAAGCAGCTCCAGTTTTGAGAGTATGCTCCCTGGTAGTCAGTGTGCATCACACCTACCAGCAGACCAGTCAGCCAGTTGCTTAGCCTTTTATATATATATAGATAGAAGATAATAAATATAGAGGCACTTTTTATTGTAAAGTCTATGTAAATGTAGCTCATACACTATTGTAATTATAATCATAAGCTCTTTGGGAGAGAGTATGCAAAATAACCCTCATGGCCCTTAGCAGAGTAATTTTTACAAAGCAGATGGTTCATCAAATGCTAGTTGAATAATAAACTACTATTGTAAAAACTTTCACTGATACTAAAGCATTCTATTTAAAAAACTTGCTTCTAATTATAATGCATACAACACTGCATGCAACAGGTATTCAATAAACATATGTGAGTAAAAGATTAAGTTTTATCAAACAATTGCTGGGAGTCAAATTTGCAAAGTGATTTTCTGACTCAGCCCTCCTAGAATATTTAAAATATAGTAATATACTAAAGATTTTTCCACATGTTATCAACTCTAGGTAGTGGAACCCTACCTTTAGATATGCAATACAAATATGGTAAGAATAGAGAATCTTTTCTTTCCATACATAGACTCTAGTTATTATGAACTAGGAAACATTTATTTTTTTTGTGTGGTGGCTGAAAAGACATTATTTGCTTGAAATAGACTGTTCATATGGAATCTTCAGAATTATAAAAACCCTCTCCTTCTCTAGTGACAACACAACTACAAAAAAGATAGAGAGATATGTGAGGTGACTTCTCAATTCTGTTGGAAAAAAAAAACACACATCATTATATCTCCCATTCCGTCCCTTTTCACATGATACTGATCAAAAGCAATCATGGGCTCCTTTTAAACCATTTGCATCAAAAGATATTGAATGGCATCTCCATATTTGCTATAAGACAAAAAGATCCAACCAAAGGGAGAAGCTGAAATCCAGCTAGAACACAAGAATGTTTTATAAATTTCTACAGTGTTGTAGACAATGTTGTAGATGTGGATGTCATTGCTCTATTTTAACATACATTTTAAAAACATTATTATTGACTAGAGGCCTAGTGCACAAAATTCCTGCACTCTGAAGGGGGAGTCCCTCAGCCTGTCCTGCACCTTCTCATAGTCTGTGAGCCCTCATGGGGATGTCTGATGGTGACTTGGGCCTGCTCCCCATGGGCCATCAGTTGGACATCCTTAGCACTGCCACCACTGCTGTGCTCACCAGCCATGAACCCAGCTTCTAGCTGAGTGGCGCTCCCCCTGTGGGAGCACACTGCGTTGAGAGGGATTGGGTCAAAACCAGCTCTCCAACATCTCTGGGGGGTCCCTGACTGAAAGAGGGCACAGGCTAGGCTGAGGGACCACACCAGGCACTATCGGGGCTAGGGAGTGACTGAGGAGTTTGGCCAGCTGGGGAGAAACTGCTGGAGGGCTCCAGGGTGTATCCAGCCTGTCTCACTCAGTTGTGATTGGCCAGACCCCAGCAGCAAGCTAACCTACTGGTTGGAGAATCTGCCCCCTGGTTGTCAGTACACATCATAGTGACTGGGAAACCAGTAGACTGGCCCCGGGTGGTCAGTGCACATCATATCAAGAGGTTGAGTGGCCTTAGCACAATTAGCATATTAGGCTTTGATTGATTGCACAGATGACTGGATGACCAGAAACTTAGCATATTAGATTTTTATTTTATAGGATTAGTACATATACTCAATTTCCCATTCTTCTTAATACCTAAAGTATACTCATGTGGATAACCCAAAACAATGAGAATTCAAATAACATTTATATTAAATTAGAGTTTATATTAAATCTTACACATAACTTAGTTTTGAAGGAATGCCAAATGTACCTTTTACATTTGGTTCTCTAGCCCTGAATATGCTACATTTGGTTGAGAAAAAACATTTCAAGAAATATGCTTTTGATTGTGGGATGTATTTCTAGCATTAAATATTAGCTCATTAAATAGGCACTGAGAAAAAATAAGAGTCATGATTTTGATGGGTTTGATAGCAGTTAGAGTCAAAACAAGAAAACAAGGCACCTTCATACGAAATCACCAAAGAATATTCACTTAATATTATATAACTCAGGAGAAAATAATGCACAATGACAAGTATAAGTGATTTCATTAAGTAAATAATATTAATGTGTTACAGAAAGTAATTATAAAGTCTATGTCAGCCTTAAATAAATAATTTAATATATTACAGAAATTAATTATGGATTTATAATTAGATCTATCAGATATAGGCATCTGATAGATCTAATTAATGAGATACTTTTCATTCCCTGATAACATGCATTTAATGACAATTATAATATATTAGAAAATAACTTTATAAAAATATAAAAAATAATAAGGGGTTATAGTTATAAACATTTTTTGAAGAATCTAGACACAATGTAAATGGATGCTTTTTTCATGCTGTAAATAGTTCAATAAATTATGGAACAAAGAAGTCTGCTTTGAAGGTTGTTTTTGTTTTATATATGGTGGGCTCAAAATAAGGATACCACTTGGATGAGTATTTATTTGAAATCGAACATAGAAGGTTACATTTACAAGAGCAAAAGACCTTGTGTCCTTTTTTAGAGAAAGCAAAATTCTCATAGACATAGAAGTTAAATGGACCATACTTAATTACTTGTGTCCAGAGAGGGAAAAAGCAGAAGATGCTATTCCTTCTGGGAGAAAACGTGCCATTGCTTATGATAGTGGCTTTATATAAAGGAAGCTAAAGGTCATAAGGCAAATATGAGTTAATAACTGAAAATATGGGACAAAAATTAACATATATTGCCTCTCTCCCAGGAAACTTTTTGTTTTTCTACAACATACATTTGCTGTTTGCAAATATTATTGGTCCATCCAAATCCTACCCTTTAGCAGAAAATTATTTTAGAAGGGATATCTTGTATATATATAAGATGTACAACATAATGATTTGACATACATATTCATAATATGACTGACTACAGGCCCAGTGCATGAAATTTGTGCACGGGTGGGAGGAGGCAGGTTTCCTAGCCAAACTTGTACCCTCTCAAATCCAGGACCCCTTGGGGGATGTCCCACTGCAGTTTAGTTTGATCTCAGGACATCAAACCGGCAGACGGACATCTCTCTCACAATCTGGGACCACTGGCTCCTAACTGGTCACCTGCATACCTGCCTACTTACCTCTAACTGTCCCCCTGCTGGCCTGGTCACCCTCAACTGCCCCCCCCCACTGCCAGCCTGGGCACCCCCAACTGCCACCCCCACTGGCCTGGTCACCTATCACTATCTCCCCTGCTGACTTGGTCGCCCCCAACTACCCCCACTCTGCTGGCCTGGTCATCTCTCACTGCTCCCCTCGTCCCGCCCTAGCTGGCCTGGTCACCCCACACAGCCTGCTGTTCAGTCATTTGGTCAGCCCTCACTAACCCTGTGCATATCTGGTCACCCCACACAGCCTGCTGCTCAGTCATTTGGTCATCCCTCCATAACAACCCTGCTGACCTGATCGCCCCACACAGCCTGTTCAGGTCATCCGTTTGGTTGTTTTTGTTTAGAAGGTCACTTAGACTTTTATATATATAGATTACTACAGTCAAGCTGATTCACATATCTTTTCCTCACAGTTTTCAGTGTGATGAGAATATCTGAAATCTACTCTAACCTTTTTGCTTTTTTTTTCTAAGAGAAGTGAATGTTCCATGACTATACTGTCAGTGATAAAAATCTACCCTGATTCTGCTTTAAAGTAAGTTGTGCTTTTATGTCATGCTGTTTATTGACCTTAAATCTATTGTACTATTACATTCTTAAATTTAACTGTAATATAAGAACATCAATTCTTTTCCACAGCTTTGGAAAGGTATTTGACCCTATCTACTAAATCTGACCAAATATCCATTTTATGACCCAGGAATTCCATTCCTATGAAATTTACACAGACATTGAGTATACATGTCCACCAACAGACAATAACTAGAATGTGACTGAAACTTTGTTCATAATTTCCCTGAAATGGAAATAATCACAATATACATCATCAGGAGAATGGGTAAACAAATTTTGGTACAGTCATACAAAGGAATATTACATAGCAAATATTATTTCTATGGGAGATCTTCTGGGAGTAATATGAAGGTTCCACATACCTGGTGGTGGTTACACACGAGTTTCACATTTAAGATTTAAACACTTTGTCTATAAAGTATATCTCAAAAATAAATCACACATATTATTTAGGACCTAGCCTATGCTAGGTATTCATATAAGAATTGGTGATACACTAGTAAGCAAGGCAATATTACAAGTTTAATTATTTTTCTGTGATCCTTTTTAACATAGATTGCGAGTTATATAAAGTCAGAGACTAGTATAACTGTGGTTCATTTCTGTATACTATATGTCTGGCACAATAACAGGTACACTAAATGCTTTGGATCAATGCCTCTTTGAGTTTTAAAAGAAAGAATTATTTATTGCTATATTCAGTAGGGTCAGTAAGTACATATTATAATTATATTCCCTTGGTATATTTTCTTAAATACAATTATCTGGTTTTACTCACCACCATACAAAAAATAAATAAATAAAAACAAAAATTAAAAACCCTCTCACATATATAATTGTCTTCAAAATGAAAAATAAATAAGATGATTTAACAACAACACATTACCTATAAAGTGATGCTTAAAAGAAATAAAGTTGAATCTACAGAAAATACAGTTAGGAAGATGTCTGTTTTTCAAATCATGAAATTATTTTGTATTAGAAATTGTGAGCAGATATTCCTTATGACCCCAATAAACAACCAGAGGTATTTTAAATGGAACCAAGAAAGAAATTCTTTATCGATAAGATGATAAAATACCCAGGTGCTTAAGAAAGGATAAGGTGTTTCCAACCCAAGAGTGACAGAATAAAAATGTGTGTTCTTAGGTTTGTTGCTTCTAACTAGAATCAATGGCTCTGTCAAGATGCTTTTTACTGCCAAATATTTCATAAATAATCACTTTCTTTAAGTAATAAAATTATCATCTTTATTTTGATCAATGATAGCCATGAGAAAAATTGTGAATGGGGTGTCGGGAAAAAATATTCTGAAACTACTACTTAATTCATACAAGACACATATCTCAACAAAACTGGGGAAAAAGAGAACCAAAGGAAGACTGAAGATAATAAAAAGCATTATATGAAGTGTGTTTTTCATATTATTGCCTTTCTAACATTGCTCTTGTTATACCCTCAGGGAACTGACATCATCTTAATATATAAGACAGCAACAAATAGGAAGTAAATCCTATTGACAAATTAGTTGCTGGTAAATATTTTTGTAGTATGAGATGATTCTCTTGACAACATATTTATAAATTGATTGATAAACTTAGATCATTTCTGACCAATAGCATATAAAATATATCAAAAAATTATCTAATTTCCTTACTTTTGCACTGAAGAGAAAAATACCCTGACTGGAGATGAAGAAATATGGCCTGATTTCCCAGAGTTTCCGGGACCTGGAATCTACTCTCATTTGCATACTTTACAAAAGTGCTCTGTCACCTACTCTTAATCTCCAAAAGTTGGTATTTGAGAGGAGACAGACCATTTTATTGATCTTGGACTTTGCTCCTAGATATGGAACTAATCCTATTGAAAAAAAAGGGGAAAATATTGACAAATCAAGAATCCTGACAAGAATAATGTATATTACATAAATTTAATAAAAAATGGCAAAAGGGAGGGAGGGAGAGAATAGAGAGAGAAAAAAAGACAGAAATAAGAAAGAGAAAAGGAATTAATTTTTCTTTAGCCAATGGTGAAAAACCAAGATCTTGAGGAAATTAAGATGTTCTATTGATTTTCTGTAAGATGTGTTCAGAAATACAAATTAAAGTCAATAAAGGAATTAATAAAAAAGATTCAGTGTGGCTAAAGTCTGAGGTGTGGAAGGTTGTGTTATTTGAATTGTGTTTTGAGCTCTGCCCTCTCACATTAATCCAGATAATGTTTAAATTTTTCTTGAGACTCTCAGCATAAAAATGCTTAAAAATTCACACCTAAATGACTTCATCAATGAAAATTACTCACTTTAGAAAGGGAATAAATTATATATTGTAGTTAGAATATTTGTTATTAATTTATAACTGATTTGAACAGCCAATTGTAATATCATCTTAGCATTATGATGCATTTTTGTAGGAGAAATGGTAAGTAATTAATTGCATGTGTATGCTACAGATGTTTTCACCATAGTGACATATCATATATCTGAAAAATGCTTCAATTACAGAGGCTATTTAGGAAACATGTACAGAGGACAACTGAATTGGATCTGATACTGGACTAGTTATAATCTGTAATTTACATCTAAATATAAAATATCTGATTCTATAAATATCAAAATGCCAAGATTCTTGAGCTAAAATGTAAACTTTAAAAACTCAAATTGGAAATATTTACATTAAAATAATGAGTTAGCCCAGTTCAGTGTGGCTCATTATGTTGGGCATTTGTGCACCAAAAGTTGCTGGTTCAATTCCTGCTCAGGGCACATGACGGTGGGTATTGCAGGCTTATCCCCGGTGGAGGGTATGCAGGAGGCAGTGGATCAATGTTTCACTCTTACATGCATGTTTTTTTTTTCTCTCTCCCTCTACCTTTCTCTTTAAAAATCATTAATTTTTTTTATGAGCTAAACTTTTCTAACAGTTTGCACTATGAAAACTTTAAGAATTAAACCAAAAGGGGTTATGACAAGTAATAAATAAATACTTTATTATTTGATTTACATTCAATACATAACACTTATCCAAATTAACTGAACTATTAGATAAAATTGCACAATTTTTGCTAAGGATCTCCTGCAATGTATATCATGCCATAAATTAGCTTAGATGAGAAGCTTTGATGTGAAGTGATAAGAAGAGATTGCATTTGGAGGCCAGGTCCGAATTGTAATTCCACCAGATCTTGGAAAAAAATAATTTATCCACTGAAACCTTGGTTTCTTCATCTGCAAAATAGCTTATAAAACACTAGAGGGCCCATGCTCAAAATTCGTGCAAGGGTAGGCCTTCCTTCTTCTGGCTGCCAGCACTGGCTTCCCTTTGGACCCAGGACCCAGGCTTTCCTCCAATCGCAGGCAGGCACGCAGGATCTGGCTTTCCTCACAGCCCAGTCTAATTAGTAAATTATGCTTTTATTATTATAGATATCCCTCTCATAAAATGATATGGTAAGAATTTAAAAAAATACAACAGAGTATTTATCAAAATTCTGGGCACATTGAATGTAAGACAACAATGAAAGGTTACCATTTTAATTATATTAATAAAAAAATAAAATTATTAGTGACATAACACTGAAATTTTCCCACTCATGTTCTTTTAGCAAAGGCCTATAATAGGCCTCAAAGAGTAAGGTGTACATGTTAAAATTAGGATCTGAGAAAATAAAATATTTCTGCATTTTACTATAGTAAGTGCATTGTGGGTAGGTTGGTTTATAGGAAGGAAAATAGTTATGGGGCCTAGGAAAGTTTGAATTATCATTGCACTATCGGCTCAATGTTAAAATGCATATCATAGCATGACTTTGTATGATGGGTTAAACTCACATTTAATGTGATAAAATTTGGATTCAGACAGATTTTGTTTGATCTACTAGTATTTCTATTTTTATTGCAACCTTTAATAAATCATTAAAGGTAAACCTAATTTAGTTGTTTAAGCGATAAAAAATTCTATTTGGCAAAGATTATATTTATATATTTCTCATGTCTGATTCTCATCCACTTTTTACCATAAAAAAGAGAGAAATCCATTACATCTAATTTACCTATAGGCAACCATATACATTTTTCTATAGGTTTGTATTGAGGCTATGGAACCTCTCCAGTGGCCAATAATGTCCTTCTCAGGGTTATACAGCATCTAATGAGTACACCCACTTGGCAGGACTCTGGCTGGTATTCCACAAGGAGGTACAGTAGTCCATTTAGTGAGATTTATGGGGCTTTCTGACAAGAGTTCTGGTGGAAAAGGAAACTGCATGTCAATTCTGTTATGGCTTGTCTGGTTGTGCTGTCCCACATGATGAATTCATTGTCTAACTATTCAGGGTCAGGCCAAAGAACAGTGAATCCAGTTAGTTGGCCCCAGTCTTATCCTTGTCTTCTTATATAATCCAACTAGCTACAGTGAGGCGGAGTCTTACTTCCCATGCAACTGAGTCATTCCTTTGATTTCCAGCTTTGCACTTACATGTTTACAGAATTTTATAATAGTTAAATAATTGAAACTTTTCATAAGATGACCAAATGTACTTTTTTTCTTTTTAAAGGAAGATTGTATGAAAGGAGGAGAAATCCTTTGAAATGTGTGCAATAATTTATCCTCTTATTGATTTGTACCCTCTATTCAAATTCAGTGTTGCATTTTTTCATACATTCACACATAGACACACACACATACATACACACACCTCTATAGCTGACAGACTTGTTTATATGTGGATATTTTATATTTAAGTATAAATTAAATAATCTATAAACCATTTATTTATATGTACTTTATAAAGAAACTAGGATATTCATATAAATTTGTGTTTCTTTATAAATTATAAAAATGAATTTGCATATCATTTAGTATGGCATATGCTATATATTTACTGCATTTAATAAAAATATTTTTTAAGCTGCTTGAATTTTCCCTTCAATATGCTCTATCTTGAACACATTTTAATTGGATCAAAATGAAATAGATTCCTTGTCTAACAGCATAAAAATTGTGAAGTAAATTCTAAAACTCCTACTTGAGAATAATTTATTTTATTTTTTATGTTATATATTTACTTAATGAAAGATGCACAGATGAATAGATGGTAGAAGGTACGGATAATAAATATTCCTGAACTCAGGTAACCTGAACTAAGATACTAGTTTGAGCTCCTGTATTTTCATTTCATTAGATTTGATCTGGTTAGTGACAACATGGAAGTTAACATTAGTTTTTACCAACTCTAACCTTCCAATATGGATTTCAAGTAATACTGCCTCTCAGAGAAATCTCACAGATTGTAGATATTTTCCATAAGCTTCTAAACTGCAATCTTGCTCTGATATATTAAAATGTATGATCCTAAACTATAAACTACCATGCAACAGTAATATGATGCAACTAACTCAGTTATTCTTTAACTATTAAAGCAGTGTTGTTATGCTACATGTCTTTACTAGTTCTTTAAGAGTTCATTAGATTCAATAAATACTATCTTATCCTCTTTTAGGGAAATCATATTGGTATTAAAAGTCTTTGCATTAGCATTTGGTTATGAAACCAGAATTTTCAGTTTATGCTTCCGTTTTGCAACTGTGTTATTTAGACTCAACTTCCTATTCAATAGCAATTAAAATTCAGCCTGGCCATCTCCTAAGTGGTCTCTACATCAGTGTAAGAAAAAAGAGACTTTCCTAATGCTTATATCATTTGCACACGCATTTCTTGTCATCATGTGTATTCCAAGACTTTTGAGTAATTTTTCTCAAATACTTATTCAACATTTTCCTAGGATACTGGCTTTTAAAGTTTTTCTTTCCCAGTGAGTAGTTTTCTCTTCTGCATCAGAGCCATTTTGGCTTCCATCTCTGGTGCAATGATAATTACAATTGATCTATATCATAAAGGAATGTTTGGTACTCATCTTGTTGGTTGGTTTAGCTTAGTCAAATGTCTGATCACGTGACTATGGATTTCTCCCCTACCCATGATTAAGCAAAAAAAAAAAAAAAGTGCTACCTTGTCATCAGTCTTTCTTAGAACCACATTTCAGTTTATAGCAAATACCAACTTTCTCTACACTTCATAACAAGAACTACACAGTTGCACTTTACTTAAGATGGGATGAGCTGATTCTAACTAGAATGAGCTAATTCTAAACAATTATAGTAAATGTTCTGTTTCAAATCTCGGGCTTGCCTTCTGAGAGGGCTAGTATTATAGCAAATGTTTAGAAATGAATTCCTGAATTCTAATCCGAACCTGTCCTGTGATTCAGGACTACTGACGCGTCCATGTTCATGAGACAGTAGGAAAACAACAGCAAAATGAATAAAACATTACAAAAAAAAAAACAGTGTGGGAAAGTACTTTTTTTGGGAACCAGGAAAATTTTATGTATTTATTTATTTACTTATTTCCTTACTTAATATATTTTTTATTAATTTCAGAGAGAAAGGGAGATGGAGAGAGAGATAGAAAGATCAATGATGAGAATCATCCATCAGCTGCCTCCTGCATGCACCCCACTGTGGATTGAACCCGCAACTCCTGAATGTGCCTTTGACCAGATTCCATCATGAGACCCTTCAGTCCACAGGCCTAAGCTCTATCCACTGAGCAAAACCTGCTAGGGCTGGAACCAGGAAACTTTTATATGAGGAAAGATGCAAAGCATAAATATAAAAAAAGGAAATGATGGTAGTTAGCATCATTAATTTAATCAATAGTTGGCTTTTAATAAAAATGCATTTAAACCATAATGCTTTGGAGTTCATTAATTTTTTAAAAACATTCTAGAAAACACAAACATTGACTATCTTATTATTTTCTTTTAGTTCTTTGTTATAATCCATATGAAGATCCAAATTTTTGTGAAGCATTTTTGTTGTATACTTTTAAAAAAAGTATAAAAATGCTTATGTGGCTCAAGAGCAGAACAGCAAAAATTGACTTGCTGCCTGTATTTCCTCTACCAATGAATATGAAAGAAAGCAACAAAAATGAAAACTTAAGAAAAATTATTGTATTTCTAAATTAATTGAGTATTGTATGCTGTCATCAATGTTTAGCAACTCAATAACTGTATATGTCACTGATGAACCAAACTGTACCACATGTATGTGTGGTGTGTGTGTGTGTGCCTGTATATTTTTATGTATCCCCTTCATCTGCACTACCGTCAATACCACTTATGTAACTGCAATTATTCAGCTGAATACATTTTAATAGATGATACAAAATCGTTCTCTCGAGATTCCAAGCAAATTACTTTGTTGTGTTTAAGATCCAACAAAAGTGGCTTTTCTTGTATCAGTTCATTATATCCAAGGGCAATTTCTCTATTTAGGTCCCTTAGTTGAGGTCATGGAGCTCAACTTAATTAATACAACTGAAAAACAGAATCAGAAGGGAGAAATATTGGTCTAGCACCAGAAGGTTTTGCCAGGAAATTGAAAAGGGGAAACCTTTATAATAGCATTTCTGTATAATAAGCTAACAATTGCATTATATTTATTTTTTATTTATTCTTATTCTTTTGAGTGACAAGTAAGACCTGTAATGAAAATAGATGTTGAAGCTATACTTTTAGTTGGTTTAAAGCAACTTTGTATGTGTAAAACATAGTCATCATTATATCTATAAAATAAAGAAGAAAAATAGGGATTAACTGATATGAACATGTTATTACCAAATCCCAAAAGATTAAAATGGGAAAAGGAAGTTCTAAGTGTATGGGTAAAATGCAGTGAGTCCCTGACATGCCATGCATGAATAGGTACATTCTATGGATGATAGAGAAAAATATTTCAAGGAGATATTTGTAACTTCCTTCTCTAAGGACATCTGTATATTGAAAGTCAGTTAAAAAGACTTCCTCAAAAGAAGAAAAAAATCAAATATTCCTTCTTTCCATATCAGATTAAGTGAATAATATGAACCTTTCCTTGTCACAAAGTAATGGAAATGGTTTAACTATAATGGCTAAATGCAAAGTTTACTAAAGCATGAAATATAACAATGAAAACAAGCCAGATATTGGGTTTCATACTCAAGCCAGAAATTCAAACCTAGGACTTTGAATCTATTGCCAGAATTCTTAATCATTAGCCCATCTTGGAGTGATTATGTAATGGTCCTTTAAATATGTCTCTAATACTTAATTGCCTTCAAATGGAAGTTTTTTTTTTCAGACAGAAATTTCAGTAAAAATATGTAGACTTAGCCTGAGCTTATTATATAACCAATATTCTATTTCGTATTGATTAACTGTTAGATTTTTTCCATCCCTAGCTTGATATTCTATTTCTTGAAACACCTCTAAGATAAAGATCAGTAACTTCAATTCTCAAATCAAAATCATTGTAGCAAAATATTCCATGCTTAGCAAACTAGTCCTTTTATTAGTCAAGTACCAAATCATCAGGATTGTTACACTAAAAGATGTCAAATCAATGTAATTTGATCAATGATATCATAAGCATATTCTTCTGTATTGAACTATGTACACATATCTGGCTTTACTAATTAGATTGTAGACCCATGAAGGCAACTGTTTTATCTGCTGTATTTTATATATCTTTGATTTCTCACAAAGTTCTGAATTTTATTTAATTAACAGTGCCTAAGCAATGGTTAGGAAACCACACTGAATAGGATGAATAGGATTCTTTCTATCCTCAACTTTTTAAAAATATGTAAAATACTTAACTGCTATTCTTCCTATCTCTGATTTAATTGAGGAACCAATATACTGGCTATAGGAATGCATTCTGTGTGCTGCACAAATTTCCATACGCAGATTTAGCATAATAGATGATTAAAAGGCACATATTTCGTTACTCTTGGGCTGTTTAGCTAAGGTAAGTTATAAACAGATGTCCAAGGGTCAGAAGTAGGATTTTAGAGGAAACCATCCACCAGGTTTCTCTAGAGAAAGCTGTTGCTGTGTTCTAAGTCCTCCTTCCACCCCCAATACTCTGGGGACCTTTCCCTAGTGGGAAGAGAACTATAGCCTGACACACACTGAGACAGAAGTTGCATTTTACTAAGGGAGAGAGAGAGAGAGAGAGAGAGAGAGAGAGAGAGAGAGAGAGAGAGAGAGAGAGAGAGATCAGCTTGAACAGGCTAGAGGGTTCTCACCACAGATACTAGCTACGTACCACAGGGTATGCAGAAGCTGAGAAAGGCTCTACAAAGAAACAATCTGCAATAGAGATGCCAATTAAAGAAACATCAGGTGAGAGAATATGGCAAGGAATCCTTAAAAATTCCATGAAGGCCTAGCTGTTTTGGCTCAGTGAATAGAGCATTGGCCTGTGGACTGAAGGGTCCTGGGTTCGATTCTGGTCAAGGGCACATGCCCGGGTTGCAGGCTCAATCCCCAGTAGTGGGCATGCAAGAGGCAGCCAATCGATAATTCTCTCTCATCATTGATGTTTCTCTCTATATCTCTCCCTGCCTTACTTTCTGAAATCAATAAAAATGTATTTAGAAAAAAAGATTCCATGAAAAAAAGTATTCAGGAAATAAAAGAAAAGACAGCTTTTATAATAGCCTAGTCTACCCAAAAAACTCAGTTTAAACTACCTGCCAAAATCCAGGGTTTATAAAGCCATCTTGATAAACACCTCTGGTATTTTTGTACCTTCTTCCTTCCACCAAACTGTTGTTCCTGGTGGAGTTAATATATCAGCTAGATAGTAAGAGATAGTTAGAGGCCCTAAGAAGGAAAGATTTAACTGTTGATAAGTCAACTCCAAAAGTTTGCATCAATACTTTGGACGCTCTTCTAAATAAGGATTGACACTGTATTTGAGATTTAAAATGTCTATAAGGCTGTAAAGATGCCAATGGTCTGCCAAAGGTTACATCTAGGGATGAATAAAAATTATTCCCTACTGGAATCAAGGGTAACAGGGCAGTGGGAGAAAAAAATTCTGTTCGGTTTACATCATAAAACATGTATTAACATACTGGTTACAAATAGATTAGGCTTCAAATTATTAAAATGAATTCTCCCTACCTTCAGTAGTATTATGTAGGGTTAGGTTATAGAACACTCATTAAGTCATTTCTCCAACAGCTGGTGGGATCATCTGAACTGTTTGTCCTTTACAGGACAGAAGGGTGTGTAAAGAAGAAAAAAATAGCAGTGGCCCATGGGAATTCTACATTATGGACTGTTTCTAAGAGAAGAACAGTGAATTTTATCAGGAAGGGGGTCTAATGCCAAAGACAACAGAGGCTGCCACCTGAATATTTAAGGATCAGAAAATGTATTCAGAAAATAGCTTGAAACCTTCAAAATTCCAAGAGGGATGGAAAAAGCAGGTTCCCAAGGAGGATCTTAAATAGTGTTGTTAAAATACAAACTCCCATGCTTAACATTAAAACCCAGCAATTAGCTAACAAACCTTGGTGCTAGACTGCGATTAATTTTGTGCTGACTCCATACATGTAAATTAAAGCATTACAAGTTCCCCAGGAGCTGCCTCTGACATTTGTTTTGTATAAGTAAGCTGGCAGTGGGGAAGAATGAACTTTGCTTTTAATTCCATTGGCAATTAAGCTGCTGATCACTTTGTTAATTTTTTAAAGATTTTCAAAAACTTATTTTTTAGGGTAAAAGAAGTGATTAACACAATGCCTTCAATTGAAGATGTCTTAAGCACTAAAAGTTACTCAATCTCATAAGTTTTCACAACAACTTTTATATCTGGAGACACTGAGATAATCCTATCTAATAAAAGAGTAATATGCAAATTGACTTTACCTCTGCTATACCCACAAGCCATGCCCACCAGCCAATCAGAGTGAGTATGCAAATTAACCCAGTCAAGATGGCTACAGCCACAGAGAGAGGAGGAGGGAGGCTTGGGTTGCCCCTGGTGATGGAGGAAGCCAAGCTTTCCCCACACCTTAGCCCACAGAGGGTTCCACTTAATGTGTGAGCAGAAGGCTTGGCTCCACTCCAGGATACAAAGTTTCAATTGTAGAAGATAAATAAATCCCAGATACCAGAGCCTCAGCTTGGGTACCCGGGTAGGGCCATGGCCAACCTGCGAGCTTCCACAGGCCCCTTGCCCAGGCCACCCCACTCTAACACACAAGATGACTGCTCTCATGTGGTCAAAAGATCTTGCCCCCATGTGGACACAAGATGGCCACCACAAGATGGCCAGCAGGGGAGAGCAGTTGTCAGGGACCGGGCCTGCAAGGGAGGGTAGTTGTGGGCAATCAGGCCAGGAGGGGAGGGCAGGTAGAGGTGACCAGGCCGACAGAGGAAGGACGTTGAGGGTAACCGGGCCTGCAGGGGAGGGCAGTTAGGGGTGACCAGGCCCACAATGGAGGGCAGTTAAGGCAAACAGACTGACAGGGAAGCAGTTAGGCATCAATCAGGCTGGCAGGGGAGTGGTTAGGGGTGATCAGGCTGGCAGGCAAAGTGGTTAGGGGTAATCAGGAAGGCAGGCAGGTAAGCAGTTGAAAGCCCACAGTCCTAGATTGTGAGAGAGATGCATGACTGCCCATTTAGGCTTAATCCACATAGTATTGGGCCTAAATGGGCAGTCAGGCATCCCTCAAGGGATCCCAGATTAGAGACGGAGCAGGCTGGGCTGAAGGACATACCCATTCCAGTGCATGAATTTTGTGCACCAGGCCTCTAATATTATATAATTATAGCATACAGTACAAAATGACATAAGATCAATTAAATTTATTTTCCCACATAGTACTCCAAATTGTGTATATTATAATTTATTATTATCACTAAACCCTAAAAGTATGTTAGAGAATACTGCTATTTGTGTTTGATTATTTAAAAAGCTAAAACAGAGAAATACCAGTTATTTTAAAAAATAATGTAATAAATTAGAAGAAATGATCTATATTTTGAGACCTTTTCATCAATGACCATTTTTTTTAATTCTTCAAAAAAAATTCCATAATCTTCTATTAATCTGTAGGTTCAAAGTTTCTGAAAGAGGACTAAGTTTCCCAAACACACAACCTAGAACTGCTTGAACAAACCATTCTCTTTTTAAACCACAGTTTCCAGTGAATTTCAGGAACTTGATTACCTAATACATAAAATGGGCAAATAATTCTATTCCTTAGTATGGTTCTGAAATACCAGATCTATAGTAGTTGCTCTGCAAATACCTTCCATTCATCCCTGTTTTTCATGATGAAATTATTCTAGATATGACATGATATGTTAGATGACTTTACCTTTATTATTTGTTTCATTTTGCATGGCCTATTTCAAAAGTCATTGTTCCTATGTACTAGGTGGAAGATACTAATTATTTACACTCACATTTTTCAAGTTTTTTAGTCAAGCACTGTTCTAGGTAATTTAGATACATTAACCATGAAAATAGATTAAAATAGCTAAGAAGCAGCCTCACCTGCTTCAACACACACATACAGCCTTCAGAGAAAAGAAAATTTGAGTTCTCATTGAAACCACTGGTTTTTAACCAAAACTATGTGTTCAAGTCCTCTACTGTTATTTAAAAAAAAAATTAAAAAGGAGAAAAAAAACAAAAAACTTATGTCTGGGCCACCTGCCAAACTAATTAATATGTATATGAGTCCAGGGATGAGCTTTCTTTTTTCTTTTAACTCTTGGTTCTTGGTACAACCAAGTTGACAAGCACTGATTTAAACTAAACAAGACATAATGCTGGCTCTGCTGTGGAATTCTTTGAATTGAAATATAAGAAATTGAGTTTATAACTATACAGCATAATCAGAAACCTGAAGTGTGAATAAATGTTCTCCTAGCACAGAGTAAAGAAAATGATTATAAGCGATATTTTTGTTAATTCACCTCATCAACAAAATAACTTTTTAAGAAGAAAGCCTTTTCTTAATAGCCAGAGCAAGATTGGCTGGACACATCATATTTTTGACATGTGTTGATAAAATAAAGCTAGAATATGATTTGGTTACATTCAATGTGGCATCCAAGAAGAGTCTAAGAAGAAAACTTGGGTTAAAAGATAACATATCAGGGAAATACTTCAATTCTATTTTAAATTTTGTCATAGATTTTAAAAAATTCTAAAGAAGAGCATAGTTAAAAATAATTAAAATTATTCATTATCTCATTTAATCCTGCATCAACCCAAAAATGTGGCTCCCAACTCCACTATCCAGAGGAAGACAATGATTCAAAGAAAGGAGAGCTAACTTGCCAAGGTCACTCTTTACGCTTTATTAAGTGAAATCTTCATAGTTATTAAACTCTTAGAACCTTTAAAATCAGACAGACCTCTACAAAAGCTCGAATATACTATAGGTTATCAGATTCTGCTTTTAGATCCATAAGAATAGCATCCCAGCCAAAACTGGTTTGGCTCAGTGGATAGAGCATCGGCCTGATGACTGAAGGGACCCAGGTTCGATTCCTGTCAAGGGCATGTACCTTAGTTGTGGGCACATCCTCAGTAGGGGATGTGTAGAAAGCAGCTGATCAATATTTCTAGCTCTCTAGCTCTCTCCCTTCCTCTCTGTAAAAAATCAATAAAATGTGTTTATTTATTTATTTATTTGTTTGTTTGTTTGTTTGTTTAAGAATAGCATCCCAGAAGCCTAACCATTAGGCACTTACAGCAAATTGTAGACTGTCCCTGGGGCCCACTTTCTGATGCCAAAAGCTTTGTCTCTGTCATTGTAAGAGTACTGAATCTTGTTAGGTATATTCAAATATGTTGGATTTCATCAATACTTATTTTAAAATATATTTTTATTGATTTTTTACAGAGAAGAAGGGAGAGGGAGAGAGAGATAGAAACATAGATGAGAGAGAAATATCCATCAGCTGCCTCCTGCACACCTCCTACTGTGGATGTGCCCACAATCAAGATCCACGTCCTTGACTGGAATCAAACCTGGGACCCTTGAGTCCGCAGGCTGACGCTACATCCACTAAGTCAAACCGGTTAGGACTCATCAATGCTTTTTAAAGATATCATCAGACTTGTATAAGATGCACATCTTAAATAAGCCAACCACCAGGATTTTTTTTTTGTATTATTTCAGTCAAAAGAACACTGAAGATTACTCAGTTTTTGAAGGAGATAGAACAAAAAGCTCTTGCTCTTTCAAAATGGACAGACAAGATGACTTAATGTATGACTACCTGGTTATTTCAAGAGCAGACTTGAAAATATTTCTTGGTTCAATAACACGATCAAAGCCTGATACCTCAGCTGACTTCCTGACCTGTTATTTTTCAGCAGATACATCTGTAAAAAGTATCCAACTTAGTAGTGTCCAAAA
This sequence comes from Lasiurus cinereus, assembly GCA_011751065.1. Taxonomy (NCBI): domain Eukaryota; kingdom Metazoa; phylum Chordata; class Mammalia; order Chiroptera; family Vespertilionidae; genus Lasiurus; species Lasiurus cinereus. The sequence continues at coordinate 41,891,135 of JAAGEH010000045.1, forward strand.
TTGTATGTCTCTGTGTTGGAGCTCAGAGTCACTGGATGCTCAAGCTGTGGAGTCCTCTGTTGAAGGCAGGGCCATTCACAGGGACTCGGAGTCAAATGGAGGACCCAGGAGTGACTTAATGTAGCAGCCTTGGACAAGGAGCAGGTTGTTTCTTCTATTAATTATTTTTGACAAGATTTATTTTAGAACCTGGTACGTGCCATCAGCAATTAACAAACTATGTCCCACAGGACAAATCTAACTCACCACCTGATTCTGCAGAGCCATGAACAAGAAATGACTTTAACATTTCTAAATGGCTGAACAAAAGCGGAAGGAGAATCATATTCCATGAATTGTGTAAATTATGTAAATTTCAATTTTGAGTTTCCTTAAGTAGTTTTATTGGAATACAGCCATACCCATTCATTTACATATGGTCTATGATTTGCTTTTGAGCTACAACAGCAGAGGTGAGTAATTAAGGCAGAGATTGTGCAAATGTGAAAAGACTAAAATATTTATTATCTGGCTTTATATGAAAATGTTCACCAACTACTGTGCAACATACAAAGATGAACAAAAAAAATATGGCTCTGCTGCTTGCATTCGCTTTTTCCCTAAAAATAAAGTGAACCTCTACAGGCTGCCATTTCTTCCTCAGTATTTCTGGGAAAAGAACTCAGCTCATAGAAAACGGTTCACTTAGCACAGTGCCTTACAAACAGAAGCACTCAATAAATCAATGTTTTCTTCAAGTTGGAAATCCTAGTATCCTTTCCCCTTCCTTACTTACCAAAATCCTATCTTTCCTTCAAAGTCATGATAAAATGTTACCTTTGCCTGAAACCTTCTATGATCTCTCAATTTATATTGCTTCCTTTGTGTTCCCAGACCATTCTTTTATAGTATGACCCATAATCTTCCTTATACTGTGGTACCTCGAGATACAAGTGCCCTAACATATGAGATTTTTGAGATACGAGCCGTTGAGCGAGTGATTTTTGCTTTGAAATATGAGCAACATTTGAGATAGGAGTAATCGCGCGGATCGGCCAGCTACATAGGACCTACGAGGTACCACTGTACTTTGGTCATTTATAAATTCCTCCTTAAAAGTGGGGATAATTTCTTATTGATTTTGTAAACTCGTAGTATCAAGTATAGACAAGTAAATGTATATAGGAGACAGTTGATTAGTATTTGCTAAACAAACGAAAAACTGAATGCATGCACTACTGGATGGAAAACCATGTGGGAATAATTAAATATTTGTTTTCCCAAATAATAGCTAATATGTGAGCTGAGAGTGTCACAGGGACCTCAGGGAAAGGCTGTCACCAACTAATATGAAATACTAGACTCTATCAAGTATATCATGTTATACATTGCTAACAAAGACATATATTTGACTCTAGGCCTTATAGGCGAAATAATAAAGTGCTAGGGCAATAACAATTATTAGTCAGTGGAGGCATTAAAGGGAGAAAAATGGTAACCAATAAAATTATTATATTAATTTGAAACTTTGAATATATTCCATTTTTTTCTGCTGTGAACCATCTTACCTCCTTCTATATTATAAACACAAGTATTTCTATTAGCCATATTCTTCTCAAAAGTCAGTTTGCTCTATCTTTAAGTACCACATATTTTTTTTACAGTTAACAAAAGGGAAAGGAACTCGAAAAAAGCAATGAATGTGAATTACATCTCAATAAAGCTGTTATTAAAGTAAAAAAAGCAATAAAATCTGAGTTATAAATCAGAAATAAATCTCAGTTATTGCTTTAAGATACTAAATCATTAGTTATCTGCTTAAGAGACTAGTGCTTTGATGAATTAGACAGGATCTTATGCTTATTTAAATTTTTGATACTTGTAAATTTTGGTTATCTGAAACCTGAAACATAGCTTTCTAAACAATGACAACAGATTTCCCAACAATGCAAAGAACAGATGTCACCAAAGTATGTGAAGGAGGTTTAATTGAGACTTAGTCCTTGGGGAAATGACTTCATCTGAGAGGGCATCACAGGCCATGCTGCTGATTAATGCACCTCAGTAGCTAAGCTGACTGGCTAGCAGCATGATATCCACAGGAAGAACCCCAGGATATCATCCCAAACTCCTGATCCATTTTTATGCCAAACACAAGCTGTAAGTTAGAGCTGTAGTCCCAGTGTAAAATTCCTACGCATTATACTCTACTTAATGGTCATAAATTAAATGCTTTTTAAATATTTATACCTATTTTCATTTCAACAGAGCGTTTCCAACAACATATTTACAAGGTTCACAACATTAGGAGGAGTCAATATCTATCTATCTATCTATCTATCTATCTATCTATCTATCTACTTAATCCCCACCCTTCTCTTTTGTTGTAACATATTAGTGAAGACGCTAGTATAATAAATTTGGTATCACAGATATTTGAGAATATTCAATAAAAACTATAGATATTTTCCCCTTGAAAATGTATGTGTGTGTATGTGTACATATATATGTGTGTGTGTGTGTGTGTGTGTGTGTATTAACATGTAATGAAACTTCAGAGGGAAGATGCATCAGTCTAAACCCATTCATGATCTCCAAATTTAAAAGAAACTCGGAGACCATTTTTAATTATTAAATATATAAAATACAAGTTTATGCTATTCAAACTCATTAAAAACATTGCTGATAATTTTACACTGTAAATGACAACTTTTCCACAATGCCTCTGTAATAAGCATAATATAAATCACAGGTTTCTTCTCAATCATATGTTCTATATTTCACAAGATACTTCACCTCTTTCTGCTTTTATCTGTATATACTGTATTCTGTCCTTCTCTACTTGAGCATTTCTGCTCCTCTAAGGATGTAGTTGTAGGTTTCACAGATAAACCTTTTTATTTTAAGACATGACTACACAACCCAACACAATACTATTAAAGCTCAGAAGTTGTTTCTGGAGTTTGGATTAATTTTTCTACGCCAGTTATATCTATTACCCTTTCTACTTCTGCAATATGAGTTAGATTATAAAGATTACCTCAGGCAACAATTTTCTGGCCTGCATATTAGGAAATCCTGCTGCTTCTGATTTTTCACAAAAGCCTCATTCTTCTGGTATATACTCGTTTCCTATCTGGGGCTCTCTGGTGCCTTTTATCTAACATTAGTTCTAACTCTAGATCCCAAAAAGGGTTTTCAAGTGGAATAAGTGGCTATGTGAGATGGAGACCTCTCTTTTGTCAATGTGTGAATGGCCTGGCTTAATAAAATCTGCACTTTGTACTCAAAAGTTACACATTACTAAATCATATTTTTAATAGTAAAAGTGTTAGAAAATTAAAGAAAAATTTTAACATGTGTCTCTTCCAAATTTCAACAGTATTAACTAATGTTATTTCTATATATTCTTTTCCAGTTTTTTATATGGTCTCAGAGTGTCACCAGGTATGATCAATAAGAATATACCCAGGCCGGCCGGCATGGTTCAGTGGTTGGGCATCAACCTATGTACCAGAAAGTCAAGGTTTGATTCGCTGTCAGATCACATGCCCAAGTTGCAGGCTCGGAACTCCAGTAGGAGGATGTGCAGGAAGCACTCCATCAGTGATTCTCTCTTATCACTGATATTTTTTAAAATATATATATTTTATTGATTTTTTACAGAGAGGAAGGCAGAGGGATAGAGAGTTAGAAACATAGATGATAGAGTACCATCGATCAGCTGCTTCTTGCACACCCCCTACTGGGGATGTGCCCGAAATCAAGGTAAATGCCCTTTGACCAGAATTGAACTTGGGATGCTTCAGTCCACAGGCTGATGCTCTATTCACTGAGCCAAAGTGGTAGGGTTCATCATTGATACTTTTATCTCTCTCCCATTTTCCCTTCCTCTCTGAAATCAATATTTTTTTTAAAAAGAACATACCCATTTCTTTGTTGGCCTTATTAAAGTAATGATGAAGTGTAACCTCTATAGACAGGCTTTCTGGGTTTGAATTCCAGACCCAGCAGTTACTAGTTCTGCAGCCTTGCTCAGATTCTTCATGTGTAAAATTGCAGATAATAATAGTAACTACCTTATAGAATTATTGTGAGAATGAATGAAAGTAAGGGGCTCAAATAGTGCTGAGAAAGGCCTGGTAAATGTCGGCTATAGTTATCACTAGTGATTCATTTTTGCTTTACAACATTAGCTGGGAACCAATTTTTCCAGTAACATAGTTTATCTAGACACTTTGTTAAAAGCTACAAAATACTTCTTTACTTCTGTATGTCTGAATTTATTTAGTAGTTTCTTTACCATTGGTTATATAAATTATTTCCATCTTTCACTATGATAGGTATGTGACTTTATTTTTCTTACTTGAAAGTATTTTATTAAAATAAGTTTCTATGAGTTGAATAAGTGGGTCAAAGAGTATGAACACCATTACTAAGTCTTATGTGATAAAGAGAAACAGTATTTATTCAGGTCAGTGGCTGAGTGCTTCATTCATTTAGACAGAACACAGAATATTTGTGACACTGCAGTATTACTAAACGAGAATAACTTTTGTGGGGTTGCAATTCTAGTTCTGTGCTCCATATCCTCCCACTTCCCAAGGTCAATGGCGTCAAGATACAGTGGTTACTTCAGCAGAAACCTTTCACAGAGTACAATCCTTCTGCTCTGACGACCACAGAGCTCTTTTCACAGAAATAAAGTTTTCCTAATGATCTTGGGGCAATTTCCCACAGCTCACTGAAAAGTAAAAGTAATTTTTCTTCCCTTCAAGGAGCCTCAGGCTGCATGTAATATGGAATATGACACTTAATTTTCTTACACCTTAGTTGGCAACTGTTAAATCAATTCATGAGCAAAAACTGAACTTTTCTTGAAACTCTCTGCTCATGCTACCCAATTATGTGCACATTTCATAAATATTCCCCCAGCTCTCCTTCCTATAATTTGACAAAAGAGTTAAAAAGTAAAAAATAACAACTTCAATCTAAGTTATTGAACCATAGCAGGACTCATCAAAGGTACTGGGAGAAAGATAAAGTGAGTACATTTCAGGAGCCAGTGAACTAACTCTGAATGAACTAAATCCAAAAAGCTCATGAGAATTAATAGATATTACAGTTTACATATCCTTCATACTTTCAGTAAAGATAAACTAAAATGACAGATATGTTTCTATACTTACATTACCTATATATTTTCCAGAGTATAGAGCTGACAAGATTAAGATGAAAATTTAAAAGCAGAAGTGCCCACAAATTCAGTGGGAAGAATAATAGGGAGATATAATTGGCATTGGCAGGATGGTAGAATTCCACTAAACATGCATTAAACTCGATTCAAATTGAAGTGATGAATAGATTTTTCTTGCCATTATGAGTTTCTCAGCTGGATTATTGGCAGGCAACTTCATTCCATGCCATGAAGATGGTTCTTTAGAAAATTGGACCATGACCAATCAATTAGACATTGCCACAAATCTCTCTCCAAGTGTCATCTAAAAGTCATTAACTTTGAGCACAAAACATGATGGCCATTTTATATGTAAGAGATCTATGCATCATTCTGCAGTACCCAGGAAGAATAAAATTCATCTTTGAAACCACAGAGTTTTCTTTGTATCAATATATTTGCTGTCATTCAAAATTCCTGGCTTTAGATGAATTTAGAGGTTCTAATTATCTTCCAATTGTTTTTCTCTGTATTCAGTATCATTTATTCTTCAAATATTCCCCAAGCCTATAACAATATCTGCATTGTTGAA
>JAAGEH010000045.1:41896981-42005405 GCA_011751065.1 Lasiurus cinereus
TCTCTCTCTCTCTCTCTCTCTCTCTCTCTCTCTCTCTCTCTCTGTCTTTCCTTTTCTTTCTTTATCCCTAACTTTTTATCCAGGTATCCACTCAAATATTGCTACTTAGAGAGAGTCTTCCCCAATCCCCATCCCCAAATTAGATCAATCTATTTTCATATATCAGATCTGAATATTTTAGAAACAAACCAAAAGCAAATTGAATGTAAAGGTTTGGAGGACTCAGTGTTTCTCAGGGAAGAGGCACAGAAACTGAGGGCATCAGTTTTGAAGAACTATGGGAAGAAGAACCTCAAGAAATCAGGCTATGAACTGATACTGGGTTTCCTCAGAGTCCTTAAGAAATCTTTTAAAAAACTGCCCTTCTAGGAATGATTCTGTCATGGAATCTGACTTGGGACCACTCATATTCGGGTCTGGGGTTTTCACGTGGAAGGAGAAGAAATAATACTGACTCTCCTCCCCGTAATGTTATAAGAACTGACTATAAAAATGCTGGCAAATCCTGGAAAATTCAGAGTGATGCATAAAAGAAGTAATTGCTCACCTTCCTTGGAGCCATCTGAAAATGAAATAAACACTGAGGGACAAATCCAAAATGAAAAAAAAAAGCATTTCATATAAACACAACTTACTCCAGGAATTTTCAATAACTGTTATTGCTTTTCTGTGGCAGCTAAGCTCACAGAGGGCTCATTTCCTTCCCAGCCTACATTTGTACCCTTGCAGACAGGAAAGGGGCAGGGAGGAGGTTATACACATGCATAATCTGATTCTGTAAAATTGCTATGTCAAAATATAATCTATGGAATATTGCTGCATGATTGCAGACATAGAAACCTGAACCCAATTATCAGAAAGCAACACACCACACCAGGAACAAGATATAAATCCTCCACAAAAGAAGAGCGGGCCATATGTATACATGACATGCTTGCTACTGGTTTTAAAGATTTTTCCCCATTTCAGGAAAACAAATAGGAAATTACAGATAAATGAGGCAGGATTACTTATGGCTTGTTTATCACAAAACGGCAAGTCGCTTGCTTTTTCCCTGTGTGCCCAAAAGTGTGCACACTGAAGGAGAGCGAGCTCTCTATTGCTAGGAGTGTCCCAGATAAGCCTGACTGACCACAAATACATGCACGGATAAGACTGGAAGGGCCTTTCCTCCTCTAACATTCTCTGGCTTGTGATTTGTTAAATTGGATAAGCCATTACATCCAGACCCTGTTTTACAGACAAACTCTTGTCCAGTGTGTTTTAGGAGAAAAATGCCATCTATCTCAATTGCCATCTCTTCCCGAGTACTGTCAAAGATGAGCAGAAAGCAGTGATGAGTACATTTTAAAACCAGTTTCTCTCAATTTGATTCAGGGCAGGAAAAGAGCAGGTGGATTTTACAGGGCCATGCTCCCCACAGATTGAAGAGCAAGTTAGTTTCCCCACTTTTGTGCAAGAAGGGATTCTCTGTGAAGAGATTTTCTCCCTTTAAGAAACTATCAACCTCCTCTCCTAACAGCTACTGTGCCACTCATACTGTCTCAAATGAGTTAACGTGGGAATCCATGCAAACACTTGCACCACACACCAATTTGGAGCTCTTAGAGAGTCTGGTACATCAAACTCTATGTAGAGTCAGACCTCACCAACAGCCCATGTTGTGCTCAGCTTTACACTACCGATTCAAGAGGATCTCATCATGTTATTGGTTATGTTTTGGCTGTGACTGGACAGCAAACCACTGCCATGGGGGTGAGCATTCTTTCCCAGACTTCCCACATGACCAGCCCTTAGTAAACATGAAATGAATGAAAGTGTTACTGACAATGAGGGTGCCAGGAGTTTGAAACACTTACTTTCACTTCTATAAAACTGTTTCTTTAAAAAATGCTGGCAAAAAATAATGGATAGAAGTATTCAATCTCTGCGTGCAACCTTGAGATAGCAAGCTGGGAGATTGGTTCATCTACTTGCTGCTGTGACCTTCCTGCTGGGTGGATTGATTCAAGGATTTGAGTCTTCAGGATGTCAAGTAAGTGATTAGATAAGTAGAACTAGAAACAATGAAAAATGCCTGTCATTGGCATCATAATGATTGATCACCATTAGCCAGATAATTATACTGAGGCTGAAGAAGGGTGTTAAATACATAAACCCTAAAATAGATGCCTCAAGGTTAACACACCTTAATTATCTCTTGTAATATCCTGTAAACACTCTCTATACTTTATTTTTTAAGGCAAATATGGAAAAATAGGAAGAAGTTGAGTTCATGGTGATTACTTCCTATATCCAGAGAGATACTGAAATTATAGGATAAATCTTTCCCTAAACATTACCTAGACAGACAAAACCGGGGAAAAATCATCCAATATAACACCTGTGTAAAATAACATGTTAATTCAGCAAGCACACTTATTAAAACATTACAGTAGTGAGGAATTCAGTGACAAGTTTATAGGTATATAAAATGCATATAATGCTATACTAAAAATAATTGACATAGCAAAACACATATGATACTTTATATTTCCCAACTGTTTATATACTTCACCATTTTTCAAAGTCTATTAACACACTTGAGAGAAGTTATTTAGTAATAAAAACTGGAAAGAGCTTACATGGTGGAAAATCATCAAAAGCATTCAGTAGTAGCTAAGATACTCAGGGTCTAAGCACTTGGCTCTGATGAGAGATGGGGAAGAGAAAGGAAGAAAGAAAATGAGAACATAAAAAAATAACTGATTTCCACTTACAGCTGGTATTTAACTATCTGGCTTTTCTGAAGTCAAGGCCAATAGTATGTGAATACTTTACATATATGAAAGCATTTGATCAAGTTTGCATGACTGATTTCCAATTATGATTACATGAGGGATTCCAAAGAAATGAAATTGCTTGAAATGTAGATAATTTCCAAATCAACTCTGTTCTCTTTATATTAGTCACCATGAAAAGCTTCAAATTATTTTCTTCAATAAAACCATCAGTACTAATTGCACAGTTGAGATTTTTTATTTTACTTTAAGAGATGCCTTAATAAAAGATGCCTCAGGCACATCCTTTTGATTGTTCTTAATAGGAACAGACATCCTTAAAAATTGAAAAAAAAATGTCTTCAATAACATGAATGGTAAAGCTGGATAGTAATGTTTTGGATTAAATATGATTAGTGTCTATTATTTTCTTTGTTTAGTATCTGATAGCAGAGTTTTCATAAAGATTCAGATGTGTGCATGTGCATGTATGCTTGTGTGTGTGTATGTGTGTGTGAATGAAAGTTGAATCATATTTACCTGTGGGAACTAGAAAAAGTTTCTAACAGTATTTTCTGAGTGAAATCTTAAAGATTAACAAAAACAAGGCAGGAAAATACAATAGAAAAATAATCAAGTTTGCTCAATAGCCAGATATCATTTTAAATTAAGTAAAGTTTAAGTAAAGCTTAGAGTAAAAACAACTAAGAATGTACTTTGGAAACAAAATATCTCTCCATATTTTTGAATTTCAGGCCAAGGAATGTGAACTTTACTTCTTGTCTCTGGGAAATCAATAAAAGTCATAGATCATGAGATTGGTTTGATCACATTTCCCAGATGATTCCACATTCCAACATCTAAAGATGTATCTTTACTATTACCCTATTGGGCTGGATTGGCATCCTTGTTTCCCTGGAATCTGAAACTAAGAGAAATTATCTTATTAAGAGCATCTTGTATAACAAGCCACCCTATACAAACTCATCACCTCCTAATGAGAATTGTAACTTTTCTAGATTATAAATATTAAAAGCCAGCAATTCATCAAGAATCATTAAACTTGGAGTTAAAAATAGACTCATATATGCATGTTCAAAAGCATGAATCTTAAATCCATCCAAATGCCCATTGATAGGAGACTGATTCACCAGATGTGGTCTATTCACTCTAGGGATCATAGTCCACATGTAAGCACTGAAAGTCTCCCTTACAATAGCATACCTCACAGAGGAAATGTCTGGGGGAAATGGAGCAAACCCAGCTCTACACAACAACATAGATACATTCTAGAACTTTAGTGCTGAGTAAAATGAACAAGCTTATTTAAACCATCATCTGGAGAAAATCACAATATTCATTGCTAGAGAGATAGAGAAACATTTATTAACTCATAGGTTGTCTCTTTCATAGGTTGTCTCTTGTATATGCCCTGGCCAGAGATTGAACCCACAAGGTTGGCTTATTGGGATGATGCTCTAATCAACTGAGATACTCGGACAGGGCTTAAGTATATTCTGACACAGTTTTAGAGTGTGAATGCACTGATTTTTTCTTTCTGGTTTGTTTTTAAATTTATGTTTTCTCATAAACTTACAGAAAATCAAAGTGCCTTATTGGAAAGTGATACTAATTTTAATACTCTAGAACAGTGGTCGGCAAACTCCTTAGTCAACAGAGCGGCAAACGGCGTCTCTAGAACTATCAATAATTTCTATTTGAGAATACATTGTTTCTAACTGAAAGTGTTGCCTCAAGTTTATTCAGATGTAACAGATCAGCCTGGGCCAGAGGGAAAAAGCCATAAACTGGCAGGGAAAACCAAATTTGAAGGGTAGTCATAAACCATCTATTACATTTCTTGGCTCAGTGAGAAAATACTCTGTAGATATCTTCATTCATATGCATAACTGTGACTGCAAAACCAACAGAAGATAAAGAAATTTTCAAAAAGGGGAACAAAGAATGGCAGTTGGTCTGCAGTGGGGGCAGCTACTTGACTGATCCCTTTTGGTGTCTTCCCTGGAAGCTTCTTTTTTAAAAAGATAAAAATTGTATTATTTAAGGCATACAACACAAGATTTGGCATGCATATATATAGTGAAATGATTACTAGATTCGAGCTAATTAACACAGCATCTACTTACATAGTTAAAACAGTGTGTGTGCACGTATGTATGTGCACATGTGTGTGTGTGAGGAAAGCACCTGAAATCTGCACTCATTTTGTTCCAAAGAGGAAAACCTTTTGCTGAATGCAATTAACTAAGGAGTTGCTTACAAAAGCTATGACTCAGTTACTTCTATTTCCACAGGAATTTAAATGTTCCTCAGACATGTTCAGAGCAGTGCAGCGTGGTACCTGGCCTTTGTATGGGGATCTGGCTGTCACAGTTGTACTTCCACTTATCTATGAACTGTATTCCAGGCATCAACCTTAATTAACCAGTTCTAAAAAACTGAAAATCATTAATTTACTGATAGATATCAATCAAATATGTATTGTGTATAAAACAGGATTTTTTTTAACTGCAAACTGATCAAGGCATTAGGATATGGTATACTAGTACATGAATTACAGAGGATAATGCCTAAAGTATGGATATTTAAAAAGAGGTAATGTAAACATTGGTTTTACTGCTTTAAGCTCCATAAGGAGGATATAGAGAAGGTGGAGTATGTCTTGATAATATTTTCATTTCAAACCTAAAGAAAAGACTTCAGTAGGACCATTTGGAGATCTTCTTCCCACCTTGTTAGGGAGTGTAGCAGAACAATGTCAAAATCATCCCTACCTGAAACAGTTAGAAGCAGGAAGAAGAGGTGATTGAGTGGCTATACTTAGACTGACTTGCATTTTCAAACTTTGTCAAGGCAACCACCATTTCTCACAAATCAGGTGTGGGCTACATGGTAGAAAGAAACCACTTACAGTCATTTTAATTCCAATCACAAGAGGACAGATGGGAGGTAATGGGTCTTCAGCATGAAAACACTATACAGAGCAGAAACTGGAAAAACAGTGGCTAATGGGGGTGTTGGTAGTTTGAAGACTGGAAAACATCACTGACCTCACAGAATTGCAGCTGGAGAGACCAGTAGGAGAAGCCTTTGAAGAACCCCTAAAAATCCAGGAGAGGAAGAGTCCCCCCAAAAAAATATCTTCTTAGGGTAGCAGCAATCAAGTAAGATCTCTCTGCCTCCTTTCCATTTCTAACTAAGCCTGAAAGGAGGGGTGATAGTGGTTAGACTGTGGGCAGTGGAGGTGAATGCAAAGTTGGGTGGCATTTTTTCAAGTATCGCCCATCAGTGTGATAGGAGCATGGAATGAATAAATTTTGAATTAAAAAAGTTGTTATATTATAATGAACTGGACAATATAAATTTATCAAATGAATAATTGTTATACAACTTTAAGAAAAGTGATGGGGCTGAAACCAGTTTGGCTCAGTGGATAGAGATCGGCCTGCAGACTGAAAGGTCTCGGGTTCGATTCCTTTCAGAGGCATGTACTTGGTTGTGGGCACATCCCCAGTAGGGGGTGTGCAGGATATGGCTGATTGATGTTTCTAACTTTCTATCTCTCTCCCTTCCTCTCTGTAAAATATCAATAAAATATATTTTTTAAAAAGTGATGGGAAAAATTTACCTCAGTGTAAAAAATTTTAAAAAACATTGAAAAAATGTTACATTGTATTTTGATTTCATCTTATAAATCATGCTTATTTAATGTATAAGCTCACATATATTTCTGAATATATAGCATGTAGTTTCCCAAAGGGAATTTTATTTGATCCTGGCATTATTTCTGTGAGGTAAACATGCCTGCATTTCATAGCTGAGAAAAGATCCTATAAGACTAGTAATAGCACACTTAAATTGAATTATATACTCTTCTAAGCATTTTCTGTATTTATCTTATTTAATTCTCATAGCAACACTATGAGATAATTACCATTATGCTCCCTACTTTATAGATGAGAGAACCGATATCCAGAGATATTGAAGTCCATAGCCAGCAAGTGAAATGCTGGTAATCAAAGCTGACCGTCTGGCTCCAGAGATCGCATTCCAAGTGCTAAGCAGCAAAGTCAAAACCTAAACCAGAGATCCTTAATGGGCTTTCCCTTATGTCAGTTATTAAGCACTCAGCTATATCATAAAAACAAAGCAAAAGACAAAAGGAAGGAAGGGAGCACAGAAGGTCTGTCACTGTTTTGCTGTGTGGTTTGTGGTAAGGAATTTTCCTTTTCTGGGCTTGAGTTTCCACATCTGTCAACCTAGAGAAATGGACTGAAGTGTCTCCAAGGGTCACTTCTGGTTTTGGATTTCATTTCTAGCTCTGAAAAAATATGTTAGGCAGGTAATGAATATTAAATTATGCAATTTAGCTTAGCATCTGAGGGATATGGCTGATGTGACTTTTAAAATTTTCATTTTACCCAAGACAGCCTCTTTTGAAAAAGTCTACCTTAACATAACATGAAAAAAATATTTTTATAACATGTGAACTCACTGAAAATATAAACAATTTCAAAGTTCGAGGAAGCCTAGATGTAACTTTTTAAGACAGTGTGATGTGTTACATGTAGATTCATTAGTATTATTTTTAGAACTGCACAGCTGTTTGGGCAGCTTGTTTTGTGAATCCTATTTTGCAAATGTAATGAGGATTTTTTTCTGAACAAATTTTAGTTAATGGAGCAGATAATACATTTATTTCCTTGTCAGAGCTTAGCACTAAATAAAAAATGGGACAAGCATGTAGTTTTTAAATTTTAAAATATAGTATTTGCTAGTTATGAGATTAGAAGACAATTCAATCTTTTAATGATACTATTCATGAATAACTAGTGTTATTCAGAATTTCATCTCCTGACTTGCTTTACTGTAAAGTCAATAGTTATGATGCTACTAACACTCCAAAACAAATCTCAAGTAGCTGATCAAACTCTTATTATATCTAACAGATTTGAGAAACTTTCTATATGCCAAGGACTGCTCTAAATGCTTTGGTTATTGGTTTATTTAATCCTCACAACAATACTATAATTAGGAACTATTACTCTCTCAACTTAACAAATAAGGAAACTGAGGCAGAAAGAGTAACTTGCTCAAAGATAATCAGCTAGTGAGTAAGAAAGCTAGTATTTGACCCAGACTATTAATAAGAGTATAACAAAATCGACAATAAAGGAATAAAAATAACGATGCATGCTGAAAAATTCTAATTATTAGTCAAAATGTTTTAGCGTTAGATGTGATACTTCAGATGAATTTCACTCAAGTCCTGTCTTAAGAATATATAAATGTATGCCTTTTGTGACGTTTATTTATTTTTTTGATTCTGTTTCATTACAAAAGAGATTTGAGAAGATCCTGCCTATAAGAGAGTTTTTGTTTTGAACTTTTTACTTACCACACTCAGTGATGAGGCCTAAGCATTTGGTTGGGTGTTTTCCTTGTATTTTCTACAGTCCTGCACATTCAGTCTGTGTTGGATGTATTAGTTTCCTAGGGCTGCCATAATAAATCACTACAAACTGGGTAACTTAAAACAACCTAAATTTATTTTCTCACAGTTCTGGAAGCCAGAAGTCTGAAATCAATATATCAGAGGGCCCATGCTCCTTCTGAAGGCTCTAGAAAATAACTTTTCTGCCATTTCCAAACTTTGGGGGATTCCCAACATTCTCACTTTCCTTGACTCTGGAATATAAACTCCAATCTCTGCCTTTGTTTCCATGGGGACTGGTTATATGTGTCACTGCATCTTTGCCTTTTCTTTAAAGAACACCAGGCATCAGATTTAGCACTCACCCTAAATCACATAAGATAGCATTTTGAAAGTCTTTAACTACTTAATCAGCAAAGAGTCTATTTGCAAGCAAGGTCACATTCTGAGGTTCCAGGTAGACATGACCTTTGGGAGACACTATTCAACCCACTACAGGTGGTGTGGAGATATTGTGTCATGGCAATATGTTGTCATTTTGTAACCCCTCTGAGATTCCCTTGATCAAACACAGCAACCATATTAACAAGTACACATCTGCTAAAGGTAACACTGAAACCTCAGCCTCAGCAATTAGTGACACCTGGAGAAAACAGGTGTTGGAGTGGAGGGTTACAAGTAGTCCTCTGGGTGCAATACACCCAGGGCTCACCTAAAACATAACAAATATGTGGCTACAGCCCTTCCAAACAAATTCCCTACAGTCCTTATGCAGTCCTGGGTGGAAAGGCTCCATGTTTCCAGTCCTCCCGCTTTCTGTAATAGCCTCCTGTCTACACTACAGATGCTGGTATAAAAAAATGGTTCTCTACTTGGAGAATTCATTAAGCTGTGCCCATGAATTTCCAATAATAGCATACATTAGAAATAAGAACTAACCTAAACTCATCTGAATGACATGACATGAAAGAGCAAACTTTTACTTTCTTATCCCCTTGCCATAAATCTTTTTTCTTTATTTGCTTTTAAGTTTCATATAGTTTTTTTTAATAAATGATAATGTAATAATACGTGTATTTTAAATTATGATGGGGTGATATTTTTAACATTTATGTTTAAACTCATCACTGCTAAATATTCCTGAGCAATTGTCAATAAATTCACTCGAGTGCAAGCTTCATTCGTTCTCTGTTATCCCTAATATCTACAAAAATACTTGAGGCATAGTAGGTGGTCAGCATATATTTAAACAAAATAAATGGGTGAACTGAATCCAGAAGAAAAAGAGGAAAGTACAAAATTACTAGGCTCTTAAATATAAAACATGCCTCATTCATTATTATAGCCAAAAAATAATGTATACTCATAGAGTTATCTTTTTGTTGGGATGATTTTTCTATTGTGTGCCATCCTTTAACACTCCCCTTGTAACACATTGTTTGAAAAAAAATTTATGTAAGGAGTAGCTACATTTACTATGCCCCCAAATTAATTAATAATAACTATGTTAATGACTATATCTCTGTGTTTACGGTGACTTCCAAGTAGCTCTGGGTCAATTTGTTGTGTCAACTATAGAAGGTCTATAGGCCTTTATGCATACAGGCTCTGCAAAGCTGTAGTTTTGCATATATATATATATGCAAACACACACACGCACACAGACACACACACACATATTAATACACATATATTAACTTCCTTTGTTAACCTTTATTTTTTTATGATTTGCTTCATTCATTTATGATTGACATGCTACTTTTTTACTGTCAATTTCCATGAGCCACCTCAAGTTTATTGTAGAATAAGGCAAATCATTTTCTAAAAGAACTCACTCATGTATAGATAGCCCTTCCCAATATGACCCTCAAATTAATTTTTCACTCTTATATGTCACACTAAGCAGTTTAGTCTCCAGCAACTAGTCCATAACCCTTTAAGTGCTTCTGCCATGATCTAGCTGCAGCTTTTGCTCCCCGTAAGCAATGACTCCCTGAGTTTTCCTGTTTGCCCAATTTTCAGCTGGCAGTTTGACCTGTGACCTCAATTCTCTGATACATCTAAGAAGAGTAGTTGATTATAGGTTTGCCCAGCTTTTTTTTTTCTTGTTGTGAGGATGAGAGTGATGATTTCTCAGCACTCAAATATGCAGGACCAGAAACCAAAAATTAATTTTTCACTGGTCATTCCATACTTCTGTATTTTTTTATCCTTTTGCCTGACATGCCCTTCCAGTTTTTCACAGAGCTATAAGAACCTCAACATTTCTCATTACCAGGTCATGTGTTATTTCTACTCTGAAGTCTTAATTAAAAATTTTATTCACTTCTTAACTATGTGTTCTAATAATGCAAGGTATATAGCATATATGTATCATATTACGTTATGTTTATATTATGTGCATATTGTTGGAAGTGACTGACTATAGTTATGGTGTACTTAGTATAAAACATGAATTAATGATTTATTGATTCCAGTGTTGTTTTCTAAGGTCTGGCTTTGATTCACCTGATATTTCCTTTACCATGATCTGAACTAGATAGTCTCTGAGACAATATTTTTGAATTTACAATAGGATCCTGGGATTCATTTTTATTCCTTGTATAAGGCCACAGAAAGTTAATAAGATGGTTTCAGATAATAATGCAAATTAGTAACATATATTCATGAAATTTTGAAGATTAATTACTGCTTCCTGGTACTTATTAAATTCCTAATAGGGGTAAAAAGTGTTTGCAGATTATCTCAAATTCTGCTGCCACATTGTTTTGTAGGTTAATATTGCAATTTTTAGTGGTTCCTTCTTTAGATTTATTTTCTACTTTAGCAAAAAAACAAAAACAAAAACAAAACAAAACAACAAAAACAAACAAAAAAACAGACTGAAATCTCTGAACCAAAGCTTGGCTAGCTTAGACATGAAGCAGAAACCCCCTATCTTGAGACTGGCTTCCTTACCAGTAGTGATGACAGGAAGATATTTGCCCCTACCATTACAAAGCTGTACTTAGTCACTATACTGTCAATATCTTGGAAAAGCACAAGTTTCCCATTTGGCTTTCATAACTTCTAGCACTTAATGGCACAATCATTCTATATCATCATCATTGTCTGGTGTGCTGAACATGAAAGATCCTGAGAGGTTTTCAGATTCAATCTTATATTTTATCAAGTGGGGAGTTTCTTATTTATAGGAAATGCACCAAAGCTAAAAAGGGTAACTAGAATGTATGCCCCACAGAAGCAAAACTATCTATATGTTTTGTTCACTACATCTCCAAAGCCTAGGACAATGACTGTCATACAATAAGAATTTTATGATTAGTAGTTAAATAAGAATGAATGAGCTTCCCAAAGTTCCATTATAAATTAGAAGTGAAAGTGGAAATAGAGCAAGGTTCCTGATTTTCAAGTGACTCACTTTTCACTCATGTGCTGCTTGTTATGATTACTCTACATATCTTGGAAGATGGAGATACTAGAGAACAAAACTGCGAAAATAAAAAAAAACTAATGTTTCTCAATTTAGATTGAGGTCATGTGGAAAAGTTTATTTATGATTCGATAACCAGTACAGAGGGTTTAAAATGTTAAGTTATTGTCAGAAATAAGTTATTTTGTTGTTCATGAGAATGAAATATATTTTCCTTTCATAGAAGATTTATATTAGTTACTGACTTTTTAAAAATGTATATATTTTTTACTGATTTCAGAGAGAAAGTGAGAAGGAGAGAGAGAGATAGAAATATCAATGATGAGAGAGAATCATTGATAGGCTGCTCCAGCATGTCTAGACTGAGAATCGAGCCTGCAACATGGGCATATGCCCTGACCAAGAAATCAAACCAATGATCTTCTGGTTCATACGATGACATTCAACCACTAAATTAAGCCAGAAAGGTGAGTTAGTGACATTTAAAGAAATAAAAATTCAAATTGTCCTTCTAATTTCTAACTCACGGAAGCTAATCATTAGTCAATGATTATGGCAGATTTATTATGTGTAAATGAGATGAGATTGTGGGAGGAGAGTATGGAGACATATAGAGCTTTATTTCTGCCTATGAGGTAAGTGAAGCATAAGACACATAAACAGATAAAACAAATGTCTTGAATAAGTGCTAACTATGTTTTGCAGGGAGTACTACAGGATTTCTGACAACTAAGAAATAATGTAGGTAAGGGAAAATCATGAAAAACTTCCCAGAAGAGATTATTATTGTGTTGGACTTTGAAAAATAATTCAAGAGAATAAAATGAGTATGAGAGAATTTTTTTTATAAGGAGAGTGACATAAAACATATATTTAAATGTTACCTAAAGTTTTTGGATAAATGTAACCACCATGAAAAATCTAGTATAGGCCTAGCACATATGGAACTTTAGTACATTATACCTATTATTATTACCTGCAATATTTAAAAATATAGAATATTATCTTTTAAGTACAATTCTCTCTGAACAGAGTCTTGTGATCCAATTTGTTTTCTTCACAAAGAAAACATTATTATTTTTGTATTTTGTTGACTTCAGAGAGGCAACTGAACTCATTTTGTTATTAGTGATTAAGGTATTACATATGTGTCCTTATCCCTATCCCATTGTCCCCTCACTCCCCTAATCATGCCTTCACCCTCACCCCCTGATGATTGTGTCCATTGGTTATGCTTATATGCATGCATACAACTCCTTTGGTTGATCTCTCCCCCTCACCTCTACCCTCCCTCTGAAGTTTGAGCAGCTGATCTCTTCATAAAAGATAAGTACAAGTATTTACTCGACTATTTATATCCACCTTCATTCTGGAAGAATTTAATATAATTTCCGCAAAGACATATAATTAAATATTCAAGTTTTTAGGGAACTTTACTTACAGTAGTTATTTATGTACACATTTTATTACTCACTGTTAGGAGAGAACACCACTTTCTTTTAGAATAAACTTTCAGTACTGCCCAACTTTCCCACAATAGAGAAATGAACTTTCAATTACTACATCTACCTCATATGAGAAGTGGATAATCTTATTGGTTAATATGCCATGTTCACTGGGCCATATAAAAATAAATAGGGTTACTTTTTTCAAGTGTTGAGGGGAAAAGCATAATTCTGTCTATTTCACTGGCTGCCATGAAGACTAAGGTTCCTCCTTCCCCTTGCATCCCCATGTAATCAGCACTTCTGAAAGAGTCCAGGTTCTCTCCTCTGAGGCATAAGTAGAGGCCTGCCATCCTTTCCTTCATCCCTGCTCTGCCAGAGAACTTCCATGTAGCTGAATGGGTAAAAACCTGTGGGATAATTTCCTGGCCCAGCTCTCCTCACAGGTGGCCTCTAGCTCTAAAGTCTACCATTAAAGATCCATTAGTGACCAACATTTTTGTCTCAGGTAAACACTGAATTCTGCATTGAAGCATTTGCCACTAATAATAAAAATGATGATTTGGCCCTCATTTTCACTCTTGTCTCTATTTTCTACTGGTTAGAAAAAAGAAATGTTGGTCATCAAAACTCCAAAGTTTCAACATCCTTTCTAAATTACAAAGTTCTTGATGGCAAGAAGAAGCTTGCTTGTTACCCTTGATGATATTTTGGTAATCACATGGAACTTTGTCCATCATGGATGACCAACTAATATAATTAAATGGCCCTGTGGTTAGTTGAACACTTTGAGATCTTGGCTGAAATATGTTCCAACTACAGTTGTACCCTACCATGCCCCTCAAATAATCTTTATACCAGAAGTTTCCAACATAAGTTTTAGAAATTCTACTAGTTTTGCAATTAGGATTCCCAATGGTATGAATCTCTACTGGGAACAGAAGGGGAAAGGAGGTAAAAAGATGAAAAACAAAAAATATTAGTTACTTTTGGATTTTTGAGAATCAGGTCACACTGCAGAACTGTCTTTTCTGCCCTATTCCACAGGGGAGAGTAATGTTTGTCATGACTCTCATGGCAGATTGATAGTAAGTAAAAAGAACAAAACTCAAAATCTCAAGTTCCCAATAATGCAGAAAACAATGAACTCTGGACAGAATCTATTGTGATCTATTGGTTTTCACAGAGTCAGAGAAAATAATTGGATTATACAGCTTAAAGTGAGTTCCTGAAGCCACTTAGAAAACTACTGGGGAATCTGGACCTTTGATTCTTTGGCTCTGGTGTTATACCGAGAGCTCTGAGCTCCTGCCAGATTGGTGGTGTCACTTTAGCTACATGTTAGTGAGATTTACACCCAACAAGTTGAATGGACTGGCTAGGAGCTACTGCAGTTAAGCTCCATCAACGACTGAATGGGAAAGTAGCCATGTTCAAAGATACATTGCAGCCTAGATATATAACAAGTTGTTCCACTATACTAATTACTATGTGGATTTCACTCTGTCCTGGCAAATAAGGAGCTGTTCAAGCCTGGAATGATATGCTATGACATGAAGAATAATAGGTCACCCAATTTAATCCCCATGGCCCTTAGTGGTAGGTAGGCGATGAATTCCTATTACACTGAAATTTGTATCTCCATTTTACAGATGAAATATGTGAACCTCAAATAAACTTAGGAACTTGGCCATAACCTCATAATTTTTAAGCGAGTCAAGCCAGTACTAAAAGTCAAGCTTCCTGATTCCAAATTTAGTGCTCTTTCCGCTATAATTTCAAAGAAATCTTTTTGTATCAAGAACTTATTTTCTAGTTCAATGAGTTATGAAGAATATCAATTTATTATAGGAAATGAGTAAAATAAGTAAATTAAATATTGTTAAGTGTTTTGCAAAATGTTATAAATGAATAAGTGTTTCTCTAAGAACCCATCATATGAGTATAGTTTTATTACTGCTATTTTCTCATTTAGAAAACTATGTTATACCCTGAAATTCTTTTAAATTCTGATGCTCTTGCTTCATTTCTTACACTTCTTTAATAAAACTGAAATGTGCAATCACCTAATTATACTTGAATTTTTGGTGATCCTCCTGTGAACTACCTTTTGGGTCAGACCAACATAATTATTTTCATGGATGCCCTTAGTAATTAAAACTTCTTGCATAAAGTAAATGCAATACATCCTGTTGTGATAATATTTAAGATTCTGTACTATGTCAAGGTCATAGTGGGGATAATCAGAGACAACCAAGCAAACTAATTAACTAAGTGTGCTCATATACTATGATAACAAATATCTGAGTATCCTCTATGTGCTGGGGGTTATAATAATGAGAACCACCTGGTATATGTCCCCGAGGAAATTACAGCTTAGGAGAGATGGCTATATCTTCAATTAAAAATATATTCTATTCACAGATATAAGCACAGAATGGCTGATTTAAAGAGAAGAAACCATTTATTCTGTTAACACAGGTGAAGCTATCAAAAGGGACGTGGTAATTTAATCAAATCAGGAAGTAAATGCTTTAGTTACCATATGAACTTTTAAAACTTTTATCTTTATTGTTGAAAGTATTATAGATGTCCACTTTCTCATCCAATTGACTCCCTCCACCCCAAGCCTTCACTGCACTATTTTCTCTGTCCACAGATTATGCATCTGTGCATAAAAGTTCTTTGGTTACAATATGAACTTGATGCTGAGGAGAAGAAGATTAATCTCAATGCTCCCACCAGTATATATTCAAATATCTGGCTGGATTTTCTATCATATGTGTTGCTGGTAGCATTAAATAGAATCAAATTTTATGATGGATTATTAGAATTCCTTTTATTTTCTCTTCATTAGCTACCCTAAGGTTCTTGGTAAATTACAAAACACTCCAAGTAAAATGTTCATTAACAGTAGATACTTGTTGAAAGACCTTCTTTTCCATTAACATGCTGATCATTATGATGTTACTAAGTTATGGAGAATTAAAGCACTCAGAAATCAGTTCTCTTTTTAATCTACAGTCTGGTTGAATTGATTACTTTCTGGAACCATAGACAAACTTTTGATTGTTCTAGGCATGCATACTCATGTAGAATAAAGAGGTTTCCATCAAAGAATTTTTAAGCAGTCTTCAAAAAAGTACATATGAGAATATGGGATGAACATATTCATAAAGCGAATAAAATAATTTTATTAATTATAAAAATTTATATTTTAAAACACTAAGGATATTTTATTATTATTTTGAGCATGTTACTAAGATTGATGTTTTATTAAACTGTCTTCATTTTATCAGGGAATAACCAAATGATACAATTGTTCCATGAGAGCAAAGTAGGGTTTTGCTACTTATGGAGGACTCTCGGGTATTAAACTTTTGCTGCTGAGCCATGACACACCCTTGTCATGTATAGAAGTGTCACTGCTTATCACAGAGACCTAAACTTCATAGCCTGTTAGTCAGCACTGTTGTTTAAAACATCATCCATCCTAAAGTTTCAAAATACTTTCTTCAAAATTTACATTCTATCCAATTCTAAATATGAGACAATCTACATAAAAATAACACTAAATAGAAAAACAATGGTCAAACATATATAGAATTCTCTGAGTAACCCAGAAGGAATTAGAAACTCCTAGATCTAATATTTGTAAAAATCTAATATTTTCTATACTAGACTATTTCCTTCAAATACTGCCAAGCACCTATCTGCTTCTCTTGGCTTAATGTTCAAGGTCTAGATAGAATGAAATAGCTTGCCATGAAAATTTAAACCTTCTTTTATTTCCTATTTCCTATTTCCTTACTCCCTTTACCCTCATCTGCACTGCACAATTCAGTACTGAATATATATTACCTCATTGCGTTCTCTTTTTACATATTGCCTCTCCAAATAAAATGGGGAGGAACTCTGTCTTATATTTTCTTTGTACCACCATGATGCTTAACACAATACTAAGCATATAGCTTTGTTCAAAGTTGCTCAGAACTTCACAGTCCATAAAGTTTAGCTTATTGATTTTTGTGCTTAGTTATCTGGTCTGTTGCATCAAAGAAGATTAGAGGCAGCAACCACAAAAAATAGGGCTCTGAAAACTAACACAAGTAAGAATAGCTTACATGGGGAGAAGCCAGCCAAAGCCATAAAACCACTAACCCCGGAATAGAGCAGAGGCATTGAGGGGAGGAACAAATAAAAGCAAATCTGAAATGCCTCTGAGAATGTAATTTAAAAAAGGAAAGAATCGATCTTGATTTAAAGTTCAACAACTATTTGTTTAATACTCACTCTGTGCCAAGAACTATGTTAGAACTTGAGTTTACCAAGATTGGCATGGCAGCTGAATCATCTGCTTTTGAGAACCTCACTACTAGTGGAAACACATTATACTGCTTTCAAACAAAGTAGTAAATGCTATACATAGATGTGAACACACTATAGAAGCACAAATAAAAGATAGTTCCTTAACTCAGCCTGAGCCAAAAAGAATTTGCTGGTGGCCTAGCTTTCCTTGATGACTACAGTTACTAAGAAAAAGTAAAGTTGTCAGTCACTGTGTGATAACATATTATTATCTTTAGAGATAAGTTAAGGTTTTAGATGGAACATCTTACCTAAACTGCTTCAGAATTTGGAGTGTTTATTAAAGGGATAACTTTAGGCAGAGGTGACAAGTTTTCAAACAAAATGTAGGTACTGAAAAACAAGCCTATGAATTGCAATACTACTCTGTGTGACAATGATCTAGCATTCATAAAAGAAGTAACAGAAGAAAAATATTTCACATCAAGGAATCAGAACAATTAATAGCAATAATGCAGATTGTATCTGGCTATCAAGAAATACTATCAAAGCTGAAGTACCATTATATAAACAATCTAGGTGTCATTTAAGAGGCCCATGAAACAGGATCTTTTCTCCCAAGGGATTCTTGAATCTTCTTTTTAAAATTAGATTTATGCCTATGATTATTTTTTTAAATATATAGATGTTTTTATTGGTTTGAGAGAGAGAAAGGAAGAAGAAAAGATAGAAACACTGGCTGCCTCCTGCATGCCCCATTCTGGAGATCTAATCTGAAACCCAGTCATGCGCCCTGATCAGGAACCCAATCTGTGACTTCTTGGTGCATAGGACAATGCTCAATCCACGGAGCCACACCAGCTGGGCTATGATTAAATTTTTTAAAGCTTCACTAAATTGTAATATGATCTTTTGTTATAGATGAAATCCAGGTCAAAGTTATAATCAAAGCCCAATGATTTATGTCTTAATCAATGATTCTGCTTTTTCAATTAAAAGCCTAAATGTTTATCCATGGCCATCCTATTTCTTGAGTCATTAAATATAAAGTACTCATAATTAGAATTCTAGTTATGATAGATACACTCAACAAGTAGAGCTCAAATCAGCCCTTTTAACTTTTAATAGCAAAGTAGACAAATCTTCCTTATGAGTTTTCATGTATACCATGTTTTATATACTTTGTTTTATATCATGGTCAAAAACCACCCCATTATCAGAGTGTCCTTGCTGTCCTAGCCTAAATTCAAATTATTTAGCAATACTTAAGCTTATTAGCACCACAAAATCCTTGCAAGAAACTAGGTGACATTCAGAGAAAACACTGATAATCATTCAGAAAATGGAACGTTACATTTAAAAGGTTTTTTCTTTTTTTCTTTTCCTTTTTTCTTTATTGATTAAAGTATTACATATGTATCCTTATCCCCCCATTGCATCCTTTGCCCTCTGGTGTCTGTGTCCATTGATTTGACTTATATGCATGCATAAAAGTCCTCACTATTCTCAAAACTGCCTGGTACTGGCACAAGAACAGACATATAGATCAATGGAATAGAATAGAGAACCCAGAAATCAATCCAAACAACTATGCTCAATTAATATTAGACAAAGGAGGTAAGGACATACAATGGAGTCAAGACAATCCCTTCAATAAATGGTGTTGGGAAAATTGGACAGATACATGCAAAAAATGAAACTAGACCATCAACTTACATCACACACAAAAATAAACTTAAAAATGGAAAAAGGACTTAAACATAAGATGGAAAACCATACAAACATTAGAGGAATCCACAGACAGCACAATCTCAGACATATGCCGAAAAAAATATCTTCACTGATACAGCTCCTAAGGCAATAGAAACTAAAGAGAAAATAAACAAATGGGAACTATATGTAAAATATTTTGATCAGCCTACACATAAATATATTTTAAAAGACAGCTGAAGATCATTGATTCAACAATCATTGATTTTACACTTATTGTGCTAAGCCTACTTTATGTGCTGGGATGCAGAAGATAGACAAAGTCCCTGGTTTCATGAAGCTTATATTCTACTGGAATGGTCAACCAGTACTTACATAAAAATACAAATTATTTCAGATAGTTACAAGTAATATAAAGAACACTTAAAGTACTAAAGAACTGGTGAATAGGAGAAGCAATACAGGACAGTACCGCTTGTCTTTTGTTCCAAAAGAAAGGTAAGAATAACAAAAAAGAGCAGCCATTGGAATATATGGGGGGAAAGCACCCAGGTAGAGAATTCAAACAATCAAATACAAAGACTACTTAAATTCAAGATGTAGGAGGAACAAGCTAGGATCCTGCTGGATACTGCAGAGACCTGAGCCCAGCCTGCAGAAGAAAAGAACAGAGTCTAAAGTGAAATAAGCCAGGCAGAGAAAGACAAATATCACATGATCTCACTCATCTGTGTAATATAATGAATGACATAGACTGATAATCAAGATCAGATCTACAGAATGAGAAACATCGATCAAAGCATCAAACCTCAGGGAAGGTGGGAGTTGTTGAGAATAAGGGGGAGAGATCAACAGAGGGATTTTTGTACATGTTTATGAGCATAATCATTGGGCACAGACAATGGGGAAGGTGTGGCAGGAGAAGGAATCCATACAGTGGTCTCCATAATCCTAAGAGAAATTACTTCATGAGACAAAGATTTTTAAATGAAACTCTGAAACATGAAAATCATTTTGGAAGGAAATAAAGAGAAATCTCCTTTAAATGTTGTAAGAATCATAATTGAATGTCAATATATTTGGCCTCTTGAGCTAAGGTAAGTAATCTGTGTTTAGGCCTCCCTGAAATAGTTTATATAACGTTACAAAAATAAATTGTCAGCCCGTTTGAAATTGAATTGCCATGGCCTTAAACAAATAATATCCTTACATGATATTATCCTACAATATAATTTAATTTTTGATATTTCACAACAACGTATTGTACAACTACCCCAAACAAACGTACAAACTAATTATTTGAATGTTTAAGCAGCAATTTAAAAAGAGGACATGTAAGGATTTAATTCCTTTCAGAAGGAATTGAGGCACTGGGAAGGCACTTGAGCATTCTATACTGACCCTCTTTCCTCATTTGCCAAGAGAGACCCTCTTCTCACAACACAATGGCCCTCAGCTGTAGCCTGAGCTCACTATTCATGCTGAGCTTGAAGCCTAGAGGTGGCTGGTACAATGGATCTGTCTCTTGCCAAATGGTGTGAGCTGGGCCCTCCCTGGAGAAGGAACCTGAATTCCCTGAGATAAGTGAATAGTGCTGGGGCCCCTGCCAGCAGGCGAGGAGATCCCCAAAGCAGGTGCTGGGCATGGAGGCCACTGGGGCATAAGCTACCATGGAGACAGAACTGAACCTCACAACACCCTGCTTGGCCCCTGAGAATGACTGGTTAGCCAGAGACGGGTAAGATTCCTCAGGGAACGAACAACCTAAGACAGGCACTGTCGCAGAGGGGCCATCAGGAAAGAACTTGGGGATCAACAGAGGTGGGGCACAGATCCTCACCCCCCCACCAACCTTGCAGGGGTCTGAACCTTCATCCCTTCGGACGATGGTCGCCTGCCCCCATGGCTACCTCACTTCTCATGCTCAGCACAAATCGGGACCCAGGTAGCAGACAGAGACGTGGCCCAGCTCAGATCAGGACCCAGGTAACAGACAGAAACATGCCAACAGCAGCTGCCCTGTATCTAAATTCAACCTAGCACCAGGAATGCTCAGTGCCAACTCAATGCAAATAAACCTTTCCACTAATATATACAGGGCAATCTAATTGTTGGTAGAGTATTAAATTTGACATAAAAGTTACCAACCTCTCAGATTAATTTAAATTGGCGAAATGAAATAAGCGAACACCCAAGAAAATTTAAGTGTACTGGATAAAAAGCTCTTTCTAAAGTATTAATTAAAATTTCTATTGATAGCTCATCTCATGGTAAAATTGCTTAATATGTAATGAACAGAAAACAGGCATATTTGTGTACGAAAAGTTAAAATTTAAAGTTATCAAGATTGCATTAAAAAATTTTACCAAATTCTCCATTAATAAAAAAAAAAAAGCGGGGGAGGGGGGAAGTAGGATAATAGTATGTAAGGAAAAATATCCGGTAAGTAAATTACATTAAGAAAATTTCCACTTTAGAAAATTAAATCCCATTTGTAATGCTAATAGCAAGACACCTATGAAAAACACACATGGTGTCAAAATAAGCCAAAGGAAAAGCGGGTAGGCAAAAATAAAAAGGACCCCAAATCAATTTTATAGAAAAGATTTCTTTATTAACTCTTGGTCAAGAATATGTTTATATACTTTCAGAAAACAACTCCAAGACCAAGTGGACTCCTGCAACAGAGAGGAACTGACAGGTCTGCGCCAAACATGAAGGCAAGAGGAGAAACAGTCCAGAGATGAAAGATGCTGATGGCGCCTTGCCACCTGATCTGTTAGCAGCTGAGCATCGCTATAGGATGCCCAGGAACAAACCTGAGAGGGTCAGACCAGCATCGCCACCATTTCTCCAGTATCCAGATACCATTGCTGACATATACACAAAAAGAACTGTCTGACATTGAAACTGGGACTCAAAGCTATCGGACATTGAAATTGGGACTCAATCATTTTTTCCTTTTGCTCTGGTGGGTTTATTTCTAGCCTACAGGGGCAAGATGTTTTTAAAGACAAGAATTGGGGCAGAGGAAGCAGACGCAGAGGCAAAGAAGCAATGAACAGACTATCATGCTACAGTGGGAAGGCAGGGGAAGTTGGGGAGGAGAGACCTATAGGAGATCAATTGAAGGACTTGTATGCATATGTGTGTGGGGATAGCCAGTGGATACAGGGCAATGGGCGGGGGGGAGGGGGATGAATGAGGGCATGATTGGGGGGGTGGGGAGGCCAATATGGGGAAAAATAATAAATAAATAAATTTAATTTAAAAAATTTTTAAAAAGTGGGATTGTTGAATCTACCTCTTATTAATTATATTACATGAGAGAGTTAACCACTTTAAAACTTCTGTGTACTCACTAAAAATTGGGGTGATAAAATCTAATTTATAAGTTTGTAATCAATATTAATTAGTGTAAACAATGCACTTGACACATGTCAGATGCTCAATCAATATTAGTTCATTCTTCATGAGGGGAAGACGTAGAATTTACATGGTAGATATTGAAAGTGATATTAGATTCAATTACAATTTATTTCATAATGTAGTTGACTAAGACTCATTAAACTTTCCAATAACACTGAAAAATACATTTTATCACCTTCCCATTACAGATGAGAACATTGAAGCTCAAAGAGATCAACTGACAATTGCAAATAAGAGCTTGAGCTTAGACCCAAGTCTTCTAATACTTCATTCCAAGACTTTTGGCAATACCATACTGCCTATTAATTATATAATTAATATATATGTTAATATATATTAATTATATAATTATATATAATAATTATATATTAATATATATGTTCAAATAACATATCAATATGGCTTTAGATAAAGAGGTAACAGCTTCTCATAAAATAGTGGCTGAGAGGAAAGTTGTGGTATGTAGAGGACAGCTCTGAGGTTCAATGTAATTAAGGGAAAGTTTGTTGAAACTAGATAAGGTTGGCTCTGTAGTTTACAATTTATTAGTCATACACCCAGATAGGTTTATTTATTCTTCAGGAATTCAGCTTCTCATCTATCAGTACTCATTTGGAGTCATTAAGAGTATTTATAGTACCAAAATGTGCTAATGATTGAACAAGATAATGCATGTAAAATAACTAACAGTATGTGGCTTATAACAAGTGTTCAATAATTGGCAGATTTAATTAATAAACTATAATTTCTCATTTACTAAAATAACTTACCTATTTATAACTGGTGATTTAAAAAATATATTTTCAGTACATCACCGAATCAGCTATAAAGTTATTTACATATATATACTAGTAAATGTATCTATATTGTACTTACATTTTCGTGTATCTATAATTCTATTTGTCTCTATACTGCCATTAGCCCTTGTTTATTAAATAGCATTAAATTGCCATCTCCCCAGTTCATGGACTATATATTATTTTATATGAACAAATGACTTTTTCTATTGTCATCTGGTGATTTCATGCCATTGACTAGGAGAGCTTTTTGGATATTAAAATTATCTGGACATATGAAACTCTTACTTTATTAATTATTCTGTGGACATAAGAGTTTCAGAGTCATATGGGTATTACTTTTCTTTTAATTAGCACTATAGTCAGAGTGTTCCAGAATATTATCCCACAAGCATAACTTTTTCTTCAAATAAAAACTCTGGAAAGTATTGGCATACTAATGCAAATCAAAAGGTATATATTAATAGGTGTATATATGAGAAACCTTTGGAAATAAGGGAAAATAAATACACAGAAATAAACTAGCCATGGAAAATATACTTTTCCAAGTTTTAGGACAAATATGAATATTATGTAACCGTTTACAATACACACTTGAAGGAACAGACTGCAAATCTTAAAAGGAAAATGTATTTTCCTAAGTCCTCATAAAAGCAAAAGTGTGCTATGGTTGACAATATTTATATCAAATTAGCATCAGAACTGTGTGTGTAAGCCAATTCAAAATACCATTTAAGTGGAAATAGGAAGGCAAGGAAATGTGATTTCATAGTCAAAGCTCAAAATGTGTACATGTATATCCAACCAAAATAAGAAAATGGATAAAATTGACACCAAATTTTAGCTATACCTATGCTAACTTTAAAACCATTACTGTCACTGCTCAGAATCAGAACCTTGTTCTGCATAACAACAATGACTTCCTAAAGACTTACCTTGTCCAATATCGACCCAAATAGCTATTGGAAAACTATGAGTTTTCTTTTCAATTATGTCAGATTTTGTGTTGGGCAGAATATCAAGAATACCAACCATTATTCTTTCCAGTGTTCACCAAGCCATCTGGCATCATACAGTCACAGACAGAAAACAGTATGTTCTACCAAGTCATCATCTTTCTCTTCCAATTTTTGTTAAGGAAATAAATAACAGAGGGATATTAAAGAAAAAAAACATGCCATCCATCTTTTCAAATATTACATATACAACTGACTTAATTGTCTAAGGTAGTGAGGTAAATATGGGGGAACTTTTTATCTTCTTCTTTTCCCCCCATTTTTTCCTGTTTCATGTTGTTTTTCTTTCCATGTTATTCTATTTACAACACAGGACTGTCATAAGGCCTGAGCTGAGGTATATATGGTTGGGTTATTCTACCTCCTCTTTCTGTACAGGCAATGTAAGAAAACAGCCTGTGGTAAGCACTGGGAGAGGCCTAGGAGAAATATTTTAAGGTCTTACACAATTTTCCAGTTGTAAAGTCAATCTCTCTCTCTCTCTAATAGGCTCTCTCCATCTATCTAAAATCATATAGGAGTGTGTGAGTGTGTGTGTGTGTGTGTGTGTGTGTGTGTGTGTGTCTATATATATAAAAGCCTAAGCAACCAGATGATTGGCTGGTAACTATGATGCACACTGACCACCAGGGGGCAGATGCAAAACTTAGGTCAGTGCA
This sequence comes from Lasiurus cinereus, assembly GCA_011751065.1. Taxonomy (NCBI): domain Eukaryota; kingdom Metazoa; phylum Chordata; class Mammalia; order Chiroptera; family Vespertilionidae; genus Lasiurus; species Lasiurus cinereus. The sequence continues at coordinate 41,921,993 of JAAGEH010000045.1, forward strand.
CTCCCAAGGCAGGGGCACTCCTCAGTTGACAGGTGACACAAGTTGGGCTCACACTGACAAGCACAGCTGAGGCAGTGCAAGCCTCTCCCATGGAACACACAGGCACCAATGCTCTAGCTGAAAACCTGATTCTAAGTAAAGCATCAGACAGACTGTCAATTTACTCTACCTCTCCCTAACCTTACAGTGGGAAGGTTAGGGAGAAGTGGGGTAGATAAAAGATCAACTGAAGGACTTGTATGCATGCATATAAGCATAACCATAAGACCCTGGGGGGGGGGAGTTAGGGTATGCATGGGAGTGGGGTGAGGGCAATGGGAAGATATATATATATATAATACATTAATAAAATTTAAAAAATAATTTTACAACATAATGTAACACAAACCATTATGCTGTACACTTTAAATTTATATATGTTGTATGTCAATTATATACCATTAAAACTGGAAAAAAAATAAAAATAAAAAGTGCTTTTGGCCAAACTTTCAAAATTTCATATATATATATCTGCAATAGACAGATGAGAGACAAAAGAGACAAAAGACATTTCATTTAAGTAGAACAAAGTTTTCTCTCATTAATCTAATTCTGAGTCCATGTGATGCATTCTAAAGGAAAAAATAAAGGCAGGTTGTAGAAGAGAAAAAAAAACACTTTCTCTTGGGAAATGAAAGAAAATTATATAAAGTTTTACTTGTGACAATGTTTCAATAGAAGAGAAAGTGAAGTGTAAGTGTCTAGGGCTTTGTAAGCCTCTCTGTACTGCTGCACTCTAACACAATTTAAAAGGGTTTTCTAAAATAAAACTTAACATATCTTTCTGTCACTGAATCCCCAGGTCTTCAATTGCAATTTGATTTAGAAGTAATTCTACTGGTTTGATTTGCCTCCAGTTTAAGATATTCTGTATCAGAAAAAAAGAGCCAAATTCTATAAGATTTTGAAGAGACAATTTAGTAGAGTAAAACTTTAGTAAACTGGACCTCTCAGCAGTATAATACACTGAATGCTATTCATGATTAAATAAATACTTTGAGGTTTTTGCACCTTTCAAACTCTTTTCTTTTCTTCTGCAGAAGCTTTGTAATATATGTTCAACACCCCCCTGCCTTTTTCTTTTCAGTCAGGGTTGCTTTTCCTAGCTCTCACTCCTATTACTGCTGCCACTCTTACCTCTTTTTCCTTTTTTAAAATATATAGCTTCCTTTCTCCTTAGACAAAGAAATAAGACAACTTAGGTTGGTAGAACTAAAGGTTTCAGATTATATGAAAGCATAATAATGTCTTCATTAATAAGTAAAATACAAGAAATTCCATAAAAATATATTATGGTTTCTCTTTTGAATGTTTAAAGTATTTATTTCTTCCTTTCTCCCTTCTTTCCTTCCTTCCTTCCCTGTTTTCCAACATATTTTAGTTTGGAGAGAGTAATGACTGGGTAGATAAATGTTTTTCAACTATTAAATAAAAGACTAAGATAAGTAATCTTTCAAATGGATAAGGGCAAGTGAACCTTAATCTGATTGGGTAACCACGTCCAGATAAATACAACATGTCTGCATGAATACATACTGCTCACCAGCAAGAGGATTCCTTTGAAAACGCAGAACAGGAAGTCACGGAACAACTTGATTTTGGGGGACATAGATCCTCAAAATATGGTCACAAGGCTCTATCATAAAATAATACCAGTGGAATCTAACAGTTAAATACCCTACAAAGAGTAGTGGTCTTTGTAGATGTAAGTATATTGTTTCTAGTGACACAAAATGATAGGGCTTTGAGACTCAGAATGATCCAAAGAAGGGGGGCATGAACCCTGCACCTTGCTCCCTTGTTCTCTTGCCAGCTCTTGCTCCCTCTCTTGAGCTTACAAAGGCAAACGTATCCAAGAAAACCTTGCCCAGAGCCTTCTGAGAATGGCTTGGATCAGTGGCAAGATTAGAACTAGAAATCAGACTATGCCATCACTTAATTTTTAAGGCCATCACTTTTGAATAACCATTGACACTAATTGTATATTGAGCATCTCCCAAGACCTTCCCTAACTATAATCATCTATGACTTTACAGACTTTAGATGGCATTTTTCCCAAAGAAGTTATTAACATAGGTAAGATCTTAACAACAACAACAACAAAAGTAGTGTTATTTTTTAGTTTAAAAATTCAAAGCCAGAATATCCAATTGTGTGGGTCAGATTAAAGTCTACATTTCTTCACTAGTTTTCTCTCCAATCAAGAGCAATGAATTTAATCATAGCAGGGATACTATAAAGTATGTTAACAAAACCTACAGCAAAATATACCTACCAAAAATGGTTATTTGATGGAATATTTTTAATGTGAATTTAAATTGACTCTTTAATAATAGCCAATTTAATATCAAATCAAATAATTTCTTTCCTTAAAGTATTTGCCAAAATCAAGGCTATGTACAATGGCTATTTTTATCACAAATATCCCTATATTTGACAGCCATTCCAATACAGGCTTGGTTTATAAAAACACTGCAATACAGATATTTTATTCTATTTTAAACCAAATCTTCAAAAATTTGTCATGATTTAATAAGAAAACAAAATCTCAAAACATGAGATCAATATTTATTTATTTTTAGTTTAATAGATTCTTTAGTTCTTTATAAAAAAAACATTAGTGTACTTTCAAATATAGCACACACAAATATTCTATAATTTTGTAGAAAGCTTCTATAATCCCTTAAAAAACCTAATGCAAATTTGATGCATTAAAATCCTATAAAATAAAGAGCAAATATGCAAATGGTCATCATGCCCTCACACCCTCATGTTGTGGCACCTGAGGCTTGGCCAGGGGACCTGAGACCATGATCCCATCTTGGCACCAGGGGAACCTGAGGCTGTGCCCCCCACCTGGTGGGGCTTGATAGGGGACCTGAGGCCATGGCCGAAAGACCTGATGCAGGCCAGGGGACCTGAGACTGTGCCCCCGATCCTGTAAGGCTTGATGGGGATAGAGCCAGCCAGGTCTGGGTCTTGCATAATTTCGAGGTGTGCACAAGTGTTGGGAACTTGACTCTGGGTCCAGTGGCACACCCAAGACTCTGACAGGAGAGAGATAGGAAGATTTTCATATACATTTTACTAATTTTCTTTCATCTCTTACACTTCTAGTATAGAGATAGAACCAATAGCAATATTAAAATATTTCCTCTAATGAATTCTATTTTAATGTGCATGAATTTTGTGCACCACACCACTAGTTCAAAAATAAAAGAAAAATATGTTAAAGTCCAAATTTTGCATTTCATTCAAGAAACCTGATGGAGATTAGAAATGGTATAGTCTAATCCTCTTACCTCATTTTCACTGATATCATTATCCTTGAACAGTGTTTAGCCCAAACCAGGGAACACAGGTTTACAAATAGTATAAAATCCAGGAATCAGCAGAATGGCCCAAAATGAAATAATTTAACTTCTTTCAAACTCCTTTATGCAAATTTAATTATCTAGGCTTCTGTTGGACACAACAGGGATATTATTAATCCTTTACTATCCTTTCTACCAGCACATGCTATGAAGTACAGTTAAAGTATTAAACTCAATGTACATTAAGGTATGCTTGGTTAAAAATAAGAAAAATAAACCTAATTGGCTAGAATTCTCTTGCAACCTGAGGGATAGTCCATAAACTGGAATGTTGCATTCACTTTCCTGAAAATATCTGATAAAGCAAAAATTTTTAAAGAAATAAAAGCAAAATTTTCTATTGCTCATTGGTTCAGATGCAATACTCTATGAAGAGGGAAGGGAAAAGTGCTTTTTGGTAATTGAAACTCAAAGACCGCTTACCATGTTCTTCACTGCAGATTTCTTGACTAGCAACACAAGGAGCACTGCAATATAATTATTTTTAATTGCGATTCACATAACTAAATAAAAGAATGCATGAGACACCCCAGAGGTCCTGTTCTACAGCGGGAGTTTAATACATCAATGCAGGCTTTAGCAAAAGGGAGCTTTTGTCAATATTTCACTGGCATGTCACCCACAATATAACACCACTTAGAAATTAAATAGGTCTTTCATTTGCAAAGTGTTTTACAGTAATTAATCCTCAAAATACTCATTTACTTGGAGAGGAGGGAAAGAAGTCGATTATAAAACAGAAGATTTCAAGCAAGAAATGGTTTGGATGAGGTCACAGAGGTGTCATGCTTCTGAGGCTGAAACAGAATCTCAATCATGCCCCACATCGGCAGTGCTCATTGGATATGATTCATGTCTAATATTTTTTAGGCACTGATAGCAATATCACACTATTTTCTTTTCTTAAAATATATTTTATTGATTTTTTTACAAAGAGGAAGGGGCAGGGATAGAAAGTTAGAAACATCAATGAGAGAGAAACATTGATCAGCTGCCTCTCCTGCATACCTCCTACTTGGGATGTGCCCACAACCAAGCTACATACCCTTGACTGGAATAGAACCTGATACCTTTCAATCCGCAGGCCGATGCTCTATCCACTGAGCTAAACCTGTTTTGGCACACTATTTTCTTTATGCCCTCTAGATTTCTCAAAAGTTCATTTCTTTACTTTGAGTGTTACCTTTTTAAAAGTCACAGATTTTTCATATAGTCTCAAAAGTGAAAGCATCCCTATATTACTGGCTATCTATTCTTCCACACCAAGGGGACATTTATAAGTATTATTGTAACTTAGACCAACGATTTTCAACCTCTTTCATCTCATGGAACATATACACTAATTATTAAAATCCTGTAGTACTCCAAAAATGTATTTTGCCAACCTAAAAGAGGTCTAATTTTTATTCACTGGATGGCTATTGTGGTGTTGGCTGTCATCATTTTTTTGTTTGTTTTACAATCTAATAAAATAGAAGTCAGTGTTCCCAACTAAGTAGTTAGGTATTGCATATTCTTTCATATGTTCTCAATATTCCTAAGGTGGTTTCCCCTATAATGTACTAGTATATTGCATAAAAGGATAAGTGAAGGACACCATAATTACTTATATAATATGAGACGTGACAAAGGGTCTGCAGGAATTCTGTTTTAAAATTTTTGTGGCAACCCAGTTTAAAATTACTGACTTAGACCATAATTATTGTGGCAACAGATACAAGTTCACCATGATATATAGACAGAAAATTGTACAGGACATGGAGTCATTGTACACTGTAAATTGTACATTGCATAGGAGTCATTCCAAAATGTTTTTATTAGTTAAAGAACTGATATTCTTTCAGCTTAACTCACTTGTTTGTTCATTTATTTATTACTCAACCATTATTGAATACTGCTATTTGCAAGGTACTGCACTAGATGATTTAGAGAAAAAAAAATCTGTCACTTGATCTCATGGAGTATATAATCAACCAGAGATAGAGATAGACAGGTAAAATGAAAAAAAAATAATGAAGTTGGTTAAATAATTGAAGGGTGGAAGCTATAATAGAAAGAACAAATATTTGTATTTGGTGACAATTAGAATAATGCTTCACAGAAGCATTCTGGATGAGAAAGGTTCTGATAGGCAGAAGAAATTGGGGAAGTTTATCGAAGACTAAGGAAAGGTCAATTATAGGACCAGCTTTCCTGTCTCCACCAATCTGAGGAAAGTTGTAGCACAAATAATAACATTTTTTTACTACATCCCGTAAATTTAAACTGGATTCATGTTGCTGAGAAATTCTGGATGAGAATGGCTTGTGATTATCATACAAATTGATTCTATGTAAATGTGTGCTTCAATAGTACTTGAGGATACAGCATATTCTTTCATATGTTTTAAATATTCCTAAGGTGATTTCCCTATAATGTACTAGTATATTGCATAAAAGGATAAGTGAAGGACACCATAATTACTTATATGGAGACGTGACGAAGGGTCTGCAGGAATTCTTCAAATACACAGTGTATGATAAAGTTTGCTCTAGGAATTATGCAGGACATAGAATAGTTCCTGAAACGAGATCCTCACAGTGCTAACACATTGTCAATGCTCAACAAATGCTTATAAAATTAAGCATTCCCTTAATTTACATGATGAGTTTACAATCTGAAGAGAGTTGGGTGATTTCAGACAATGAAAATGACTGGAGTGCTCAACGGACTTAAATAGTGCCCTTTGCACAATGTGCAAGTCACAAATAACTGTTCCCAGATACATTAATTCTACTGAATATTTTCTTACTGGGAGTGGTGGTGGGGTGGGGTGTCTTAATTTCAATATTGGAATTACAAAGATTTTTTCCATGCACTCACTCATTGTTCCACTGGGGCCTATATTTTCTACAATTGGTGTTCATCTCACAAAAGCCAATGGAAACTTCATCAAAGCCTAAGGGAGCCCAAGAAATCTCTACCACCCCAGGACTGGCTCAGTAAGGTACTAGAGCCACTACCATTAGCACCGCAGATTGAGTGTTATGGGTTGGAAAACTTAAATCCTCTAATGCATGGCAGCTCTCTTTTCAGCACTCACCACCAGTGTTACTTATACTATACTAGAGGCCCGGTGCATGAAATTCATGCAAGGGGAAGGTCCCCTCAGCCCAGCCTGCACCCTCTCCAATCTGAAACCCCTTGGAAGACATCTCTCTCACAATCTGGAACTGTTGGCTTCTAATTGCTCACCTGTTCGCCTGCCTGATCACCCCTAACTGCTGGTCCAGTCACCCCTCACTAACAACCCTGCTGGCCTGGTCACCCCACACAGCCTGCTTGTTCAGTCGTTTGGTTGTCCCTCACTAACCCCCCTGCTGGCCTGGTAATAGGCAGCTATCTTGTGAGGGCATGAGGATTAATTTGCATATTACCTCTTTATTATATAGGATAATAAAGAGCTAATATGCAAATAGACCAAATGGTGGAACAACTAGAACAACTGGTTGCTATGACGTGTGCTGACCACCAGGGGGCTTACGTGGAATAAGGCAGCATTGGCTATTGCGGGATGGTGGAGCAGTGAGCGGGGGTGCCAGACCAAGGCAGGGCACTGGTAGCTGTCTTTGGGGTGAGCCTCTGGTGGTTACTGAAAATTCTTTGCTTCCACATGCTACTGTCCCAACTGGCACTTGCAGTGGCAGCAGCAGGAGCTGGTCTGCCAGCAGATAGGGGTCCTAGGGCTGTAGTGGGAGGGGCTGGACAGGGGTGCAGAGAATGGGCTGAGACCTGCCCCTGTGCCCACTGCAGCCATGTGGCCCACAGTTCCTTTCAAGGTGCATGAACTCATGCACTGGTGCCTTAGTGTAATTATAATTATTCACTTTATTTTATTTAGTTAGTTATTTGGTTATTTTTAATTTCTTTATTAAGGTATTACATATTTGTCCATATCCCTCCATTTCTCACCCACCCCACCCCCCACTCACACCCTCATCCTCCTGGTGTCCTTATCCATTGGTTAGGCTTATATGCATGCATACAAGTCCTTTGGTTGACATCTCCTGCTTACCCTTCCCCTCCCTTACCTTCCCTCTGAGGCTTGATGGTCTGATCAAGCCTTCTATGTCTCTGGCTTTGCTTGTTTTTTTCCATCAATTTATGTTGTTTATTATAATCCATAAATGAGTGAGATCATGTGGTATTTTTCTTTCATTGACTGGCTTATTTCACTTAGCATTATGCTCTCCAATTCCATCCATGCTGTTGCAAATGGTAAGAATTCCTTCTTTTTATTCCAGTGTAGTATTCCATTGTGTAGATGTACCACAGTTTTTTAATCCACTCACCTTTTGATGGGCACTTAGGCCGTTTCCAAATCTTAGGTATGATGAATTGTGCTGCTATGAACAAAGGGGTGTATATATCCTTTCTGATTGGTGTTTCTAGTTTCTTGAAATATATTCCTAGAAGTGAGATCATTGGGTCAAATGAGTATTCCATTTTTAGTTTTTTGAAGAAACTACATACTGATCACAGTTGCTACATGAGTCTGCATTCCCACCAGTATTACATGAGGGTTCCTTTTTTCTCTGTACCCTCATGGGCATTTTTCAGTTGTTGATTTGTTGACGATGGTCATTCTAACAAGTATGAGATGGCACTGCATTGTCCTTTTGATTTTCATCTCTTAGATGATTAGTGACTTTGAGCATGTTTATGTCTGTTGGCCTTCCTTATGTCCTTTCAAAAAGTATCTATTTAGGCCTGTTGTCTATTTTTTGATTGGGTTGTTTATCATCCTTTTGTTAAGTTGTATGAATCCCCTGTAAATGTTGGCGATTAAACTCTTATTGGTGATAACATCAGCAAATATATTCTCCCATTGGCTTTCTTGTGTTTTATAGATGGTTTATTTTGCTGTGTAAAAGCTTAATTTTGATGTAGTTCCATTTGTTTACTTTTTCTTTAGTTTCCATTGCCCTAGGAACAGTTATCTATCAGTGAAGAAGTTCCTTCAGCATATGTCTGAGATTTTGCTGCCTGTGGATTTCTCTAGTATTTTTATGGTTTCCCATCTTATTTTTAAGTCCTTTATCCATTTTGAGTTTATTTTTATGTATGGTATAAAATGGTGGTCTAGTTTCATTTTTATTTTTGTATATATCTATCCAGTTTCCCCAGCACCATTTATTGAAGAGACTATCTTGACTCCATTGTATGCTCATGCCTCCTTTGTCAAATATTAATTGAGCAGTGGTTTGGGTTAATTTCTGGGTTTTCTATTCTATTCCATTGATCTATATGTCCATTCTTGTGCCAGTACCAGGCTGTTTTGGGAACAGTGGCTTTGTAATACAGCTTGATATCTGATATTCAGATCCCATTTCTTTGTTCTTCTTTCTCAGGATTGCTGCAGCTATCTGGGGTCTTTTTTTTTTATTCCATATAACTTCTTGCACAGTTTGTTCTAGGTCTGTGAAATATGCCATTGGTATTTTAATGGGGAGTGCATTGAACCTATACATTGCTTTGGGTAGTGTGGACATTTTAATAATATTGATTCTACCAATCCATGAACATGGTATATTCTTCCATCTATTTACGTCTTCCTCTATCTCTTTTAGCAGTGTCCTATAGTTTTCCGCGTATAGGTCTTTTACCTCCTTAAAGTTTATTCCTAGGTATCTTATTCTTTTTTGGTGAGATGGTAAATGGGATTACATTTTTAGTCTCTTTCTGAAAGTTGACTATTGATTTATAGAAATGCCATAGATTTCTTAGCATTAATTCTGTATCCTGCTACATTGTGAATTCATTCATTAAGTCTAATAATTTTATGAAGTTTTTAGGGTTTTATATGTACACCATCATGTCATTTGCAAATAAGGACAGTTGTACTTCTTCTTTTCCAATTTGGATGCTTTTTGTTTCTTCTTCTTGTCTAATTGCAATGGCTACTACTATGTTTATAAGGAGTGGTGAGAGTGGGCATTCCTTTCTTGTTCCTGTTCTTAGAGGAAATGGTTTTAGTTTTTGCCTGTTGAGAATGATGCTGGCTTTTATTATGTTGAGGTATAATCCTTCTCTTCCCACCTTGCTGACAGTTTTTATCAAGAAGGGATGATGGACTTTGTTAAATGTTTTTTCTACATCAATTGATATAACTATGTGATTTTTTATCTCTCAATTTGTTTATGTTGTATCACATTTATTGATTTGTAAATATTGTACTATCCTTGCATCCCTGGGATAAATCCTATTTGGTCATGTTGTATGAACTTTCTAATGTACTACTGGATTTGATTTGCTAGAATTTTGGCATCTATGTTCATGAGGGATATTGGTCTGTAATTCTCTTTCATTGTACTGTCTTTATCTGGTTTTGGTATTAGGGTATTGCTGGCTTCAGAGAATGAGCTTGGAAGTGATCCTTCCTCTTAAACTTTTTGGAATAGTTTGAGGAGGATAAGTTTAATTCTTCCTTGAATGTATGGTAAAACCCCTGTGAAGCCATCTGGCCCTGGGCTTTTGTTTGCTGGAAGCTTTTTGATGTCTGTTTCAATTTCTTCCATAGTTATTGGCCTATTGAGTTATTTAGATTCTTTCTGATTGATTTTTGGAAGGTTGTGTTTTTCTAGGAATATGTCCATTCCCTCCATGGTGTCTAGTTTGATGGAAGATAGTTGTTCATACTATTTTTTAACAATCCTTTTTATTTCTGTGGGGTCAATAAATGTAGGGTAACCACTTTTACCCAAATTGGATATCTGCTGAAACTCACAGAAACTCATTGAGACTAATTATTCAAGTCTATTAAGTTTAACAAAAGGGTTGTTGGAAGGTTTCCTAACCAGTTACCTCAATTTTTAGCTTAAACATAGACGCCAAAAATGGTTAGAACATCATTATAATCCTGGCCAACCATATACCCACCTTCCACCGGTGCTTGAAGTTAGAGCCTAGGAGTGGGTAGATGGCAATTGTAGTCAAATCAGATCTTCTATAGGGGCATTCATGAGAAGTGAGAGTTGAAGATACACAATATGTACTCAATTAAATTATATTGTAATATAATCAGATTCCTTTTAAATCTTTTTTTCTATTTTATGCAATAACATTTATTTTAATATGAAAAGGGCATCCATAAGCTTCACAAGACAGCTATGGTGGTCCACAGAATTAAAAAATAGTGAAGGATGCTTAAAGATTATCCAGAAGTTAGTTAAGATGAGAGCATGCCAAATGTATTAGGCAAAGAGATGAGAAAAATCACTGTCCATAAGAAAAATAAGGAGAGGTATTGAAATTAAAAATAAGTAGGCTTCTAAATTTTTACTGTGAACAAAACTAAGTGCAATAAAAGGTGTTTGTGATATCAGGAAGGGGCAGATTAGAACTAAGTAAAAATAAGGTAATTCCTAGGAAGGGATTAGAATCCTTCCAGGACAAGACTCAGGGAGGTACTATTAATGTTCTTCTTATCTTGCAGGTAGAGTCTTAAAGAAACAGAATCCTGATAAAATGTCACTAGGCAAAGTTAAACAAGAGCTAAAAATAAGTGCTTTATTAATTTATTAATTCAGCCATTAAATAAAATTTTATTGAGCACCTACTATGTGTCAGGTACCATGTCCTCATGATGGATATCTAATGGTATAAAAGACGCAAATGACCTTGTGGATCTTATAGTCTAACTAGAGACCTGGTTCATGGATTTGTGCACTGGTGGGGGTCTTGGCCTGCAGTGAGAGCACTGTTTATCCCAGTCAGCCAGGTGGCTGTGGATCTGACATCTGAATGGCTGCTGAATGAGAAAATTAGTCTGAGTTGATATTTCAGGGTAATATCTTGGGTAAAGGTATTTTCTTTGTCTAGAGGAACCCAGCAGAGAGCTTTGCACCCAAACACCACTTGGTGAATGTCCTTGATGTGTGATGCCGGGTCGGTTATACCATCAGAAATGTTCAGGAAAGCTGTGCTCCAAGATCCTCAGCTATCAGGAGAGTCTCCCTGGGGGGTTCACAGTCATGTGCCCTCTTGTTATCTGCCCATGCCAGCTCCTGGTGCTCTTTCTAGAACACACTTTAGAGGGCCTGCATCAGCTGGTGGGGTCAGGCCAGAGTCTGGATTGTCTCATGTATTTGATAGGACGGAGACTTGGCCTCACCTTGGGCCTGCTAGGGGCTGCTTCTGTTGCGGGAGCAGCCTCTCATTCTGGTCAGCCAAGTGGAGTTCCCACAGTGGGAGAACACTGACCACCTGGGGGCAGCTCCTGCATTGAGTATTTGCCCCTGGTGGTCAGTGCATATATTAGCAACTGTTCAACCAGTCATTCTGGTTGGTCTGCCATTCAATCACTGGGCTTTTATATATATATATAGGTTGGAGAAACAGACATTAAGTGAATAAGCACACCAAAATTAAACATTAAAAATTATGATATGTACTATGGAGAAAGAGAGTACTGAGATAAGAGGGCATTATACAACCTGGTAGTAAGTGAAACTTAAGCTGTAAAATGAGCAGGAATGGGCTGGGCAGAGTGGAGGAAGAGGTTTTTCAGGTAAGGCAAAAAGAAGGCTGGAAGAGAAATAGACTATTGCCTCTTACTCTTTTAAATTATACTTTTCTATCTAATGGAAATTTTGGGTAAGTATTTTATCTTAAGAAGAAAGAAAGAGTAAAGAAATAGAAAGCAGCTAAGAAAGGGAGCAGGGAAGAAAAAAAGATGAAGCAGCAAAATTGTGCTTCCCAATCCTTGTATTGGATAGTGAGCAAACTCTTCTATCTTTTAGTCTCCAAAGGAGACCTAATTTGTCTCTTTCATACCTTTTGTAATAAAGAGAATGGGAGGGTCTGATGGAGAGAATAAGAGAAACCATATTTCATTTCAATATTGACTGAGAACCCAACATGGACAACTTGGAAAGTGCTGTGGAAAATACAAAAGTAAGTAAATCACACTTGTGTTACAGAATAGGACAAGTGTATGAGAGAAAAACCATCAAAGAGAATACTCATTAGGAATCAAAGAACATCTCAGCCACCAACCTTAGTCTAGACAGTGGTCTTGGGTAGGCTGTATCTCCTTGGGGCTTCCTTTTCCACATGTCAAAGAGCATGTGGGCCAACTGACTCTCTGACATCTCTCCCAGGTTCAAGAGACTGTGCTCCATTTCCCAGATCGTCATTAAAGAATGTTCAGATACCTCCCACCCCAGACTGTTGGTATGATTGGAAGTAGTTAATACATTTCAGACATTAAAGGTATCAGTGTGACTATGTTTTCAAAAGTCTGGCTTTTGAGACCCTTGAATTTGAATTGAGCTGTGTAAAAATTGAGGAGAATGAGTTATCATAATGTTCACTAAATATTCGGGCTGGTGTTAAGGATTTAAGGAATCAGTCAGCTAGGTTCAGGGACAGTACTAGGTACTGAGAATTTAAACGTGCATAAATATGGTCTTTGGACCTTCAAACATTCAACAACTTAGCAATGGAAATGGCCATGCAGGATATGGTAACTATGGAGAGAGTTTTGGAATTTTCAAAATATGAATATAAAGGAAGCATTTGAAGACACAAAAATTTGGATGAATAAATAGCAGTGATAGAAGTAGGGGCATGAGGAAAGTTGAGCCTGATCTTAAGAACCATAGAATAGTTAAGTAAGCAGGTGAAGAACACTGCAAAAGAAAGATCATGATATGTATAGGCAAATAGCAGAAGAATGAACATAATTCTTTTCCATCCCCAGCATCTATTTCAGTCATGTTGCAGATAAACAGGATTTTAAACATGGGAATCCATCCAAATTGAACAATTCTTATTCTTGCATCCAAATCCTAATGGGAACATTTTAAACTCCCTTTTGTAATTGCCAGAAAAATGTTGTATAAACTTTATTTAGAAGAAATAGCTCTTCCTTCTTTTAATAAAACAAAATATCGCTCTCTCTCACTAGAGCTGGAACTAAATCCTTCTGCATTTTAGATGTTAATTAGAATTTACTTATTATTTTGTAAGGTATGTGAATATGGTCTGTCAGCAACTAAACACATTTAAACAAAAAGAAGGGAAAAGAACAAAAATAGGTTTCATGAAAAGCAATGAGATGCATCAAAATTGGAGATTCTGTCAACCTAGTTGACAAAAACATTGACTTGAAGGATGTCCTTGCCAGGTTAGGACATGGTCCTTTGCTAGCTGTCAACCCCGGCTCAGCTGCACTCAGAAGGGCCTGCCTTCCTGACAGCTGCTGAGAGACGGTGACTCCTCCTAGCAACAGATGAAGCCAATGGAGAGCCAGCAGCACACATTCTTGATCTTAAGTTCAGTGATATCTCATTTGTCGGGCAACTCCAGGGAAGGATTGCATAATGTATAAGATAATCACTGAGAGACTGAATTTGACATTTAGCCAAATTAGAAACTATTAGATTTTAGTCAATTTCATTGGAAACTTGTCTAAAATGAGACCCGTCTATTTGGTTTAAATTATGTACCGACATCAGAGTACAGCAAATTATCCTTAGGTTTTAGAGTAAATAGACTTGAAGTGAATATTTTTTTTATCACTTAGTGTCAATGTATTTTTATACATAATAGTTTTCCTGGCTTTCATTATTTTATTTCTTTAAAATGGGATAAATAGTCTGGCTTAACATATCTCACAGAGATGCTCTTTAATTCGTACATAATGGTGGATATCAAAGCCTTTGAAACTACCAAGCACTACATGAATAAATATCCAATGACATTGTCTAATAGAGAAGCAGTATGTAATATAGTTAATAGCCTAAATTCCCATTGGGTAACCTTGGTTAAGTCATTTCATCTTTATGTCCTCACTTGACCAAGGAAGAAAATGCTAGGACATAATTTTGGAAGTTGCTATAAAGTGTAAATGAATAAATTTATACAGTTCAAACCATTCAAATGTAGCAACTATTCAAAAAATAATCATTAAGACAATTTTCTTCCTTCATTTACTGTGAGAACTTGAGGGGCTGTTAAATAGAATAGAGCTATTATTCCTACTAAATGTCCCCAAAGCAATGAGCTGCAAAACTCAAAACACAGACTTCCAAGGTGTCTTGCACAGTAATCTCTTAACCCTCTACAGTTTTCTAACAAAAACATGCATGTGCGAGGTTTATCCTCAAGCTTTCTACATTCCCTATTAGATATTAATTATTCATCTGCTTTTACTTTTCTCCTCTCCATGTAACCTCTCCATTATTCCTTGAAATGACCCCCCTACCTTTCCACACTTAAATACAAATATGGAGTTAGTCTTTGCAATATTTGATTAAGAAGTTCTGCCAAGCACATAGTTTCTCTTAAGTCTTTTTGAACAAAATACCAGCTTTCCATCTTGCTACTAATTAGCTCTCCTGCATAGGAAGGAGAGGACAGGGGATTTTGATTAAAGGGCTAACAATAGTCAGTTTCTAATGTCACACTCAACTCCATTTACAGATTATAAATTTTAACATTAAAATATGTGGAATATCACATATACCACAATTTATATAGTACAATAATATAACCTTTTATATAGTTGAGAACAGGTTACAATGGCCTGTATTTTCCTGGACTCAAATCCGTAGGACTTATTGATTAAAACTACATTTCTAGGCCTACTTTTTAAAATATTTTTCTCCATCCCATGACTCCAGTATTGCAATTTGAAATCTGAGATATTGTTTATTCCACTTTTAGAACTTTGACAGAAAGATGGCGCCCAGCAGGAAGGTAGGGAGGAAGAGAGTATGAGAGAGTGAGGAAACCACAGAAGAGAGTGTAGATGTGTGTGGTTTGTGTGTGTATGGGCTAGGGACAGTTAGATTCTGCAGGTCTTCCAAGGGACTGCCAAACCAGGCAGTCTCAGATGGCGTAGCCCCATGCACATAGTGGAAACTTCTGGGAGGCCAGAGTGGGCACAGAGACCATGCCATCTTGAGAAACAGAGCTGCTTGAGACTAGGATCCTGGCCTCAGCATTACCCAGTCGCATTTCAGATGCAAACCAGGACCCTGCAGCCACTGGGGACAGAGAACTGCAACCACAGCTTCAGACTAACAGACAACAAGAACCCAGACTTCCCGGCTGCAGATTGCTGTGAGTCAAAGAACCTATCCCCCTTCCTGCAGGATCATGGATAGTGCCATAGTAACTGATAGACCCGCCCCTCACTCGGGCCACAGGACCCCTTACGAGAATTTTGGAATTTGAGCTTGGCAGCTCATACAGGGACCACAGTGACACTACAAGAATTTGAGTTCAGGAGGGCACACACGGACCACAGTGCTGCTCCAAGAATTTGAGCCTGTGCACACACAGAGACTGGAATCTGCTCCCCATAATGCAATCAGGCGACCAAACCCGAAGCCCACACAAGACCGCAGTGCCACCTGACTTCAATTATGTGCAAGTGCACAATAAATCTGTTTTCTACAGCGCACATTGAAGTCTGTTTTCGACAGTACACACAGAAGTCTGTTTTTCACAGCTCAGTCTCACCACAGTGCTACTGTGCAACCCAGTCCCCCATGGTGACCAGGACTCAGATTCTCCCAGCAAGAGGCAACACTAAGCACTACTCACTTGACTTTGTTTCTTACCGTGTACGCCTGGGATCCCTGTGTGTGGCTGGGATCCCTTATTCACAACTCATTCTCACTAAGAGCAAATGACTCCAATTCTTGATACATGTGCACATAGGGACCCTGACTCTCAGCAAGAAGCTGCATGAGGCAACAGAGACTCTGATACTTGATACTTGGTGCTGACATAGGGGAAACTCTGACTCCTGGCAAGCACTAGGGGACTCATTTTTGGCACATGCCAACAGTGCAGTGCAAGCAGGGTTCAGGATTCTAGGTGCACACACGAGACTACACTGAATGCTGGTAACACTGACCCTGGGCAAGCCTGGTTCCCACCAACCCACAGCAGCCACACCTCCTAGTGTCAGAGCGCTTCAGTGATACTCTAGTGGTATGAAGCTCCCATGGCACTCGGCCCAGGTCCACGCAACTCGGAGTTTGAACCTTTCCCCACAGGAAAGAAAATGAGGAGTCACCAAGAAAGGCAATTAGTGAAATTGAAGGATGCAACATGACCAAAAAGAATTCAGAGTAATGGTTGTGGAATTTATACATTGGATGGATGAGAAAATCAACAACCTATGCAAGAATTAGGAAGAAATGAAAAGTGATATAGCTACAATAAAAAATAACATGGAAAGTTTCAACAGTTCACTAGAAGAAGCAGAGGACTGAATTAGTTAGTTAGATCAGGTACAGAAATAAACCCAATCTGAACAGCAACTGGATAAAATATTAAAAAGCAGGAGGAAAGTCTAAAGGAGATTTGGGATAAAATGAAACTAAATAACATACATATAATAGGGCTACCAGAAGGACAAGAAGAGCAGTAAGGATTAGAAAATCTATTTGAAGAAATAATGACAGAAAACTTCCCAGATATGAGGAAGAAAAAAGTTACACAAATACAGAGAGTCCCAAGCAAGATCCATCCCAAAAGACCCACACCAATACATGTCATAATTTCAATGGCAAATATTAAAGATAAAGAGAGAATCTTAAAGGCAGCAAGAGAGAGACAGAGAGTTGCCTACAAAGGATCCCCCATCAGATTATCAAATTATTTCTCAACAGAAACACATTAAGCTAGAAGGGAATGGAAGGAGGTATACAAAGTGTTGCAAAGCAAAGTAGTGAATCCAAGACTATCAAACAAAATTGAAGGGTAAATCAGGAGCTTTGCAGACCAAAAAAAAAGGCTAAGGAAGTTTATCACCACCAAACCAGCAATGCAAAAAATGTGAAAGGGAATACTGTAAAAAGAAGAAATAAAAAGGTAAGAAAAAACACAGACACAAAAAAGATATGACTACAAACAAGTACCTTTCAGTAATAACTTTAAATGCAAATGGACTAAATGCTCCAATCAAAAGACATCGAGTGGCTGAATAGATAAAAAAAAAAAGATGACCCATATATATGCTGTCCACAAGAGATTCACCTCAAAAATCATACAGATTGAAAGTGAAGGGATGGAAAAATATCTTTCAGGCAAATAGAAATGAAGAAAAAGATGGGGTAGCAATATTTATATCTGACAAAATAGACCTCAAAGTGAAGGCCATAACAAGAGATAGGGAAGGCCACTTCATAATACTAAAGGGATCAATATAACAACAGAATATAACCCTGATAAACATATATGCACCTAACAGAGGAGCACCAAAATACATAACAAAACTCCTGGAAGATATCAAGGAAGAGATCAACAACAATACAATCATAGTAGGAACCTTTAATACCACTGACATCACTGGATAAAACCTCTAGACAAAAAATCAGCAAAGATACAGCAATCCTAAATGACTCACTAGATCAGATGAACTTAATTGACATCTTCAGAACATTGCATCCCAAAGCCACTTTTCTAAAGTGCATATGGGACATTTTCAAAACTAGACCACATATTGGGTCACAAGCAAAGTCTCCCCAATTCAAGACAATTGAAATATACCAAGCATCTTCTCAGAGCACAATGCCATAAAATTATAAATAAACTACCATAAAAATAATCCAAAAATCTCAAATACTTGGAAGTTGAATAGCATGCTATTAAACAATGATTGAGTTATCAATGAGATCAAAGAAGAAATTAAGCTGAAACTGGATTGACTCAGTGGATAGAGCATCAGCCTGCAGACTGAAAGGTCCCAGGTTCGATTCTGGTCAAGAGCACATACCTTGGTTGTGGGCACAGCCTTAGTTGTGGGTGTGCAGGAGGCAGCTGGTAGATGTTTCTCTCTCATCGATGTTTCTAACTCTCTATCTCTTTCTCTTTTTCTATGTAAAAAATCAATACAGTATATTTAAACAAAAAAGAGAAGAAGAAGGAAGCAGAGGAGGAGGAAGAATTAAAAGCATTCTGGAAACTAATGACAACAAAAATACAACAATCCAAAATCTATGGGGCACAATGAAAGCAGTCCTGAGAGGGAAGTTCATAGCTATATAGGCCTACCTCAAAAAGCAAGAAAAAATGGTGGTTAAATCATCTAACTCTACAACTCAAAGAATTAGAAATAGAGCAACAAGAAAAGCCCAGAGTGAGCAGAAGGAAGGATATAATAAAGATCAGAGCAGAAATAAATGACATAGAAACCAGAAAAAAATACAAAAGATCAATGAAAGCAAGAGCTGGTTCTTTGAAAGGATAAATAAGATTGATGAACCTTAGCCAGGCTCATCAAGAAGCAAAGAGAGAGCAATCAAATAAACAAAATCAGAAATGAGAGAGGCAAAATAACAACAGACCCCATAGAAATACAAAGAATCATTTAAAAATATTACGAACAATTCTACTCCAACAAACTAAACAACATGGAGGAAATGGACATATTCCTAGAAAAATACAACCTTCCAAAACTCAATCAGGAAGAATCTAAAAATTTCAATAGGCCAATAACTATGGATGAAATTGGAGCAGGCAACAGAAAGCTCCCAGTAAACAAAAGCCTGGAGCCAGATTGCTTCACAGGGGAGTTATAGCAAATATTCAAGGAAGAACTAAAACCTATCCTCCTCAGACTCTTCCAAAAAAATTCAAGAGGAAGGAACACTTCCAAGCTCATTCTATGAAGCCAGCATCACCCTAATACTGAAAACCAGATAAAAACAATACAATGAAAGAGAATTACAGACCAATATCCTTCATGAACCTAGATGCCAAAATCCTTAACAAGATTCTAGCAAATTGGATCCAGTAGTACATTAGAAAGATCATACACCATGACCAAGTAGGATTTATCCCAGGGATGCAAGAATAGGATAATATTATCTTCAAATCAATAAATGTGATACATCACTTAACAAATTGAGAGATAAAAATCACATAATCATTTCAATTGATGCAGAAAAGCAGTTGATGAAATTCAGCACACCTTCTTGATAAAAACTCTCAGCAAGGTGGGAATAGAAGGATCATACCTTAACATGATAAAAGTCATATATGAGAAGCCCAGAGCCAACATCATACTCAATGGACAAAAACTAAAACCATTTCCCCTAAGAACAGGAAAAAGAAAGGGATGCCTACTCTCACCACTCCTGATAAACATAGTACTGGAAGTACTAGCAATTGTGATCAGACAAGAAGAAGAAATAAAAGGCATCCAAATTGGAAAAGAATACAACTGCCCTTATTTGCAGATGACATGATATTGTATATATAAAACCCTAAAGACTTCATAAAACATTATTAGACTTAATGAATGAATTTGGCAAGGTAGCAGGACACAGAATTAACACCAAGAAATCTATGGCATTTCTTTACACCAGTAGAGAATTTATAGAAAGAGAGACTAAAAATGCAATCCCATTTACCATCACACCAAAAAAAATTAAGATGCCTAGGAATAAACTTAACTAAGGAGGTAAAAGACCCATAAGCGGAAAACTACAGGACACTGATAAAAGAGATAGAGGAAGACATAAAGCCCTAGAACAGTGGTTCTCAACCCTTCTAATGCTGCGACCCTTTAATACAGTTGCTCATGTGGTGGTGACCCCCAACCATAAAATTATTTTCGTTGCTACTTCATAACTGTAATCTTGCTACTGTTATAAACTGTAATGTAAATATCTGATATGCAGGATGTATTTTCATTGTTACAAATTGAACATAATTAAAGCATAGTGATTAATCACAAAAACAATATGTAATTATATATTGTGAAATATTTATTTCTAATTACAAATAAATGAAATTTTGTCTTGAATTGTGGTGTAGCATGGGTAACAGTCTTAATATGATAACTATATTGCTACACTTTGCTACACCGAGGAGCAGTGTGTTGGTTCCTAAGACCATGGGAAATATGTGTTTTCCAATGGTCTTAGGCGACCGCTATGAAAAGGTCATTCGACCCCCAAAGGGGTTGCGACCCACAGGTTGAGAACCACTGCGCTAGAAGAACATACTGTGTTCATGAATTGGTAGAATCAACATCATCAAAATGTCCATACTACCCAAAGCAATCTACAGATTCAATGCAATCCCCATTAAAATATCAACAGCATATTTCACAGATCCACAACTAACTTTCCAAAAATTCATCTGGACTAAAAACAAAAAACAAAACAAAACAAAAACACACACACACAAAAAAAAACCAACAACAGATAATTGCAGCAATCCTGAGAAAGAAGAACAAAGTAGGTAGGATCTCAATACCAGATATCAAGTTGTATTACAAAACCACTGTTCTCAAAACAGCTTGGTACTGACACAAGAATGGACACATAGATCAATGGAATAGAATAGAGAACCCTGAAATCAACCCAAACCGCCATGCCCAATTAATATTTGACAAAGGATGCATGAACATACAATGGAGTCAAGACAGTCTCTTCAATAAATGGTGCTGGGAAAATTGGACAGTTACATGCAAAAAAAAAATGAAACTAGACCACTATCTACACCATACACAAAAATAAACTCAAAATGGATAAAGGACTTAAAAATAAGATGGGAAACCATAAAAATACTAGAGGAATCCACAGGCAGCAAAATCTCAAACATATGCTGGAGGAACTTCTTCACCCATACTGTTCTAAGGGTGATGGAAACTAAAGAGAAAATAGACAAATGGGACTACATCAAAATAAAAAGCTTTTGCACAGGAAATGAAGCCATCAACAAAACAACAATAAAGCCCACAGCATGAGAGAACATATTTGATAATGCCATCACCAATAAGGGTAGAATCTCCAACATTTACAGGGAACTCATACAATTTAAAAAAAGGAAGATAAACAATCCAATCAAGAAATGGGCAAAGGACCTAAATATTTTTTGAAGGAGGACAGAAGGAAGGCCAAGAGACATATGAAAACATGCTCAAAATCACTAATTATCCAAGAGATGCAAATCAAAACAACAATGTGGTATCATCTCATATCTGTCAGAATGGCAATCATCAACAAATCAACAACTGACAAGTGCTGGTGAGGATGCAGAGAAAAAGGAATTCTTTTGAATTGCTAGTGGGAATGCAGAGTGGGGTAGCCACTGTGGAGAACAATATGGAATTTCAAAAAACTAAAAATGGAACTCCCATTTGACCCAGTGATCCCAGTTCTAGGAATATATCAAAAGAAACTAGAAACACCAATCAGAAAGAATGTATGCATCCCTATGTTCATAGCAGCACAATTCACCATAGCTAAGACTTGGAAACAGCCTTAGTGCCAATCAGCAGATGAGTGGATTAAAAATTGTGGTATATCAACACAATGGAATACTATGCTGTATTAAAAAGAAGGAGTTCTTACCATTGTGACAGCATGGATGCAACTGGAGAGCATTATGCTAAGTGAAATATGCCAGTCAAAGAAAGATAAATACCACATGATTTCACTCATTTGTGGATTATAATGAACAACATAGACTGATGAACAGGGACAGATCTAGAGACAGAGAAGCATGGATCAGACTGCCAAACCTCAGAGAGAAGACAGGGGAGGATGGGGGAAAGGAGAAGAGATCAACCAAAGGACTTGTATGCATGAATATAAGCCTAACCAATGGACACAAACACCAAACACTGGTGGGTGAGGCCATGAGTGGGATTGGGGGGTGGTGATTAATGGAGGGATGAGGACACATATATAATACATTAATCAATAAAGAAATTTTAGAAAAAGAACTTTGGCAGGTTCCACCCAGGATATCCCGACTGTTATAACACCCTCGCAACCTGCTAGATGAGAAGCTCCACCAAGAGCATCGCTTTATATCCTTCCTTATATTACATGTTCCCAAGCTGAGCTCACTTTGTACTTAGCGCATACTCAATAAATGTCTATGAAATAAATAAATACTAAAAAAAAGAGAAAGGAATAAAGGAAGGGTTGGAGGGATGGTAGAAAACAAGAGAAATAAACAGAGATAAAAAGAAAGGAAGGAAAGTATAAAGAGAGGAGAGGAATGAAGAATGGAAATGGAAGAGAGAAAAAAACATGAATAATAAAGACATATGGGCAGAGATCTCAAAAACACTTAACTACTTTAAATAAAATCCTGGGATTACAGATCACTTTCACATAGAATATAACACTGTTTCTTATTACCACTCTTGCATGCCACTTCTTGATGCTTATGATGATAGTTACCGCTAAGGTTACCAAAGAAAAAAGGAAACTTAGTCTTAATTCTCGTATAAACTTAAAAAGCTAAATATTAAAAAAAATTAAGCAGAGATCAGATTCTTCTTTTTCACTTTTCTTCCCAGAAATACAGGTTGAGTTGCCTTTCCTGTCTCCCAACAACTCCCTGAGCCAGACTCTCTATGCCCAGCTCCTACGCCTTCAAAGCACATTATTCACCCTTCCAGACACACACCCCAGCTACTGCCTTGGCCTCAAATGGAAAAAAACACACCTCACATACACAAATAAGTAAAAATTTTTAAATAGAAACTTTAACTACTGCAAGCAATGAAATGTTCCTTTTATCATATAAGGGAAAGTATGCTTAGGTATAAACAATGTAAATCTTAGGTCAGACACTGGTATTAGTGACTACTATCACCTTTGGGTAACATCATATTTCTAATAAAGTGATAATTACACTGGTCTGATCAACCTCTCTGGAATTTTACATGGATCTAATGACATTAAAACATTCAAGTTTCTTGAACAGAAATAAAAACAATGCACACACAAAAAATGCACAGTCAGAAACATTTCCTGGATGCATGTATTTGTTTATATAATCTCTATCATATGTTAGGAGGGAAAAATAAGTTGGAAAATCCTGTACAAATTAATCTTTCACAGAAGCCCCAATCTTCTATGAGTCTCACCACCTCCATCAGGTATGTATGTATGTATGTATGTATGTATGTATGTATGTATGTATATGCCTCAACACCCAGCTGAGAAAGATCATCATTTCTGAGAGGCATCATGTTAACCAGTGAAGATTAAGCAAAAGAAATACCCTCTGTGCAAGCAGAGAATGAGACATTTAGAAAAGAGCTTTCAGTGTATATGGCGAAAAGATTAGATATAGATTGAGCCTATCCAAAGGTCTTGATGATAAGTGGAGCAAGTGAAAATGCAAAGTAGGGATTTGTTTGGAATGTAAGGTAATGGGAGGCAAAGAAAAGGAGAAAACTCTATTTTTAAAAGGTTGGGGCTAGGAACAGGGAAAATAATTAGTAGAGGCAAAATGAACATCTAAGGAGGGCCTAAAGAGTCTGTATGAGAGAGGGAAAACCTTTTATAACAGCAGGGAATTTTCTATAGACTTACAGAAATCACTACCAAATTGCATAAAAGCACATATAACAAGAATCCTGCCAGGAACACTCTCTTCGTCTCCCTATATTATGGCTATACTTAGCATGCATTCAGCTTATGGATCTAGTGCAAGCTATCCATTGAAACATAATAAATACCAATACTATTATTAGACAAGGGTAAAGGCAATGGAAAAAATACATTTCTGTAGGTTTACTGTATATCAGAAAAATCAAGTAAGGTAGTTGAATACACCAGATCTACCTTCAGAGAGAAAATTAGTCAATGTTTTAAATTAGAGCAATTTCAGAGAATTTCTTGCACATGCTGACCAGTACATACTAACCATGCATGATTTCTTGGTGGCCATAGAGAGTCAAATAGTGTCCAGTAAGAGCTAACCTAGGGCAAAAAGTAATAAAAAATTAGTTGCATGAATTATAATATCACATTTAAGGAGAGAGAGAGCTCTAAATGAGTAAGGGATGAAAAAATCCAACTCTAGATTTCTATTTTCTAATCTGGAAAAAAAAGAATAATTGAACCAAATGATTTATATGTTTTCTTCAATTAAAAATAATAATAATTCTATAGTTTATTTGTGCATTTATTTACTAAGTAATATTTATTACCTGCCTTGTGAAAAAAACTGGAACTGGTTAATAATCCTGTGAAACCATGATCACTTCTTATAGTGTTTAAATGTTTTCAGAAAAGTAGATGAAAATGTATCACATAATAAAGAAACAGTAATTTTGACAAACACTTTAAGCCTTTATTAGATGTCAGGTATCATTCTATGTGATAGAAATTAGAGATAGATAGATGATAGATAGATAGATAGATAGATAGATAGATAGATACAAAGATAGAGACATTGATTGAGATAGAGAAACAATAAACTGAGAAACAGAAAAACTAGTTTTATCCTCACTACATTCATTAGCTTTAGATAAAACACTATGTGCCAATCCCTGCTAAGCAATTGATATATATTCCCTACAGATTGCAGAACTAGGACCTTTAAAAAAGCAGAGTAAGAAGAAGATATCCCAATAATCATCTCCAGTATAAAATTCAGATAATAAAGTCTTCAATGTTAGATATGTTTCAGCAAAGATCGGATTCTAATTTTGGTAAATTTTAGTGAAGGAGCCACTACATTTGGTGTAATTGACCTTTCTGATCAGTTTTATTAACTAAATGTCCATAAAATAAAAAGCCACAGTGGGCACAGTTCTAGATAGAAGATATAGAACTGGTAGATGAGGATGATCTCTCAGTACTGAGGAAAATTAAAGCAACAACAATGAAAAGTCGGGCTTTAAGAGTTTTTGAGAGGCTGATTTGCAGAGATAAGGACACTTGGACTCCAGTGAAGTAGTGAAATAAATAACAGTGCTCAGAGAGTTATATTTACAGCCATACAAGATGAATCACACCTCTTTGGGGAATGCATTTTTGAAACTTCATTTTCCATTTTGGATGACTGGATCAGTCTCTCAAGAGTTTGGAATGTGGCCAATTACTTCCCTCTGCATTTTTCATCTGAGACTTAGGGCCTGTGCAACTCCATTTTCCATTCTTACATAATGTATCTTAGGTGGTAGGGACTTTGCCTGTGTCTCTTTATTTTGTAAATGATAAGGCACCAAAAACTTAGACTGTTTATAAATACAGATATGAGAATGAGGACCAAAAAATACAATTAAGAATTCTTAAGAAAGGCATCCTTTTTATAATAAACTACTGGTCTATATGCCATACCTACATATAATATTATAATAATAATGCCAAATTGCTATTGGGATAATGAATATACAGACACTAGTAAAAACTTCCAAGAGTAAAATCCACACTCTGACAATATCATGTCAAAAACTAGGCATTGCCTGGCTGTGGTGGCTCAGTGGACTGAGCACCATTTATTGGCCAAGAGGTCCTGGGTTCAATTCCCAGTCAGGGCATATGCCCAGGTTGCAAGATCCCTCCTCAGTAGCGGGTGTGCAGGAGGCAGCTGATCATAGATTCTCATCATTGATGTTTCTCTCTTTCCCTCTACCTTCCTCTCATAATCAAGGAAAAAATATATTAAAAAAAATCAGGCATTGAATCTTACCTTTTGCAAAAGCATGGATGGACGTAGGAGGGTACTATGCTAAGATAAATAAGTCAATCAGAGAAAGATAAATACCATATGATTTCACTTGTAAACTCTAAAGAACAATATAATTGAACAAACAAAACATAAATAGACTCATAGATACAGAGACTAGGACAAATGCTTGCTAGAGGGGAGGGGGCTGAGGGGAGTGGCTAAAAAGGTGAAGGGGTTGAAAAGCACAGATTGAGAGTTACAAAACAGTCATGAGGATGAAAAGTACAGCAGAGAAAATATAGTCAATAATATTGTAATAACTATATATGCTGGGTGGGTACTGGAAGTATCAGGCAGAACGCTTTATAAAGTACTAGGGCCCAGTGCATGAATTTGTGCACCTTGAAGTAACTGTGGGTCACAAGTCTGTGGTGGGCACAGGGATGAGTCTTTGCCCATTCTCTACATCCCCACACAGCCCATCCTGCCACGACCCCTGGTCCCCACTCTGCTGGCAGCCCTGCTCTGGCCACCATTGCTCCCATGCACTGCTAGTGGCCCCACTCACATCCCCTGACAGTGGAGAGTGATTGGGGCAGGTGCCAGCAGTGGATGCAAGCATCAGTCCCAGCCGTGGATGCCCCAATTGCCCCTCAGGAGCCGGGGGATGTGGAGAAACCCTCAGCGGGGATCAGGGCCAGCAGCTGCCAAGTGATCAGGACTGGCACTGGGTGCCAGCAGTGGGTGTAAGCAGTGGCTCCAGAGCTGGCCATGGGTGCGAGTGGGGCTGGCACCAGAAGTGGGTGCAAGCAGCAGCTCTGGCACTGGCAGCGGGTATGAGAGGCAGTTGCCAGCCCCAATCACTCCTCAGGAGCACAGGGAGGTGGAGAAGCCCTGAAGGGCAATTGGGGCTGGCAGCTGTCACTTATCCCTGCTGACAGTGCTGAGTGATTGGAGCTGGTGCCAGGAGCCAGCAGCAGGTGTGAGTGAGGCCAGCACCAGCAGCAGATGCAAGTGCCAGGTAGGATTGCAGTGTGTAGGAGCAAAGAATTTTCAGTAACCACCAGAAACTCATCCTGACAGTGACCGGTACCCCACCTTGGTCTGGCGTCCTCACGCACCTGCTCCACTATCCTGCCGCAATTGATGCCCACCATGTTCTGCACTCTGTTACCTGCTGCTTCTGCCCACCATGTTTACTGCATGCTCCCTGTTGGTCAGTGCACATTATAGCAACCAGTTGTTCGGTTGTTCTTCCATTTGGTCTATTTGCATATTAGGATTTTTATATATATGGATATGATTATCTAACCACTATATTGTACACCTGACACTACTAGAAAATAATATTGAATTTAAACTATAATTGAATTTGTTTTTAATTAAAAGAAAAATCAGGCATTAAAAAGGCATACAAGTAAACTCTGAGAAAAACATTCACTTAATACCCAGGCACTCAAAACTGTACTTTAGAAAATTAATTTCTATTTGTAATGCCAACAGCAAGACACCCATGAAAAACACACATGGTGTCAAAGTAAGCCAAAGGAAAATGGGGTAGGCAAAAATAAAAAGGACCCCAAGTCAATTTTATAGAAAAGATTCCTGTATTAATTCTTGGTCGAGAATATGTTTATATACTTTCAGAAAACAACTCCAAGACCAAGTGGACTCCTGCAACAGAGAGGAACTGACAGGTCTGCGCCAAACATGAAGGCAAGAGGAGAAACAGTCCAGAGATGAAAGATGCTGATGGCGCCTTGCCACCTGATCAGTTAGCAGCTGAGCATCGCTATAGGATGCCCAGGAACAAACCTGAGAGGGTCAGACCAGCATCGCCACCATTTCTCCAGTATCCAGATACCATTGCTGACATATACACAAAAAGAACTGTCTGACATTGAAACTGGGACTCAAAGCTATCGGACATTCAAATTGGGACTCAATCATTTTTCTTTTGCTCTGGTGGGTTTATTTCTAGCCTACAAGGGCAAGATGTTTTTAAAGACAAGAAACAGGGGGTGGAGGGGAGGAAGCAGATGCAGAGGCAAAGAAGCAATGAAGGGACTGTCATGCTACAGTGGGAAGGCAGGGGAAGTTGGGGAGGAGGGGCCTATAGGAGATCAAGGGAAGGACTTGTATGCATGTGTGTGTAGGCATAGCCAGTGGATACAGGGCAATGGGAGAAGGCAGGGGGTGGGGTGGGGACGAATGAGGGCATGTACTAGGGGGTGGAGCGGGCAATAGGGGGAAAATAATAATAAATAAATAAAATTATAAAAAATAAAACTGCCACATGTTAAACCAACTTGGAGGGTAAGTGTCTAAGAGAAAAACAAACTATTTTAAATATTAAATAAAAATTCAAACTAAATAAGGCTTTTCAAATACTAAACCTGTAGCAGCAATCCATTTTACTTGATGGAGCACTACGGAGTAACTGGAGGTAACTCATTTTAAGAAATCAAATTAAGTGAATTTTAAGTATCTCAGCATTATACAATAAAAAGTATCTTAGGACATGCATGGGAAAATTTGCTCAAGATCTGGCACAAGCTTGTGACATTAGGTAAATCTCTTAAGTCCCCACAGCTTCCACTTGCTAATCCATAAACTAAGCACAATATTCCTTACTGTTGCCTACTTCACAGGGGTGAGGATCAAATAAAACAATGAATGCAAACATGCTTTGTAATTCATAAAATACAATATAAATATCGTACTTCATTTATAAAAATATTGTTTGCTTTTTTAAATTGGAGGATCACTCAATTTATTATGCAGGAAACAATTATTTCTGGGTATCACACCAATTGAAAGCAAAAATTTAAACCATAAATATATCAAATACATTACAGAATACAATATGAAAGGGAAAAAGAAGAGAATAAAGTAAAGAACCCTATGTAGCTGATAATGGAAAGAAAGCCTACTTCTATGATTTAGACCACAAAGGGAAAAACTAAAGCAGAAATCACAGCTTTTGTACTTCTCACTAAGATTAGAATCTTAAACATCCAAGCTGATAGCCAGGCCATAGACTTCTTCCAATAGAAGGTTAACCAATTGTAGTAATAGACACCGCTATCCCTTCTGTGGAGGTATTGTTGGGGAGCGGGGGATAATGTGATGGGAGAGTTTACAAGAGACCAGTAGGTGCAAATTTGAGAATAAATCAGAAACAGGCTTTGCTATTTGAAGATTCTGATAAGATAGATGTGGAAAGAAAAGTACAAACTGAACCAAAGGCAGAAAATAAAAAAATAAATAAAACAGCTGAGAAAGAGAAGCAAAATTGCTTTGGAAGGATAAGGAAAGGTAGCATTGATTTCTTTAGTCTCAATGAGGAAGATTTGACAGTGGAGGTATACTGAATCTTAAAGTAAAACAGGATATTGATAAGCAAAGATGACAGAAAAAGACCTTAGGACTGAGTGCATGGATCTACGAAATGGCTCAAAAAGAAAAGAAAAAGAGAATGAAAGGAACACATGCATGAAGGGAAATGAAAAAGAACATGAAATCAAAGAGTTATGAAGGGGTAAAAGTGTCAAAGGGCTTTGCAAGCCAGGCAAAGAATTTTCGATTTTATAGAATGGGTTACTAGAGTTCATTGAAAGTTTTGGAGGATTTAAGGGGGTAGCTTACTTTTAAGTGAAAAATGCAAAATAGCGTGGGCAACATAGCATACCCTTCCAGAGTGTGCAAGGGGAAGATTTGGAAAAAGAAGAGAACAGAGAACAGAGGTAATAAATAAACTCATAAGGTCAGATAAACATAAGTAAAAGCAACACACTATATTTCCACTATAATCAAAACATAAATAATAAAATGTTCACATGCAAAATATCCTTGCTACTATGAGATATATTGTCTTGCCAAGTGTTTTGACACTTATAGGAAGCAGAAAGAAAATACTATCATTATTGGGTGTTCATTATTGAACTGAGTGTATTAGCAATTATTTTATCTTTTAATATTCCTCTAACATACTTATAAAGCAGATGTAATGCATTCAATTTAAAAACGGTGACAGTAACTCTGATACATTAAATCACCTAAACTCAACCAGCAGCAAGAAGGCAACTACAACCCAGTATAACTGATTCCAGACACTTCACACTACACCAGACAGCTGGACCACAGCATGAAAAGTCTGTGGGGTTGGTGTGCCCAGGTGGAATGGGAACTGTCCAAGCAGAGACTGAATGGCTACACAAAAATCGATCTTCAAATGTTATTTTAGGCTAAATTATATGAAAAGTTTTCAACTCTCTGAAAACTCCATAAAGAGCTCTTACAGCTAAAAGTAAAAGACAGATAATTGGTATTTGTATCTCAGTATTTGTTTTAAAGAATTTCTATTTTTTTATCTTCTCCTTTTTCAGATGGACTGAATTAAACTATACAAGGCTAACGAGAGAGACACAATGTTTAAAATGGTAAATCTTTTGAAAGTAAAACCTTATCCAATTCACTAAGTAAAAAGTAATATTGATTGACCCAGCCACTGGCCTTGAAAACAGATATAATGAATGCTGTAATAAACACAAAAAGAGGAATGGTAAAGTAATTGTGACAATGTCATGAGATTAAAGCTGGATTAATAGCCACATTTCACAAAATAGACTTCTATTATGACATAAGATGTGCTTGTTATGTCTAATGATGTTCAAAGGAGAAACAAGCTCAACTGAGATGAGAAGATACATGGGACCTGTCAACTACATGCTATTTCAATTTGTTTGAGATGATCTTCAAGTAATCCTATATAATAAAAGGCTAATATGCAAATTAACCAAACAGTGGAACAAGCGGTGGCTATGATGCACACTGACCATCAGGGGGCAGATGCTCAATGCAGGAGCTGCCTCCTGGTGGTCAGTGTGCCCCCACAAGGGGAGAGCTACTCAGCCAGAAATGGGCTCACGGCTGGTGAGCACAGTGGTGGTGGTGGGAATCTCTCCCTCCTCCATGGCAGTGCTAAGTATGTCCAACTGAAGGGGAGTGAGCCTAAGCTGGGCTCCAGAGGGCTCCCAGATTGCAAGCGGGCGCAGGTCAGGCTGAGGACCCCCCATCTCTTAGTGCACATATTTCGTGCACCACGCCTCTAGTTTGATCATAATATGGATACAATAAAAATAAGTATTTAATGATAAAAATCACATCTTTATGTTACTTTCTTAAATATTTATGTGGGTTTCAAATTCTGTTAAAGCCTATTTAAAATAGTTATATTTAAAATCGCACCATAAGTTTACAAATGTATATAAAGAAGTAATATGCACTACTGCATGGCACTAATAGGTGGATTACTAAGTAGGTAATTATATTTCTATAGCTTTTTTTCCCCATTAAATAGCCCCAAGATGCAATTTTAAGTTATAAATATTTAAGAAAATATCACAGACCATTTTAAGATTGAAACAAAGAAAGGAAGAAAAAGTATATTTCATGATTTAAGCAGATACCTATCCCAAAAATTTATACACCTCATTAACAGATATGTATAAATTTTTAAAGCCCTGACAAAATTAATTTAAAAGTCCAACTTGGTGCATAAATTCAAATACCGCCAGTCCTAGCAAATATTAATCTTCCTTTCAAACTCTTCTCTCATAGCCGGTATTTTGTGGGCAAAATTAATGGTGTTTACATGTGTAGGATACAGTTCACTATGAAAACACAAATTCTACTGTTTTCACTTCTTTTCCATTTTTGTTCTCACACCAGAGTATTAACATTTTGTCACATCTCTCCAATTGTGAGGAAATTCACACTTTTGTGCTACTTTAAACAAACAAAACTTGTAATTCAATTAATGCATCATGAATCTATTAGGGAAAATAACTTTGTTTACTTTTGAACTTCTATTAAATCATGATTAAATTGATATTTAAATAGAATTAGCATTTTTAATGAGAGCACTATAAAGAGATAAAATTCACATATCATACAGTTCATCCATTCAAAGTGTACAATTCAATGTTTTTTAGTATATTCTCAGAGTTGTGCAACCATCATAATAATCTTTAGAACATTTCATTACCTCAAAGAGCAACCTCTCTCTAACAGCGACCCATTCCCATTCAGTACTATATAATCATTAATCAACTTTCAGTCTCTATGGAATTGTTTGTTCAAGACATTTCATAAAAATGGAATTACACAATATATTGCCTTTTGGGCCAGCTTCTTTAATTTAACAATGTTTTCATGATTTAGTCATGTTGTATTGCATATTAGTACCTCTCCTATTTATTGCCAAATATACCATTGTATGCATATGCCATATTTTATTTATCCTTTCATTACTTGATAGACCTTTGCATTTTTTACAGTTTTTGGTGATTATGAATAATGTTACTAATAGTATACAAATATTTTTTTGTGTGAAAATGTTCACATTTCTCTTGGATGTATACCTAATTGTGAAATTTCTGGGTCATATGGCAACTCTATGTTTAAACTTCTGAAAAACTGCGAGGTGGTTAGAAGGACTACATCCTTTTACAGTCCCAATAGCAATGTATGAGGATTGCTTTTTTGCATGTCCTCACCTAAACTTTTTATTATCTTCCTTTTTTAGTATGGTTTAATTGATTTAGAGAAAGATGAAGGGAGAGAAATAGATAGAAACATCCATGGGAGAGAGAAACATTGATTGGCTGCCTCCTGCAGGCTCC
This sequence comes from Lasiurus cinereus, assembly GCA_011751065.1. Taxonomy (NCBI): domain Eukaryota; kingdom Metazoa; phylum Chordata; class Mammalia; order Chiroptera; family Vespertilionidae; genus Lasiurus; species Lasiurus cinereus. The sequence continues at coordinate 41,954,526 of JAAGEH010000045.1, forward strand.
CTACTGGGATCAAACTCATGTGCCCTGACCAGGAATCCAATGATCTCTTGGTTCTTGGGTCAATGATCAACCACTGAGCCACACCTGCCAGGTATTATTTATCTGTTTAATATAGCCATCCTAGTGGGTGTGATGTAATATCTTCTTTTGGTTTGGGTTTTCATTTCCTTGATAGCTAATGGTATTGAACATCTCATATGACTATTGACTATCTGTATGTCTTCTTTGGAATATATCTGTTCAGATCTTCACACACTTTTAGTTGGGTTATCTGTCTTAACTTTTAGCTGTCAGAGCTCTTCATGCATTCTAAATGCATGTGTTTTATCACGTAGATGGCTTGCACACTTTTCTCCTCTCCTCTGTGTTATTTGTTCACTTCTTAGATCATGTCTCCTAAAGCACAAAAGTTTTAATTATGATGAAAGCACATATTTATTTTTCTTTTGTTGTTTGTGCTTTTTGGTGTCATATCTATAAAATCACTGCTTAATCTGATGGCATGAAATTTTATCCCAATTCTTTGCTTCCTTGTAAGAGTTTTATAGTTTTAACTCTTATACAAGGGTCCATCATCCAATCTGTTACTTCTTTATATGTAGTGTAGGCCTTGTAAATAAAACTTTTGGCAACATGCTGTTTTTATTGAATTTATTGCATGACATTGGTAGGAACATACAATGGGAAAGAAATATTCTATTCAAATAAATGGTGTTGAAAAAATTGGACTAATACATGCAAAAAATTGAAACTAAACCACCTTCTTACATCATATATGAAAATAAACACAAAATGGATTAAAGACTTAAATAGTAAACTCCAAATCATACAAATACGAGAAGAAAACATAGGCCATGAAATCTTGGACATTTCTTATAGTGATATCTTTTCTAATATATCTCCCCAGACAAAGGGAATAAACTAAAAAATAAACAAATGATACTATATCAAACAAAAACATTTTTTGCACAGCAAAGGAAATCATCAACAGAATGAAAAGACAATCCACACTGAATGGGAGAACACATTCACTAATAATACAACTCATAAGGAATTAATATCCAAAATTTATGAAGAACTTATAAAACTTAACACCATAAAAACAAACAATCCACTTTAAAAATGGGCAAAGGACATGAATAGATGCTTCTCCAAAAAGGACACACAGATGCCCAATTGGCAACATGCTATTAATCAGACTTTCAGGTATTAAGACAATGCCAACGAAGTCTTTTTATTGAAATGACTAAGGGAGTTCTTGAAAATCCCTTAGGGGTATTTGTAATTTAAAAAAAGCATTTCATTAAATAGCATAGAAAAATTTTAAAAAAGATAACTTATTCTTGGATTCCATGTAAAAAGAATCAAAATACTTGAATAGTACAAATAACAAATTCATGATGACAGTTAATGCAAATTTTATATATAACTCTATCTCTATCTCTATATATCTATATCTATATCTATATCTATATCTATATCTATATCTATATCTATATCTATATCTATTGATAGATAGATAGATAAATAAATAGTGGCCTGGTACAGGAAATTCGTGCATGGTGGGGGGCGGGGGTTGTCCCTCAGCCGGCCTGCATCTTCTCCAATCTGGGACCCCTGTGGGATCAGGCCTAAACTGTCAGTCGGATAACCCCCTCACAATCCAGGAATGCTGGCTCCTAACCGCTCACCTGCCTGCCTGCTTGATCACCCATAACCACTCTGCCTACTGGCCTGATTGCCCCCAACTGCACTCCCCTTCTGGCCTGATCACCACCAACTGCCTTCCCCTCCTGGCCTGATCACCCCTAACCGCCTCTGCCTCAGCCACGCCACCATGGCTTTGTCCGGAAGGACATCTGGAAGGTCTCATGCTCTAATTAGCATATTACCCTTTTATTAATATAGATAGGATATGACATACTGCCATAACTATAACCAGTATTACTCTATGAAAATATATACTTCATGTGATAGGAAGGCATCTAATACATTACATTATATATGTTGTTAGTAGTAGGAAATACTGTATTCATAGCAATAATGTACACCCTTGACTTCTTTTCCCAATTTGAGAATGGTTCCTCAGTTCTTTGAACGTTTCCTGCCCCGAATTTTGGTTGTTATTTTCTTTTGTCATTCAGTGTAAATTTTTTTACTATTTATTGCACATGATTTGAGGTCTTTAATTTCTAACCACCAAAGATTCAAAGGACTATTTTTTTTCCAAGAAGTTTAACATTAACATCAGTGAATTCATGTATTCATGTGATTTTATTGTAAATATCTGAATAATTCACATTGCCATAGAGCTTGAACTCATAAGCATGGACCATGCACAGGCTGGCAGCAAGCCAGGAAGCCACTCTGCAAGCAAACAGATACTCCGCATAAGGAGGAAAGTCAAAACACAACATTTAGTGTCCAACCTGAGTCACCTCAGAATGTTATATATATTGACTTCTTAATTCATATAGTATCAGGAAATCAAATGTTTGGTTGGTGACAGGGTTGACCTGGTTTCAGGAATATTATTCCTAAAATAATTAAGGAAAGGGGGCTCAATCTTTTTTTGATTGCTTGTTCCTCCCCAGTACCTTCATCTTTTTTTCATCTTCAACTTCTTGGGCAACTTCGCCTTTACTTTCACCTCCTTCTTTGTCCTTCTTTGCATCCTCAAATTCTTCCTTGGCACCTTCTTCCTCTTCCTCTCCTTCCTCTTCATCAGCTACTTCCTTCTCCTTCTCCTCCTCTTCATATTCTCCTTCAGAGGAGTGTTCATCCTTATCTTCTTTGGCTTTTGCAGCCTCAACGGTCTCCACCTGGATCTGCTCCTTCTGAATGTGGCTGCTGTATTAAGAAGGGAAGGAGCAAGTGGATGTCAAGTAGGAGCTGGTCTGTAACTACCTTAGGCAGACTGACCAAAGATGTGGGAACTCTGGGAGTAGCCACTGGCTGTTTCCCACACTGGTGCAACTCAGCTGGGTCTCCTTATCTTCCAAGAGTTTCCTGTAAGCTGCAATGTTAATGTCCAAAGCCTCTTCACATTGAAGAGGTCCTGGTATTCTTTTAAATATAATGCCATTTCACTCTTTGAAGTTCTCAACTCATTTTCTAATTTGTTGATTGTGTCTTGCACAGCACTAACATCGAAGTTCTGCTTATCCTCCAGCTCTCGCAGCTGCTTTCTCAGAGCTTTGATCGTGACCTGGCATGCTTTGATCTCCGGGGTCTTGGCCTTGATCAGGCGGTGGCTTTCAGACACCTTGTCCTTGGTGGCATGCACTCCATAGGTGTTCTTGGCAGCACTCTCCATCAGTATGGTGAAGCAGCTCTTGTACCGTTCTTCTGCATTCAGTATGTTCTTGGCAGCAAGCTTCTTGTAGTGGATGTGGATGTCCTTGAGCACCACAGAGAGGTTGGTCTTGGAGAACATGTCCATCTGCATGGAGATCTGAGTGTACTGGATCTGTGCCTGCAGCTTGGCGATCTCCTCTTCATGCACCTTCTTCAGAAAGGCAATTTAGTCCATCATTCTGTCCATGCGTTTTTCAAGCTCAGCTCCCAACGAGAGCCGTCTTGTCTGCACCTTTGTGCGCTTCCATCAACCAGCCCTCTGCATCATCATGGTTCAGCACCTCTTCCTGCTAGCATGCCTGCAGATTGTTCCCAGTATCTTCCCAGCCCTGGTGCCTGCTAACTGCCTACTACCCTTTCCTCGCCAGGGACGGGGTCCAGTGAGCCGGGGCACAGGCATCCCATTTTCATTAAAACTTTCAATCCGGCCTGTTCCACTGGTGTCCATAGGAGGCCTGGGGGCAGACAATGATCCCAAAGACACTGGCCATCCCCCCTGCCTGGGGTCCCAGATAGCGACCTGGCCCCTGCAGGGGGCATCAGTTTCTGTCTGCCCCACCTGCGTGGTTACCGATCGCAGCAAGGACCCCTCAGGTGGTATCAGGCACTGCCCACCCAGCGTACCAGTTCCCGGATGCCACCCTGGACCCACAGGTGGCATCAGGCGCTGCTTGCATGACCTACCCGGTTATTGATCACAGCCTGGACCTAGCAGGCAGTGTCAGGCAAAGCCCCTCACTGCCTACACAGTTACCAATCACTGTTTGGACCCCATGGGTGGCATTACACACTACCTGGCCGGCCTGCTGGGTTACCTATCATGGCCTGGACCCCACGGGGTGTGTTAAGCACTGCCTGCCCAGACTGCCTGGACCCTGATGGTGGCCTGTATCCTACAGGTGGTGTCATGTGCTGCCTGCCCAGCTTGCATATGCAAATTCAACTGCTATATTTGTTGGCTGAATTTGCATATCACTTCTGATTGGCTGTGCATGTAGCAGAGGTACTGTCCACTAGTATTTTTCTCTTTTATTAGTGCAGATGCCAAGACTAACATGTATCATGTTTCTATAATCCTACTTCCTTCTTTTAAGACCCTTAATAATATCAATCTTCTATTATGGTATGAAAGCATAGTGATTGTCCTTTTCCTCTATGATGATTAGAGCACCTATAATACTACTCCACATAATATAAATGAAAATAGTTTAAGTCAAATAGATGAGCAAATAAAAATGAATGACTATGAGAACTGGTGCTTCAGATGTAAAAAATATGACAAAAGGGGTGAAAACCAGTATCATTTACAAACATTTTGTTCCTATGAAAGTTTTGCCCTTATTCTTCCCTCTGCTAGTATCACTTGTCCCCTGGTTTAAGTCTGATTTTCTTTCTTTTTCATTCTTTAGGTTTTTGGCAAAATATCATCTCCTTAAACAAATTTTCATGGCAATGCTTTTAAATTAGTTTCCTTTATTAGTCTCTTCTAGAAGCCCAATGCAAAAAAAATCATGCAAGTGCAGGCCTTCCCTCCCCCTGGCTGCTGACACTGGCTTCCCTCTGGCACCCGGGACACAAGCTGTCAGCCCCGGCTTCCTTCCATCAGCCAGCACCCAGGGCCTGGGCTGCTTCCCTCCTCAGGCCGCCCACAGGCACTCAGGACCCAGGCTTGCTTCTTTCTGGCTCCAGCTTTGTTAGGAAGGATGCCCAGAATAATGTCTGGAAGACATCTAGTTTAATTAGCACATTATCCCTTTATTATTAAAGATTACAGAAATATACTTATCTCTTTCATATTACTAATGCTAAATTATAAATTTTCATATTTTTGTTTAATGTCTTGCTCTCCCACTACCGGAGAAGTGTTTTACATTTTATTTTCAAGTAGAGGCCTGGTGCATGAATTCATGCATGGGTGGGGTCCAGCCAGCCCATCCTGATTAGGGTGGATCAGGCTGGGCTGGCTGCGGGGAGGGGCCAAGGGTGGTTGGCCAACCAGTCTACCCCCTGGTTAAACTCCTGGCTTCACTCCAGTCAAGAAAACAATTTGTATATTAGTATTTTATTATATAGGATATCTAAGAGAATGGATGTCACATTAATAATTCTAAATAAATAGGTAATAAAGTATTAAATAAATGGAAGCATGAAAAGCTTCTGATTCCTAGATTTTCAGACAGCTCTCTGGAAACCACAGGCAAACACACTTATACAAAGTCAATGTGATGTACTTTTCCTTTGTAGCTTCCAGTTCCCTCACTACTTTAATGGTTCCCCACAGAAAGACCTTTTCATAGCCAGTAAAATAGAAGAATGGAAGTTGAAGTAGTAATGTTTATTCAGCTTCACCCTGGCTATAGAAAGAACTTTCAGAGGAACTATCAATGTGCTATGAAAATGCAACAAGCAGAAAGCTCTTGCCTCAAATCTCAGGTGAATTCTAATCCACTTGGATCTGAAAAAACAAACAAACAAACAAGTAATCTTTATAGTCTCCAGTCTCTTCTGAATTCATAAATTTTCACCTATTTATGTGACTCAAAAGATTGTATGCAACCTAACAAGAAGACTACACATGAGTATCTATTCTTCAATCTGCTTCCTCTCCCTCTCTCTTTCTCATCTTTTTTTGTTGTTGTTGTTGTTATTGTTAATCCTCACCTGAAGATATTCATTGATTTTTAGAGAGAGTGGAAGCGCGGGAGAGAGGGCTGGGAATCAAACTGGCAACCAAGGAACCAAGGTACATGCCCTTGAACTCCCAACCCTTTGTTGTGTAGGCCAATGCTTTAGCCACTGAACCACATTGGTCCAGACTCCCCTTTCTCTCTCTCTCTCTCTCTCATCTCTTTCTGTCTCTCTCTCTCTCTGTTGTCTTAAACGTTTACACTATGTCCACTTAAATTTCAGTCTGGAGAGGTCTGTCAGTTACAAGATACCTAACCAATATCCACTTTCCCCTTCCTATTAACAGAACCTTGATTTTCATGGATACAGCAATGTAAGTAGCTTAAAGTGAAAAACAAAACTAAAACCCCAGACATTCCTCTGTGCTCTTTCCATCTAGAAGTGATCACATGGCATAGTTCTATCCCTAAAAGGACATCACTGGAACTTCTGGGAAAATGTGTTTTCTGGACAAGGCACCATCTCTTCCTCTGCGCCCCTTTGTACTACTGCCCAGAATGTTCATATTAGCTGTTATCTTGTACCACAAGAAAAAGCCAAGTAAATGTAGATACATTGGCCTTAATGGGCCTGTTGAGCCAATCAATGAGCCAACACCAATATCTATCTCCAGACTTCTGGTTATATGAGAAAACAAGAGTCTGCTTCCTTTAAACCATTTTAAGCTTATCTCTTTTATTAAGAGCTAAGCTCAATTCCTGGTTGATACAGAAAAGTGAATTTAAGAATGTTGACACGAAAAGTTGGTCTTGGGAAGTAAAATCATGTGAGGAAATTTTCAAATTACTGAGATTTTGTTCATATCATGACACCTCAGATGGCCCACTGAGTCATCTATAAAAATAAAAGGGTAATATGCTAATTAACTGGACATCATTCCAGATGATCTTCCAGAAGAAGCCAGGGCTGCCAGGGAAACCCGGATCCTGGTATCAGAGGGAAGCTAGTGCTGGCAGCTGGGGAAAGAAAGGCCTATTCTTGCACGAATTTCATGCATCGGGCCTCTATTATTGCATAGCCATATGCACAGGACCGTGTGTAAATTAACTACATATTTATTGCCCACATCTTAATCCAGGGCTTTTCTAAGAATCAAATGGGTACTTTCATTAATCACCATAAGATATCAGGCATAAACTGGAACCATGACATATAGTTAACTAATGGGAGACTGATATTCTTAATGGTCTCAAAATAAAAGTTCTTTCCAGATAGAGGTGGCTGAAATATATATCACCTTTGACATATCTATTTTTATGCATCTAATCCATTTCCCCAATTTAACTACTAGATTTAAATATTGTGTGCAATATAAATAAACTTTAGGTGCATCATAAATGCAGTAGGCCATAGGCTTGATGTCTCCTCAAAATATAGCACTCTGTGATCTCTCCCTGCCTGCAATTGCTCTCACTTGGCAGCTTAGAACAGCATTTTGTTTTTTAATGTTCTCTTTTACAAGGCTGTCTGTTCAAAAGAGCCAATTTCCCTGCAGACCTGGTCATAAGACTGACCTGCCTGTGTTTCTCGCTTCACCACATCTACATTCCATTCAAGTCTCAATTGAAAACCTTTTGATTTTCCCTTTGAATTCAGCACTCATAATTTCCTTCTTTTCCTGTCCCTGAAGGCTATGAAACCCATGGCCTGCCAACATATTTATGCAGTATATTTCACTCCAGCTGAGCAATATAAGAAAATAGTTTAAGGAAGGGAAGTTCCCCAAAGTTGAAAAACTGGCCTATACTTGGGGGATAGGGGGGAAGAGGAAGGTATTGAAGAAAGATTGATCCATATCTTTTATTATTCTTTTTTGTTATCACAAACCAAAAAATAACAATACTTACATATAATAATTACTAATTTTTTACATTAGTTTTGGAGAGCAGGTAAGGGAAGGCAGAATAAGGACAGGGACTCTGCTTGGGGAATTAGGCTGGACCAGGAAGCCTTGTAATATCAGAACTCTTCTGAAGGAGGCCAGTGGCTAATATTTCACCAGGAACAACCTGGAGAACATGGAGAGAATGAAACTTTATCTTTCTTGGAAAATCTGACTACTCTGAAAATTAGTTCATCTTTTTTTTAGTTTATAAGGTTAAAGCAAAATATAACTCAAACTAAGTCATACAAGAAAAGAAATTTATGAAACTGAAAACTTCAGAGGTAAGGCTGGCTTCAGGAATGTCTTCATGTACAGCTTTACAGGAGGTGAACAAGACCTGATTTCTCCATTTTTTTCACTCAGACTCCTTGCCCTCTGAATGTTGGAATCATTCTAAGACAGGATTTCTCCTTGTTCTTTTAAAGTGGCTGTCATCCTCTTATCCTCTTATCTCTAAATTCAGTTGTTGTTTTTTTGTGTGTGTGGATGTTTTTTAAAGGCAACTCTCTTTCAACAGATCAATTCAATTATTCCACTTCAGCTAATTAATATATATGAGGATACAAAGACATAGAAAAAACAAGCAATAACCAAAAATTAGCCTGAATTAAGAAATGTTATAAAATTCAAGGAAACCATGAGCATATGGAAGAACAGAAATATTCAAATGACCTAAACTAAATATTAACAATCTAACTACTGAACCATAGTTGTGATTTGGCCTTTGGCTTTTCTCTATTCTGGTGTCATTAACTTCCACATTCTATGATTAATTTGGCATTAATAGCTAAGGTGACCCCTTAATGTCCTTCAATATTAAGGAGTTTTTAGAGATACCAGTTTTCCCAAGAAATAGTTTTCATATATCTCAAATTTCATATTATCCCATGAGGGAGTCAGTTGATAAGCAAGCATTTTGTACCCCTATTCTAGATATGCTTGAAAAATCTGCTGTTTATTTTTAATATGGAGTGGAAATCTTTCACTGAGATGAATTGTAATGACCAGTGGCCTCACAAGAAAATGTCCTGGCCAATCTTTGCTTCTCTCCTACCTCTCTTTTAGAAGCCCTACTTAGTTACAAAAGGAGAACATGACAACATTATAAAACTACAACACAGTATAAGCTTCAATGCAGAGAAGTATGAACAATGTGATTCCTCTACTAAACTTTCCATATTTTAACAAGATAGTTATATCCTATTCAAAATTGAATGAGTAAAATGATCTAGAAAGTGTGTGGTGTCACAATCAGGAAAATTATTATAAAACCATAAAGACCAGATGGCCAATGGAATATTACCAGAGGTAAACTACATGAAATGCATCCATCAACAGAATCAACAAGATTTTAACAGGTACCTTTAACTGATAAATTTTCAGTGCTGTGGGAGATATGATCTATATTAGACATAATGCCTAACATCAAGAAGCTTGCATTTCTGACAGGATAAACAGGCATAGATCTAACAAAATGTAGAAAGGAAAATATACAGATAAATATCTTATGAAAGTTATTTTTGGCTGCAGAAACAGAAAAATTGTATTGGGTCCTCAGTGATGGGAAATTTTGGAAATCTATGGTAGTTGAAAAGCAAAAGAAATTAGGAATAAAATAAAAAGTACTTTCTCCTATTGTCCACCTTGTGGATATAAAATATATTTTCCCTATGTCTCTCAATATTGACCGTTGCTTTTCTTCTCCCTCAGAGACCCCTTCCATGTTTCTCAGTAATTCTTCATACAGTTTTTCAATATAAAGTCAGAATAATCTTGCAATCTTCACATTTTCTACTCTTGCTGAAGCACCAGACCATAGAATGTTAAATGGCCCAAAGGATATGAATCAATCAAGCATTCTCTTGTTCTTTTATTTTTTAATATATTTTATTGATTTTTTTTTTACAGAGAGGAAGGGAGAGGGATAGAGAGTTGGAAACATCTAAGAGAGAGAGAGAGACATCTATCAGCTGTCTCCTGCATGCCCCCTAATGGGGATGTGTCTGCAACCAAGGTACGTGCCCTTGACTGGAATTGAACCTGGGACCTTTTAGCCCACAGACTGACGCTCTATCCACTGAGCCAAACCGGTTTTGGCCATTCTCTCGTTCTTATTGTTACTGTTGCTTTAATGAATACCATCATAAACCAGGGGATAGGCTACCTGATTTTAAAGAATCATGCTTTTGACATTATGTTGTAAAAATATAGAGAGTAGCACACCCTTAATTGCAACATCAAATAGGATAAGCAATGTTGATTAAAGAAATGAACACTGAACTCTAAGTTCCTTTTTCTTGAATTATCTCACCTATACAGAATGAATTCATTTTAATCACTTAATTTCTTTCTTTCCAAGGTGTAACTTCTGTCATTCAGTAATAATATAATATAATATAATAAAAAACAGAGTTATTACAAAGCCAAATGAGACCATATGAAACTTCAGGAAAAAATTGAGAAACACTCCACAATGAAAATGTAAGCCCAAGGAGAGCACAGTATTATTAAAAGCCCATAGTTTGTTTGTTTTTTTAATTTTTTAATTGATTTCAGAGAAGAAGAGAGAGAGAGAGAAAGAAAAAGAAATATAAATGATAAGAGAGAATAATTGATTGGCTCCCTCCTTCCACCCCTACTAAAAATGAAGTCTGCCCCCTGAGCATGTGCTCTGGCCAGGAAATGAACCATGACTGCCTGGTTCATAGCTCGATGCTCAATCACTGAGCCATGATAGTTGGGCAAAAGCTCATCGTTTTTTAAGTTAACACCTATCTCAAGTTTTAAATCTATTACTCACTGGGCTCATTTAAGTAAACAACCTTAGTTATTCATCAATGTTTAGTAGTTAGTTCCTGTCCTTTCTCACAGTTTCTGTAACAATTAAATATGAATCTAAAATGTACTTAGAAACAATAAAAACTAAGCATACTATATTATTTGTACTAATACAATCATTAATACTGCTGCTATAACTATCACTTTGTAGCTACTCTTATGACAACTTATAATATTACTTATGCATAGAATATAGATTGACTTTAAAAAGTCACTTTATCACTGATTAGCTTCAAGTATAATTAGAATGGGTTAGGAGAGTGTTAAACAATAAAAATTCATGTTCATGTTATTTGAACTTTGTTTATCTCTCAGTTGAAATAAAACATTTATTAGTTTACTAGAGGGCTAGTGCATGAAATTTGTGCATGGGTAGGGTCCCTAGGCCTTGCTGGTAATCAGGGCAGATCTGCAGGGCCTGCAGGCTAGAGCAGCTTCTGCATTGAACATTTGCTTTTAATAATACTGTGCTCTCCTTGGGCTTATTTATAAGAAAACATCAGTGCCCATCAAAGCAACCAGTCATTTCACCAGTCATTCATTCAGCCGTTCAGTTGATTTGCATATTAGGCACTTAATATATAGGATAAGCAATCTAATTCAGATTATAGAGATAATTGATTCAAGGCTAAGACATTATCTATATAATTGTTTTTAGTTTATAAAATAAATAAATAATAATCATAGAAAAATAAACCTTTTCAAAAAACTTTAATCATTAGCCACTGAAATACCATTGATATGTGTGCTACATGTATCAAACTATTTATTAAGAAGACCCAATAATTTTAGCCTAGTTACAAAACCTAGGGAAATCAAAACCACAATGAGATATATTATTCAATGCTGTTAGGATGACTACTTTTTTTAAAAAAGAAAAATATATATAACAAATGTTGATATGGAGAAATCGCAACACTTGTATATGCTGATGGGAATGTAAAATGATGTAGCTGCTATGGAAAACAGTATGGAGGTTCCTCCAAAAATTAAATACAGCAATATCTCATGATCTAGCAATTCCATTTCTTATTTATGTACAAAGTAATAGAAACAAGATCTCAAACATATTTTCATACCCATGCTTATTACAGCACTATTCACAATAGCCAACATATAAAAATAATCTAAATGTCCATCAACAAATGAATTAACAAAGAACATGTGGTATATACAAACAATATATTCCACCTTTAAAAGAAGTAAGTCCTGTCATGTGCTACAATTAGATTAACCTTAAAGACAGTATGCTAAGTAAAATAAAATAGTCACAAAAAGATAAATACTGCATAATTCCACTTATCTGAGATATCTAAAGTAGTCAAACTCAGAAACAGAAAGAAGAATGTTGTTTGCTAGAAGCTGAAGGAAATGGAAAAGAGATTGTTATTTAATGAGTAGAGTTTCAGTTTTACAGCATGAAAAAGTTCTAGAGATCTGTCACATAATAATGTGCATACACTACCATAACATACACGTAAAAATGATGAAGATGGTACATTTTACAATATGTGTTTTTATCACAATAACAAATAAGAGGCATGAGTTCAAATTGTAATGTATCTTCCCTGCTCCAAACAGATAGTAATGATGAATAAAATCTTATTTAATAAAAAAAACAATATGCAAATTGACCACACCTCTACTACATCCACAAGCCAATTCCCACCAGCCAATCAGAAGTGAGTATGCAAATTAACCCAACCAAGATGGCTGTGGCCATGAAGAGAGCAGGAGGCTTGGGTTCTCTGGCAATGGAAGAAGCTAAGCTTTCTGCCTGCCCTGGCTGGCTCAGGCCTCCACTCAAGACTACAAAGTTTCAATTACAGAAGTTAGATAAATCCCAAGACAAATGGCAGCACCCATGGAACTGGAGAGATCAGAGGCTTGATTTGCCTCTGGCAATGGAGGAGGCCAAGCTTTCTGCACAGCCTGGGAGGCCAAGGCCTTCACTCAAGGCTTCAAAGTTTCAATTATAGAAGATAAATAAACCCAGATACCTGGGCCTCTGCTTAGGTCACCAGGAAGCATGGCCAACCTAAAAACCACCACAGGCCCCTCACCCAGGCCACCTCATGCCCCAAGGGAATCCCCACCCTGATCCAGGACACTCTTTAGGGCAAACCAGCCAGCCCCCACCAGCGCACCAGGCCTCCATCCTATCTAATAAAATAATAATTTGCAAATTTACCATCACTCCAACAAATGGCTTCCCTGATGTGGTCAAAGATGGCTGCCACAAGATAGCCTGCAGGGAAGGGTAGTTGCAGGGGGGCACCCAGGCCTGCAGGGAAGGACAGTTAAGGTTGACCAGGCCTTTAGGGGAGGGCAGTTAGGGGTAAACAGGCTTGCAAGGAAGCAGTTAAGCATTAATTAGGATGCAGGGGAGTGGTTAGGGGTGATAAGGTTGACAGGCTGAAGCAATTAAGAGCAATCAGGAAGGCAGGCAGGTGAGCAGTTGGGAGCCAGCAGTCCTGGAGTGTGAGAATGCCTGACTGCCCGGTTAGGCCTGATCCCTACCTAAACAGGCAGTTGGACATCCCTCGAGGGGTCCCAGATTGGAGAGGGTGCAGGTTGGGTTGAGGGACACACCTCCCCATGCATGAATTTCATGCACCAGGCCTCTAGTATAAAATATAAGAGGCCTAATATATATAACAAATTTATGTTATATGTAATTTATTACATATATATAATTTATTAAAATATATTTCATTTACAAAATTAAATTATCAGCTATCAAAGTGTGTGATTTAATAAACTCTGCCTTTATAATTATTCAAAATATGTGTATACATTTCTGGGGGATACCCCATATAAGGCCTATATGACATTAGCCATGACCAAAGCAAGCCAAGACCTGTATAGGATAGAAACACAAAGCACTGAGCAGGTCCCAGCTGCAGGCCTACTGAGCTTCAGATCCTGAGGAGGAGACCTTGTGATCCAGAACTGTTCTCTGCTCAAGTCAATGTCCACAAAAGCCCTCTGTGTACAATAGAGGGCCAGAGGCAGGCTACTACGTCATACCAGGATCTGGAATAGTTTTCCTGCTCCAAATTTTAAAAAGGCTGAAATAAAATATGCAGTTATTATTTTTGGCAAGAAGCAATGATAGGCATAGCTTCATAATGAGAGGAACTAGACCAAGCCACACCCTAGCTCAGGCCTCCTTCCCTAACCCCAATGTTACACTTGGAGCCTTGAAATGACTCTTAAAATCTTACTGTGAACTAGAGCCTCTGAAGGCTGGATAGAGACAATCAAAACATCGATAGGAAGTGAGAGCGGACCTCAGAGGAAGAAGTAGTTGGACAGCAAAAGAGGGAGATAAATGTGCCTGCAGATCAAAATTCCAAACACATACAGAACTCATTCCGCTTCTAAAAATGGCAGCCAACAAAATCCACAATTGAAACATGAATTCATTACAAAAGAAATTAACTTTATGGAAAAGTCTGACAAAGTATAATAATGCTCAGAAAGATAAATGAGTTCATGAATGTCTTTTTAAAAAGTCAGATAATAAAAATAGGAGTCAATAAATCAGGAACAGGTAATTATTAAACAGAAACCATTAAACATCCAAACATGAAAATTATAGTGAAATTACAAAACAGATGGCGTAAAATTTAGAGTAGATTAATTGGTAAGTTTTCTATGTATGTCATTTAAGTATTATTAGCGCAAGAGATTGGAAAACATGAGAAATAAAACATATATGGGTTGAGAGTTTAAATTTTTCAAACTTGAAGAACTATTATTCTTTGAGTTAGAAAGGAATGCTGAATTCCTAATAAGATAAATTAAAATAAATTCACAACTATTATTATAGAGAATTTGCAAAACATAATATATAAACAGAAAAACCTATTTTAAGTTTCTCATAACTAGTAGGTTACCAAGAAGTAAAAAATATTAATGTTTTTAAAGAAAAGAATCAGGGAAAAAACAACAACACAGATATAGAGGCATACTATAGCAGGAAGGCAGGGAGGTTGGGTGGGGGGCTGTAAGAGATCAACCGAAGGACTTGTATGCATGTATATAAGCATAACCAATGGATACAAGACACTGGGGGAATGGGAGAGGTGAGGGCATGTACTGGGAGGTAGGGAAGGCCAGGGGGAGGTCAATAGGGGGGAAAAGAAGGAAACATATGTACTACTATCTGTAATACTTAAAACAATAAATAATAAAAATAAATATAAATATTAAATTGGCAGCACACTTGTCATGGTCAGTGACATGCCAGAAGTCAAGGTTATATAAAAATATTGGTCCAGTTCCAATTGTATAACTATCTGAACTATAATTCAAGAAGGAAGGTTAAAGGAAGGGATTTTCATGGAACCAGTATGAAGTGCACTCTAACACACAAAGCAAAGTTTTCAGTTAGAAGAAAAATCAGAGGGGCCAAATTTGATACAGACAGACAGACACAAAACCGATGTGCATAGAATTTTTTTTAAAGAATGATAAGTTTAACTATTAGCTATAGAATAATAACCTATTATGCATATGATTAAGTTTAACTATTAGCTGTAGAATAATAACCTATCATGCATATGATTTCATTTTAAAGTGTAACTAATCAAATTGCCAATAAGGGTGGTGGTACTCACTAAGCAAGAAAATATGCTCAGATCTGTCAGCTGTTTGGAAGAACAGAGCACTGAAAGTATTTAGCAAACTATATACTTATGTATGTGTGTATGTTAAAAATTAGGGTAAATCATTAAAGGGATAGAATTATGACCTACCTTTACAAAGTAGCAGAAATTAAAAAAAGAAGTTTCAATAATACAAGGAAATAAAGAAAATATGGAAGCAAAAAACATATAAACTATAATGATACAAACAAATGCAGATGCATTAACAATTTCCGTAAATACATATAAAAGTCACCTATTAAAACATACATTTTTTTCCAGAATGGATCTTTAAAGTTTAGCTCTACACTTCCTAACATTACTCTGTCTTTCTCTCTCCTGGTGAGAGGAAAGTTAGAAGTAACAAAGGAATTAATTACTGGCTAAAAATGAATACAAATTCCTGGTAAATGGCACTAGATAAATAATACTGTTTGTGAATTTCTTTTGATTGCTGTTTGTTTCTTCCGGATATCTTGGGTCACACACCCAACTCTCCTTGCCCATCATATACCTTACTGGTATACCCAACTACATTGTTTCACATAAATAAAGTAGGAAACTGCTTTTCAAATAACTTCAAAACTTAATATATACAAAAACAGCCAGGACAGCCTATGTTAAGAGCCTGTTTTTAACTCACCACATGGCTCCTGGCTGCATTAGTGCTCTCCTGCTGAGGCAAACCACAGAGATAGCAGTAGTATGAAGTTGATAAAGCCTTGACACCCAGTTTTCTTTCAGGTCTGCCTCGCCCATACTGGTCCCTTTTAGCCCTATTACAGCATCTTAGACCTATACCCCTGTTTAAAATTTAAAATCAACATTTACTCCTATTGGTCCTATCCAGAAAGAGGGTGATTTTGAAAGGAGGAGGCCTGATGATTAATGTCAGTGACGCCATGCTTATAAAAGAAAATAGCTCCCAGTAGCTTGGCAGGACCATAAACAGGGAAAAGCATTGCAATTCTTGGTATGAAGCAGGTTTAATTTAAGTGAAGAAGAAAACTGAAACTCTAGGTACCTCAAACAGGTAACTCAGCAACAGCTGACTACTGGATTTACAAAAAAAAAAAAAAAAAGCACCTACAGTAAGATTCTCTTGGCAAGAATTTCTTAAAACTTCCTCTGATGAACTTAAGCCATGCATCTCTGAAAATCCTGCGGAGTATAAAGGTTAGTCATCTCATACTGAAAATCCAGCCTCCTCCCAGGAACTCTGGGATTGCACCCAATAGGGTGACCCCTCAGCACTTCCGCCCCCTAACACATTCACACACATGCGCACACACACACACACACACACACACACACACACACACACACAAACACACACACAGATGCTCTTACACAACTGCCTCCTGCCTATACTACCACTGCCAGACTCTGTTTTTCCTTCTCCCAGACCTTTGGAAATCACTCCGGTCCAGAGAAATAAACTCTACTGCTTCTTTGGAACTACAACCTGAATTACAATCTCTTAAATAAATAAATAATCATCTTCTAAATATAAACATGAGCATTATATACTCTACCTTTAGCTGTTGACCTGATGATGGATTCAATCCTTAAATCATATTATCCCTAGGATCATCTCCATGTTTTATTTAGCTTGTAATACATTCAATTTTTTTTAAGTTAAAGAAATTAAAATTATTTTAAATAACAACCTGTTATCTTTCTTTTTCTTATTTTCATTTTTACATTTAAAGCACAGATTCACAATAATTAGACATTATGGCACACCAAGAGTGAGAGTCCACTGTTTTGACCAAACATATATTTACCTTTAAATATTGTTTTGACTAGATACTGTTAAAAATGTATATGTATGCATCTAGTAAATAAAAGCATATTTAGATCTAAATATGTTGAACAGTAAAACAATAATTTTAAGAATTCTAGTATGGCCCAGCCAGTGTTGCTCAGTGTTTGAGCATCAACCTAAAAACTAGGAAGTTACAGTTCAATTCCCAGTCAGGGTACATGCCCGGATTGTGGGCTCAATCCCCAGTATGGGGTGTGCAGGAGGCAGCTGATGAATGATTTTCCCTCATACTGATGTTTCCCTCTTTCTTCCCCTCTCCCTTCCTATATGAAATAAATAAAAATATTTTTGAAAAAAGAATTCTACTATGTATGACAGATACATTAGTAATATCAAGCAAAACATACCAGAGATTCATTTAACTGAATATTTAAAAAGTTTAATAGCAGTTATTCAATAATTGATTTTGTATCGTGTAGGCAAAAGTTAACTTCCTGAATAACCTTATTTATAAAGTTATTTACTGAGAACACAGAAAGAGTAGAAATCTGTAGCCATGATTTTGAAGGAAATTTCTTCTTGAACTACAAATAGACAATTCCCTTATAAGAGAACAGAAATTATATATACATAAGGTTCCATGCAGGCACATTCTCTCTCAATGTATAAATTATCATCTTGAGATTAGATAGGCGTCAGAATATCATTAACTTCTTTATAACATGTCAATGCCGATAATGTAGCCATTGATTGCACCTAATTTTATCAGCTTCTGATTTAAAAATGACATTAGACAACTTCATTTTAAAAGTCCAGAAATTCAAAGAGAGGAGGTAACTTGCCCAAAGGGATAACTTCAGAGTAACAGAATGCAAATTAAACTCAAATATCCCAGCCCTTAAACCAGAGTTCAGCCCACAAATTCACATTGCCTTCAAAGTGACCAGTTACTCCAGGAACCTGACCCATAGGTATTGCATAGAGTTTATTAAATACAACAGAAGCATAATCTATTTTCAAAGTTCCTCCTCTACAGACAGAGAAGACTCCCAGAAACTGAAGAATCTAGCTTCCCAAACCATCCTTTATGTTTGAAGAAGAGGCAACAGAAGAAAGGAAAAATGACTCACCTCTTACATTAAACAGAATGGTAAAATTCAAAAAATAGATTATCCTCCAGAAGTGGAAGCTAGATGAAGAGAATTTACATTGCAAGGAAGTAACTAGCTCTTTCTCAACAGGACGAAGTTTATAACATCCTGAATTATAAAATCTTCATAATATCCCTGACATACTGGCTCAGAGAATATAAAATTATGTCAACTGCCACTTTTTTCCCCCTGAAATAATGAAATGATGTTCATCCAATGACAGTTCACACACACACACACACACACACACACACACACACACACACGAAAAGGGACTTACTGAGCTGTAGAGATAGCCTTCACCATTCATGGCCACATAGAGGCTGGCCTTCACCCCTTGGATGGCCACCACACGCAGGCCCACAGGAATTAGATTGAAGAGAGCTAGAAAGGAAAAAGACAGAGAGGAAGGGATCAGTGACCTTTTGAATAAATCATCTCGCTTATTAAGATAACTTTTGGGAATTAAAAACTATGAACCAAAATGTAGAGGGAGAGGGAGAAAAAGAAGGAGAGGAGGAGAGAATGAATGTCTAAGGGTGAGGCCAACTCACCCTTCTTGTTTCTGCACCACCACTATGTGGTTCCAGGTAAACTACATAAACTCATCTGTAATGAAGGGGTTTACATTGAAATGTTTCTAAGGGCTCCACCTGGATCTGAGAATTCAAGATCTCCTCTCCGCAAAATGAACAACATTCAAATCACATAATATAAGATGTTTGTTTTTTTAACAAATAATTTAAAACACAATTTTTTCAATAGTGGAACATGTTTATAGTAAAAATTGCTCATAAAGTATGACCTTTGTAACAAATTCCAGGCTTCTTCCTTTGTTCTCACCACTGTCCTTGTGCAACTGAAATAACTTAGGTATTAGACCTTAAGGTCTAGTTGGGGAAAGAAAGCTAAGACATCTGGAGTTATCTGATGCAGTGTATACTTTGTCTATAATTAAATGTAATATATGCATTCTATATATATATTCTATGTGTTACAAAGTTCAGGAAAATGGAAGGTCTCTCTGGAATGAAGTAGTCGGGAAATGTTTTATACAGAAGATGGGACCTGAGTTGACATCTAAAGAAAGGACAGCAGTTGAGTGAGCCAGGGACAAAAGAACATTTAGTGGGGCAGTAAATTAGGTGGCTCTGCAGGGTAATGGGTGTGTATAGGAAGGGACTGGCAGATGGGAGGATTTATTTCATATTGGGAAGAAATGGAAAAGAACACCATGTAGACAAGGAAGGGATAAATAACTGAGACTCTGGCATTCTAATCTTAGAGATCTGGACTTTCCAAATGGGCAATAAGAAGTTGGCATAAAAGGATTCAAGCAGCAATATTACAAAAATGTGTGAGACTTTCAGACAACATAGTTTCTAAACCCACCACATAGAAGTTGCATGATATTGAGCTATTCATTTAACCTCTTTGCTTTATTTTTTCTGTCTGTAAAATGGGCATACTAATCCTCACTGCACAAAACTGACAGAATAACCAAATACATCATCATGTTCTTGAAAGTGTTTTATAAACAGAGATATGGTCTCTCTTATGTTGAGTTATTTGTCATTAATATATAATTTCCAATTGTCAAATAAGGTTAGCATAGGGTCTAATGTAAAAACTCATATATCACTCTGGTAATATTGAATCTATATTCAGAAGGTCATTTAGTACTTTTAAAAATAATATTTCATATTTGTGCAAGATAATTTTCAAAGTGCTTATAAATTCATTATTGTATTTGACCTGCCACCACAAACACTATGAAGAGTTCAGGACAGAATGATCCTCCTCATTTTTAGAAGGGCAAACAGGTTCAAAGAGATAACCTGGTAAAACACCATCTGACCAAAGCCTTTCTGGCTCTTTAATGTGCTTACCTGTCCAAAATATCCTATTTCCCCCCTTGTTCCATTTCAAGTTTAATTTTTCCTAATAACTGTTCTTACCCTCTTGCAAAATAATGGATGATTTAGCTATTTCCCTAGATAACTTGCAGCTAGCTGTCGCTATAGATTCAGTACTAGCCAATAAGATGTAGGCAGAAGGTTCTCTGCATGCATGAGCCTCCTTCCCTAAAGACAACTCACAAGTGTCTCTGGCCCTGATAGCAACCCTTTTGCCTAGCTTTTGCTTAAACGATGTGGTGGCTGGATCATCCCAGACCATAATAACAAGGGCCACTCCCAAGGGAGTGGTAGCAGGTGAGCTGGAAGGAATTGGGTCTCCAAGGACTTTGTGGGGCAGTGCCACCAGTCACATTCTCAATGTACTACGTCTGCGATTTATGTGGGAAAATAAGTCTGTGCAACACAGCTAATACTAATACTAACTGATACAGATTGATAATGAAAGCAAAGTTAACAAGAAAGATACAAAGTAGTGTAAGATACTTATGCATTGTAAATAATCACATCTACTAGAAAATACCAAGTTTTATGGTAATTCTTATGAGAAAAGTAATGAAATCCAAAATTGTACATAATGTCTTTCCAAGGTAAAGATTTCTCAGGGAAAATGCAGGAACATTGGTTCCTTTAGCCGAAACAGAGATAGAAAAACAACTATGAAGCTTTACCTATCTAATGAGAGTGAGAAAACTACTCAAGATAGGCAGGGGCAAACACTTGTGTGAAAGTTTTATATGAATCAAAAGGTGACAATGACTTTAGATACTGTGCTTTGGGAGATTTAACAAGTTCATTTGAAAAATCAGTTTAAAAACCAACTTGTAATTAGACATTTTAGTAGTAAACACTAAAAACTCTTTGGAGGGTCTGCATCTGCCTCCTAAAGTCTTGAAAAATGGAAAATTACTTACCCTTACCTACTATTTCTCTTCATTGTAGCATACTGGCTCTAACCCACTGGAGCCTTTCACTACTCAGTGGGAATTCTTCATTCTTTCTCTTCATCCTCAAAACCAGCCCCTAGGTCATGTAACAGATACACCATTCAAGTTCCTTGCATCTACTCCTACCATTTTCTGTCTTATAACTTCTGGATCCCTCAATGTCTACAGGATGGATCCAAAATCTCTGCTTTGGTGCTCAAAGCCCTTTGCAACCCAGCTCCAATCCAATATTCTATTTTATCACCTGTCACTCATTTCATCCACTTTAACCATCTTTTACGAGATTTTTCCATTTGCTAAGTTCCCCCTTGATCTTTAACTAAGCTGATCTTTTTTTTTTTTCTCTCTTGAGAAAACATATTTTCCCATTTCTAAATTTGGTCAACTCTTTTCATCCTTTAAAACCTGTCTTATTGAAGTAATTCATGAATCTTGTTATAAGTTGAAGAGGTGTATGCAGAGAATATAAGTGCTAAATAAAACAAAAGAAATGAAATGAATAAAATAAAGTATTTTAGTATTTCTTCAGATATTATAATCTTTGTAATAGCTTTTAGCTTTTAAAAATGTAGTCTTTTGTGATTTATTTTCTTACCCTACATAGTTTTGTAGCAAACTTTCATTCCACCATACTATATTTATTTTTCAAAAGGTGTTCCCAAAAGTATATAAATTTTAGGACCTATAACACTTAAGTCCATCTAAGAATTAAATTTAAGTGAAAGGAGAGAATGAAAGAAAGTAACAAATGGGAAAGGAAAAACTAAAGACATTATATTATTTGAATATCTACTTTTGTTTTCAGGCATTGTGCCAGGCATTTTGATATGCAAAATATCATTTTAAAAATAAAACTAGATATATGACTACTTCACTTTATTTAAGGGATAAAACTATTACCTTATATTTTGGGTACAAAGTGGATAAATAAAGGGAATGAAAAGCGTCATCCTAAACTTTGGTATAAAATTCCTTGGCCTTAATTGAACTCCCATATAGAACTTTGTAAATATGTTCATAATGCCCTGATTTATCATTAATATTTATTGAGCACTTACTATATGCCACATGTCATATTTAGGCCATGGAAATAGATGTATCCAACAGATGTGGTCTGTGAGGAATTACTTTCATCTGAAAATCTTTCTGAGATTCCTATTATCCCATGGGCAAGTGAAGGCCCTAGAAACTTGTGTTATTATCCTCATTGCCTGGCAAAGCATCTTGGTATAGAAATCACTACTCAGTATTTTCCAAATAAATAATGAATCAGCAGTGGCTTCTCTTTAAGCTTTTTTTTTTTATTTATAGCTTTTCTAGGTCCCATTTCCATAATTAAGCATTAAAGAAAAAAAGCTGAAGATAACATTTACCACACATAGTATATATTCAAATGTGGAGTTTAATGGGAAAGCCAGAACCCTACATGATACAAAGTTTGAGAGGATATAAAAATAGAATGCATGGGGTCAGTGTGGGGGTGTGTGTATGTCTGTGTAAGGGGATTCAGGATTCAGGTTCATGGCAATGAAGAGGAAGGGGAAAGTTTGGGAATCTGTTACACCCAATATATTAGACATCTTGTAAAATTATATTGAACCAGAAAAAAAATAGTATTTTGTAAAAATGCAATGTTATTATTCAACTTAATTTCTACCTGTCCACCATTATCCACAAAAGTTATTCAGTGACAATGTGGTGACAATCCAAAGAACATCAGAAAGTACCTAATGCGACAACCAATACAGATGCAAAAATGAAAAAGAAGGAAAAAGGAAGAAAAAACGGAGAAAGAGAAGGAGAAAAAAGTTCATTCCAACTGGTAAAATCTTTTCAACAGGTAAATCCAGCATCTTCCTAAGAAACTTCTAAGAGCAGGTTCCTTATTTTTTGTAATAATGAAGCACTATAAAAATGCAATTGTTTTTTAAAATTCTGGGTTGAATTTGCTGAATAGACAATAAAAACATGCATTTTATGACCCACTAAAAACACAAGTAAATTTATAGTGGAAAATACTGACAGAGAATGGAACTATTTGGGATAATAATCTATACACTCCCAATATAAGATCATCTTGAAAATTCAGTATCATTTCCCATACTTCAAAATCATCTCAATAAAGGTATTTCATTAGAATGTAAATTATATTATATCCTAAAGTTGATACCATATTATTTTCTTCTTTAATCCTATTGTCTCTTGCGAAATCATTTGTAACTGTAATATCCTATCTAATAAAAGAGTAATATGAAAATTAATCATCACTCTGCTATACCTACAAGCCACGCCCACCAGCCAATCAGGAGTAAGTATGCAGATTAACCCCAACCAAGATGGCTATAGCCATAGAGCGAGCAGGAGGTAGGGTTGGGTTTCTCTGGCTTTCTACACACCCTGGTGGGCCCAGGCCTCCACTTAAAGCTATAAAGTTTTAATTATAGAAGATAAATGAATCCCAACAGAAATGGCTGCTGCCATGGAGTGAACAGGAGGCTTGGCTGTGCTTCAGGCTACAAAATTTCAATTGTAGAAGACTGCCCTATTTATCCCAGAATAAATCCCAGATCCCAGGGTCTCTGCTTGGGTCACTGGGTGGGGAGGGAAGGGGGACGTGGCTGGCCTGAAAACCACCACAGGCCCCTTGCACAGGCTGACCCAGGCCCCAAGGGAACCCCCACCCTGATCAGGGCAAACCAGCTGGCCCCCACCCATGCACCAGGTTTCTATCCTATCTAATAAAAGAGTAATATGCAAATTGACCATCACTCCAACACACAAGATGGCTGCCCTCATGTGGTCAAAGATCCTGCCCCCATGTGGACACAATATGGCTACCACAAAGTGGTTGGCAGTGGAGGAACCAGGTCTATAATCAAGGGCAGTTGTGGGTGATCAGGCCAGCAGGGGAGGGCAGTTGGGAGGGACCAGAACTGTAAGGGAGGACAGCTGGGGGGGGGCGACTCAGGCCTGAAGGGGAGAGCAGTTGGGGGGGGGGATCAAGCCTATCAGGGAGGGAAATTAGGGGAAAACAGGCTGGCAGGGGAGCAGTTAGACATCAATCAGGCTGGCAGGGGAGTGGTTAGGAGGTGATCAGGCTGACAGGCAGAAGCAATTAGGGGCAAGGCAGGCAGGCAGGCGAGCAGTTGGGAGCCAGCAGTCCTGGATTGTGAGAGGAATGTCCGACTGCCCGTTTAGGTCCAATCAGGATTGAGCTTAAATGGGCAGTTAGACATCTCTTGAGGGGTCCCAGAAGGGAGAGGGTGCAGGCTGGGCTGAGGGACAACCGCTTGTGCATGAATTTCATGTGTCAGGCTTCTAGTTTATAATAATATTTATAGACAATTGATTTCCCATTAGCCATGGAAATAATATTTATTTCTGGCATCTATTTATCATTTACTAAGGTCACTTTTTTCTCCCTCTCTGCTTTCAAGAGGAAAATGATCTTAAGGAACAGTCAACAATTGGGAAGATAGTCCAGCTATTAAATCCAATATAAAAGTGGTTATACAAATTATGGCACAAAATTATTAAATTTTAAAAGTCTGGAAGCTATTATAAAAATTATAAAATCTGGGAAATAATAAAATATTTTAATTAACAACTTGATGGATGCATTTCAATACATCTTCTCCATTATTTTGTATGAATAATTCCTGAAAAACATTTTATAATAACAATTTTGTAACCTAGTCAGGATAATTAATTATTCCCTCTTCCTTAGTATTCTATACATAGCATTTATCACATTGTGTTTGCCTAAGTCTCCCTGCAAATTAAGAATTCTTCAAGAATATGAAATATTTATTTCATCCAGACTGCACTGTACAGTAGAAGCCTAAACAGTGTGGTCACTAAATTTAATTCTCTAAAATAGCATTTCTTACAGAAATTAAGGGAAAGATGGGATTGTCCTATTTTTTTAACCTATTGAGTCAAGGAAACAACTAGGATGAAGATCAGTCCAATCAGTCCAAAGGCCAGAGCTATTGATCATGATCTCTTCTCCTAACATTTAACAACTTCGTGACAAAGTAATGTAACCTCACAGACCTTTAGTGTCTGTTCTGAATGCTTCACTGACATTATGAAGGTCAATTAAAATATTTTTAAACCATAAAAGTAAATTACAAAGTATCATTATTGGTGTTGATGTTGTTGGTACTGGTGTTAAACTTCCAATTCTAGGAATTCATAAAGGGCATATGTGGCAGGGAAATCTGGGGCATCATTATGTCATGTTTTAACTTGAGTTCCTTAATATGTCATGGGAGAAAAGGCAGCAATGCCTTTCAGCTTATATATTTATGACCTAGAAAGCAAAATCAACTTTGAATTTAAAATAAAGCAATGAAAAGGATGTAAAAAAATCAACATAATTTGGCTATGTGACTTTCAATCTCGCTGACCTATTTTATAAACAACTGGTCAAAATAATTCAACTGTTTGATTTATTTCCTGCATTGAATTCACTGGCTTATGAAATGAATTAATGAGTTAGGGCTTAGAGAATTAAAAATTTTCTTGTAAGCATTGGCTAATAGCAAACACTGTGGATTTTCTACATAGTGAAAATGAGCAACATGGTGATCATTTTTTGAAAAAAGCTGGTAGAAACATTTGCCTTAGCTGTAGTAGAAATCCTACCATTGGCTTTTACTCCTGACATCATCATATAGCCTTTCCTGTGTTACTTCAGAGAGGTTCAGAAACTTGAATAATTAACAAGTCAATTCAATGTGATTCTTCTTTTTACCTTAAGATGAAAAATGAAGCATATCACTATCGATAATGAAGGCAAATGCCTTTCATCACTCATCCTCTGCAGCCAATTTATCTTACATAGACTTGTCTCACTGTCCATTTCAAGAACTCAGTGAATAGCACAGGTGCTGTCCATAAGATCAATGGGCAAAAACATCCACCAAGAAATCACTGCATGTTTTTAAGCTTTTAGATTTGTATCTTCCACAAATCTTTCCTCACAAGTTATGTTGCCCAAATGGACACTGTGGCCTAATAGGTTTATTTATTGAATCATTCATATATACCCCAGACATTGTTCCAGACACTTGTAATACAGTGGTATAAAAGGCAGACATGGTACCAGTAATCACTATGGTAAAAGTCTAAATTATAAAAGAATAGCCCAATATGTGTACTCTGAATCCACCTTTACAGAGGAGGGCAATGAAGCTCAAAGATGTGATTTTCCCAAGGTCAGTAAATCCACCAAGAAAAAGCTCGGATGTAAACCTAGGTTCTGGTATCTATAAAGCTAGGAAAAAAATTGTTGCTCTTAAAAAGTAAAAGTAAAATTCTAGTAACCACAAGCTAAGCAGTTGTAAAGAAAGTGAGGAAAAATTAGAACTATAATAAATACACTGAAACCTTAAAAGATTGTTTCAACCAAGTAAAAAAATGTCCCACCCAAAAAAATATAAAATCTTTAGTTCTTCTTTATTAAAAGTACACACAAGCCGAGACCAGTTTGGCTCAGTGGATAGAGCGTCGGCATGCGGACTGAAAGGTCCCAGGTTCGATTCCAGTCGGGGGCATGTACCTTGGTTGTGGGCACATCTCCAGTGTGGGGCGTGCAGGAGGCAGCTGATCGATGTCTCTCTCTCATCGATGTTTCTGACTTTCTATCCCTCTCCCTTCCTCTGTGTAAAAATCAATGTTTTATATATATATAAAAGTACACACAAACACAAGCAAACTTGCTTGAGATGGGATAGGCATGCTCAACCAAAGCTTTACACTTCATAATCATTAACTAGCAAAACGAGAGGGCAGTTTTGATAATGTATGCATGTAATACCGAGAAGCAATCACATTCAAATAGTAGAAAGTCAATGAAATACCACAAATAAAACACTCATAATTCCACTCAACTTACGTTAACATTGACACTGAAAGGTTATAATTGCTGCTCACAATTTAAATATATACACAAGGAAACAAAAGTGAGCTTACAGTTGTATGTATGTAAAGCACATTTTATTCTTATATTATTATTTATCAATTATTGTATTATCTTCCACAAAAACACTGTAAACCTACTTTTGACCCACTCTACATATCATCCTTAATCCAAAATTATTTCTATTGAAATAAATGTGGTGAGATTTGTTTTAAAAAGAAATGGAGGGGGAATAGAATTTTAAAAATAAGATGATAATTTTTGTAATTTTTATTCTCTAACTTAAAATTGTCTCCTCATATCATCTTTAGTTACACATCCGTAGTTACACATTTATTTTTTCCAAAGTACCACATTTCTCCTATCACTCAGTTACGATTGCTCAATAACATTCATTGGTTTCTCATGCTCTAAAATATGGTCCTGTGATGCTTCCACATAAATTCTGCTTCATCCAAATTAATCAGTTCTTTCTCTCACAACAGAGCATGAGTTTTCTCTGTTAGATGCTTTTGCACCTCCTTATCTGAAATGCAATGCTCCTAATCTTAGGCCACATGCTTTGTACCTATTCTTCACGATTCCATTTAAAATCCACTCTCACTGAGCAATACAGCTTTGGGGATTGCTCTCCTCTATGAAATCTTGTGATTTTTCTGTATTAAGTTTTGTCCTATATAAATGTTCAACTGCTCTGGGAACAGCTCGAAGACATGAGTAGTATGGGAATCATCTTTGTAATCCAGTAACTAAAACTGAGTTGGCCTTCAATGTGTTGGAGTTAATTAAGATGAAGTATTCATATAGTGTTGTATGTGAAACTCCAGTCATTTTGTTGTAGTTGCCTGAAACTATGTCTTAAGACAACATTTGAATGTGAAAATGTAATGATGTCTGCCATAGACACATGAGGAGCACTTCAACATTTTTTGTGTTAGCTCCAGGTTGAGGGCATCCTTTTACAATAAAATATCACAAAACATTTCATAAAAGAACACCAATTTGCACTCTACTTTAAAAAATATTTTATTGCATAACTCTGTCTCAAAGTTTTTTGCTGTTGTTTTTTTTATAAAAAAGTTCTGATGCCTTGCCTCACCCATGACAACTAAATAAGCAGATTTTAAAAAATAGTTTTATTGATTTCCAAGATGAAGGGAGAGGGAGAGAAATATCAATGATGAGAAAGAATCATTGATCAACTGCCTCCTGAATATCCCCTACTGAAGATCAAGCCTGCCACCCAGGCATGTGTGCTGACCAGGAATTGAACACTGACTTCCTGGCTCATAGATCAATGCTCAACCACTATGTCACACAAGCTAGGCTAAATAAACATCATCAGGCTATATCCTAAGCATCAATTAAACAACAACAACAACAACAACAACAACAAAACCTTCTCAGATGATTCTAAAGCACCCTATTGTTAAAAAGCTATTTCATATTCAGTAGTTCTGGGGTAGTTCTAACAAGCTCTGAGATAATGCAGGTCCTTACCAATCCTGACCAGCCAGTGGTTCAAAGCCTAGTGCAGGCAGCCTAAGCTTATCTTGCAGCTTACTGGAAAGGCAGAATCTGAGACCACATCCAAGACCTACTGAATCAAAATCTGCATTGTAACAAGACCCCTAGATGATGACCATGCACTTAAGGTTTGAGAAGCATGGTTCTAGATGGGTGGTCCTCAATGTATGGTCTTGTGAATTTGTTAGTAATACCAGCCCCCACTCAGACATACTAAAAGAGAAACTCTGGGGATAAGTCTCCCAAATCAATAGTTTATCAAGTCTTCCAGATGATTCTGATGCACACATAAACATTGGAAGCAACATTCTAAAAGAAATCACTGTTCTTATACTTGAATGTACTTTGGAATCATTGGTGTTATTTTAAAATAATACCAATGTCTCGATTCCATGCTCACAGATTCTGCTTTTATTGATCTGGAATAAGACCTGGGCATCAGGTTTTCAAACGTACCCAAGTGATTCTAACATACAAAAACCTTGGGACCATTATTCTAAAGAACTTGGACATGGGTAGGTAGACTGTCTTCCTTTGTATCTTGATAGGACTTGCCCTAATCAGATTATTAGCAGAATCAAAGAACTGAGGACAGACCATGTATAACTGTATTCATTCTAACACACTCGGAAGGAAATTCCAAGTGCAGTGGAGCTTAATCGCATCTAAATTAAACTTTCATATAATTCCCCTGAAGATATGAAGTTTGGGTCTAGAGCAGAAAAGAGTGCTGAAAGTGAAGATATATTGCCAAAAAGGCTTGTTATACAATTCTTCAAAGCTCTGCTCAAGTTCTACATTTTCCCTGAAATTATTTTTGATCATATTTCAGCAGCATAGATCTCTCCGCTTTAGACTTTCCAAAGTGTTCCCTTCCTGGAGGGTAAATGTGATGTTATATATTTTAGTCTTTACACATATTACCCAATTTGCAGATGAGCTTCAAAGTGCTAAGAAAATGAAACAAGTTTATATAGCTGTTAAATTGAGAAATACATATTAATTTCCATAACTGTCTGTCACTAAAACCCTACGGGCTATTCACACATTATACTGCTTCCCCATTTACAGTACTGATTTCTGGTATACGCTAAAGGGACAATAAAAATGAGGTCTTCTACCAACCTCTAAGTAAGAAGGAGCAAAGAGAAGCTTTATTTAGAATATTTTTAAATAACTAAGTTATAATACTTAGTTATGGACTGGGCTTAGTATTGTGGTACAGACACTTTTTGACATTGGTTACCTCCTCATTTCTGTCTCAGTGCCAGGGAAAGCAGATGTTCAAAGTGCTCCCTCACTAAATCTTGGCTGGATGCTTGCCTGCTCAGTACTACTCTATCTAGCCTACTGCATAATACATGAGTATTTATATACACACACAAACACATATACTACATGCCTAATACTTCCCAAGTGAGATATATGAAACAGTAAACCACATTAATTAAGATATTTAAAATGATTGTTAAGTAATCCAAAACATGTATTAATTTACAGTTTAAATACATCAAGCATATTGAAGAAAAATCCTTTCAAGTTTAATGTTTAGCCTCTCTAAAGTAAACCATCATATTTTATAAATAAACCACCATATTTAATAAATAAATGTTTTTTTAAAAGTGTTATGAGAAGAATGCAGGGATATAACTTAGGGAATATTTATTATGCACTAAATATTAACCAGAAAAGAGACTGGGGTTCAATATAGAGTGGGTAATGTTCTAGGCATTAACTCTAGAACAAATAAACTCACTGAGTTCAAATCCTGGGTCTACAATTTAATAATTGTGTGACTATGAGCTAATAAGTTAAACTTCCTGTGCCTCAGTTTACTCACCTACAAAGGAGGAATGATTATTGGAGCTGATATATAGGATCATTGTGATAATTAAATGAGTAAAATTCATGATGTTTTCAAACCTTTTCCAGTCCCTTAGAAAATACTCAGTAAAAATTAGCCATTATTATCTTATTTACCCCAAACTATAGGTTAAGAAATATCTCATTGAAAACATATAATTCTTTCTTTATACTTCAGAGTAGTATGCCTGGAAAACACGAGTCCATATGAGGATAAAGTTATGATCTAGCCTTGATTTATTTGGTGGCTACAGCCAGAATGCCTAAGTGAACCAATCACATATAACAAATTCCACTTCCATTAATTACTATCTATATTAGGTGGAAAAATGTAGGTAAATCTGTATAGTCTTTCAGGCAATAACTTGAGGAGGGAACACAGGATATGGATATAATAGAACCGAGTTTCCTTACCGTGAACAAATCAATTCACCTCTTAGAGCCTCAGAATCAGGCAATTCAATTTCAGAGGGATTTTTAATTATCTCTAACTCATTACAACTCTAATTTAATACTCTTTACCATTACTTCAATAACCGTCCTCCCCTACTTTTTGTAAAGCACCCGAATATATATGTATTCATATATATGTGTGTGTGTATGTGTGTGTGTGTGTGTGTGTGTGTATACCTTAAAGCGCCTAAATATATATACTTCTTTTCTTGCAAAATAAGTTTAAATTGTGCTACTTGTCCAACTTGAATAAAAAATAAGTAACATCTCCCTCTCCTCTGGGTAAATGTGCCATTTATGTAATTTTAGAAAATGTCTCTGTGATTATCACCATGAATATCTATTCACATAACACTTTGAAGGTATATTTAATACTGTATAAGAGTGTGTTCTTTTACTTTCATTGCTATAATGTTCACTTTTCCAAACATCCTTCCTGTTTTCATAATGGAAAATGACTACCTTATCTAGACTTTGAATTCTCTAAGATTGTCTGTAATTCTCAAAACAAAATACAAATGTGATTCAATTTTAATTAATTATCCAAACTGGGTGTTGTTCAACAGATTCATCCTTTTTAAAAAAAATACATTTTTGTATTGATTTCAGAGAGGAAGGGAGAGAGAGAAATAGAAACATCAATGATGAGAGAAAAATCATTGATTGGCTGACTCCTGCACACCCCCTAGTGGGGGTCAAACCTGCTAATCAGACATGTGCCCTTGACCAGAATCAAACCTGAGACCCTTCAATCCACAGGCTGATGTTCTATCCACAAGGCAAACTGGCTAGGGCCACATTTATTTTTGACTGGGATTGTTCTGCAAATTCAGTTCCATTCATTTATTCAACAGGTATTAAATACCTACCATGTGTCAGGCACTACCATAGGTGTAAATTGCAGACAAAGCTTCCTGCTCCTTTGGAGTTTATATTTTATTTTAGCCTTTCAATTTTGGTAGGCTGAGTACAGTATTGCTATTCTGAATTAACCTACCATATTAAATGGTAAGACCTTACTACATGCCAACGCAGAGGTAAATCAGGCATAGTCAATGTCCTTCAGAATTGTGTAACCCAAAGAACGTAAATAGCCCACAAACATAATAAATATATACAAGTAAAACTGCATAAATATCCTAAAAGATGAACCATTGTGCAAAGAAAAAAGGACTTCCAGTTTAAAAAAATCAGAAAAACTTTTCAAAAACAAAAGGCAGTTCATTTTGGTTTTAGATGATGATATAATCATTGGGAAAGAATAGCATAAACAAGTACAAAATAAGGAAACTGGGGGGAGGTATATATGGAGAGCATTTTATAGAAGAAAATACATAATAAAATAAATAAGTATATTAGTGGTAAGTGTTCTGGAGGGGGAAATTCCAATTGCCAAGGGGAGTGAAGTATTGAGGATAGGGATTGAAATGGATACAGATTAACCCGAAAATGCCTACATGAAAGAAAAGTATCACTTTTGAATAAGAGTATAAAGAATATGGGGGAGTGGGCTATTTCGATATTTGGAAGAAGAACATTGTAGGCATAGGAGATAGTTGGTACCAACAGCATGGTGTGATGGAAGAACAGAAAGCAGTCTAGTAAAAATCAGAGAGAGAACAGTCAGGCTAGGTGATGGGTGGGTTTTATGAAAAACATTGGTCAAAAGATGAAATTTGTTTTTTATCCTTAATGTGTGATGAAAGAGAATGGGCAGAGAGGTGAATTTATCTGACCTGTGTTTTAACCAGGTCACTCTGGCTGCTATGTGAACAATAGACTGAAAGGAGAAACCAAAAGTAAAGAGGTAAGGCAGGAGTCCAAAGATGAAAGCAGCTTGGACTAGGTAGTGGCAATAGGGTATTGAAATATAGTCCAATTCTGTGTGTGTGTGTGTGTGTGTGTGTGTGTGTGTGTGTGTATATATATATATATATATATATATATATATATATATATATATATTTAAAGCAAATTGAATTTACTAATGTCTTCCAATTCAATGTAAAAATTATTTTACCATTTTCTCACAATTTTTCCCTTTTTTGCAATAAGTTT
Organism: Lasiurus cinereus; assembly: GCA_011751065.1. Taxonomy (NCBI): domain Eukaryota; kingdom Metazoa; phylum Chordata; class Mammalia; order Chiroptera; family Vespertilionidae; genus Lasiurus; species Lasiurus cinereus. Next base: position 41,987,555 of record JAAGEH010000045.1, read on the forward strand.
AATAAAGTTTCAAGTTTTTTTCCAGCTGTCCAAGTTTCAGATCTGTTAGGAATATTTGAGATAATCTTTTCCAAACACCTCATTTTAAAGAGTAGAAAGCACAAGGAAGAGAAAACATACATGACTTAAACAACAGCACATAGCTAATAAAGGATAGGACCTTCACTGGAAACCAGGTCATCTGGCTCACAATCCCAGCTACTTTCTCTTATATTTGGTGATATTTAAGCAGTTTGTACCTGTCCTTTGAAGTTTAATTGAATTATTTTTATTTCACCAACATTGGATGCGAGCTACAAATATCCCAAACTCAAAAGTCTTCAGGGCCTATACAGATAAGAGTAAAATGTGGGGCATTCCATTGCGTAAATGCACTAATTTTCCCCCTAAAGTGCACCAGCTAAATGAAACATATTTATGTAGCCCTCCACTTTGGGATCTTGGACCATGCCCATCACTGTACTGGCCAGAAAGGCAAACAATGATGTTATGCTTTAACAGAGTAAACATAAATGCAGATAAGGAACTGCAATACACACAGGGTTCAAGCACAGTACAGTAAAATGGATGATTAATGTGGAGTGTTTGTGTGAAAGTGGCAGTTGAAGGGGGGAGCTGGGAAAGGCCTCAGACAGACAAAGGGAATAGAGTTGAGACAGGTTCTGGTGAAGTCATTTCAACCAAAAGCTGCAAGACATAAAACAATGTGGCACAGACTGACTTACATCATTATATATGTTTTTGTAATTCCCCAAACCTATGTTTGATCACATACCTATCTAGAATGGAACTCTCACTCTTTCCTGAAAATAAGTCAAAATGGAACATATTCTTTAAAAAAAAAAAGGAACAGATTCCACACATGCTTGAGATGCTAGAAAGTCTGAAATTCAATATTTTTTAATATCCCTGCTTTCCCTATTCTATTAGAAATCAGGTACCCATAGAAGTATGACAGTCCCAATATAGAGATTATATTCATTAGCAAATATGAACACTCCAAACCCAAGGTACAGAGGAGAATTACCAGTTATATCTGCAGTGATGAGAATCGTCTGGAGGACTTGTCAAAACAGTCTGCTGAGTCCAGCTCAAAGATTCTGTTTCAGTAGATCTAGGGTAAGGTTCAAAGAAGTATATATCTAAAAAGTGATGCTGATACTGGTGATATGAGGCCTAGACACTTTATGAACCACTGATTTAGAGTACTCTTCAATACCCCTCAGCTTAAGGACCCATAAAGTCTTTCATGTAACAAAGCTGCCAGCACTAAGAATTGTGTTTCTGTGACATTGGCCACTGTCTACTAGCTCCTTGTAAATATGGACACTCACCCCTACTGATGAGAATAACAACCAAAAGCAACCATCAACACAGAACTATGTTTTAGGCATTATTTTAAGCACTTTTTATGAATCAATTAATTTATTCCATCCAATGACCATTTTATCAAAGTATTATGATGACTCCCATTTTCTACCTTAAAGGCACATAATCTCAAATCGGAGAAGCCTAAATTTAATTTTGGCTCTTATCATTATGTGTGTGACTTTCCAGATCTTTATACACTCTATGAAAATATCACATCAGATTTGTAAAAAAATATTTCCTGCCAGTAACATACCTTTTGGTATTTATGGAAATGAAATATGTGAATCAGCTTTTCTCAGTATATATTCATTTCCATATAAGAGTAAAAGAAAGACTATCAAAATCTTAAAGATCCCATGTTCTTCTTGTTTTGTAAACTTAGAGATTATATAAATCTGAGAAAGTGTAGATGATTTTCCCAAGGCCAAATACTGGTCACCTCACAGAGCCATGGGCAAACTAAAGAAAACCTCAGTCACTCAGCTCTTTCTAGGAATACACTTAGTTAAGTAACTCCCATCAGATTCTCACCTACTATATATACTGCCTACACATATGTGCCCATTAATAGTCATAGAGCAAGTAGGAGGAAGGATAATTTCAAATTGCTCATGTTTTGCTTTACTGACTAGAGGGATGCATGAGGGCAGAAGTCTTAGGATCAAAAAAAAATATAAGATCAATAAGAAGTTAAGAGGCCATGGTTAAAAAAAAAAAGCATGAGAAGTAATTCCCTTTTAATCTTAGGTAAACTGTTCAAGGAAAAAAAACTGGTTCTTATTTAATGTCTCCACAAATATTATTTGGAGGAACAGTCTTTAAACTTAAAACAAAATCAACAAAGACACATTTTGAATCAATGTCTTTCACTTCTAGCTATCAAAATCAAAAGGCAATCCTTTTTCTTTTTGAAAAAAATCAAATGAAGTAACTGCATTCATAAACTAAGATTAAATGTTAATTTTGCTCTTGAAAAGATATGTCACTATATAAGTAACAACATTTCATCTACCAGAATGTTGCTCAGGATTATGTAATAATCTTGCTTAAGGAAAATCAGCAGGATAACACATGCATTTCTTCTCCTTTTTATCCAACTTGACTTCACACCTACAAGTTGATGTCATAACCTTAAAGTATATATGACACTAGAAGAAAATAATGTCCCTATAATTGGGTATGGCATAGTCCTTAATCTCCCATGAATACTCATATGTATGTGTATTCTTAAGTAGGTGAAAGAGATGAACCCCTTGTCCAAAAATGCCTCATGTTAGGTGCACTACACATCTTTATAATTATTTGCAACCTCCCTTATGTCCTTGATAATTTTTTCCAACTAACCATTTGGAGCATATTTCTGTTCATAGTTTAGCAATACAGACCTTCTGTTGGCTTTGGCTATATCTATGTACTTGTGAATAGTGATATCAAAATATCATATGTTTGGTATTGTATAGAAGACATAACTAGATGACTAAATTTTCCAATTTCCAATTGGATTCCTGAAAATCAGATACAGACCATTTTGAAATTATTTTCTTTATGCTGGAATCATGGTGAATTTACTATGTTCATATAATATGGAGAAACTGCATTTATATTTATTTAATTGGCAGTTAGGAACTCAAAATCTCAGAGGTCTAGAATAAAAAAAACTCAATAAAATGAATTCTAAAGTAGTTAAATATTAGGTATAAAAATAAAACAATATTTATGAAAACAAACTATAAAAACAATTTTAAATAATCTTGAAATGAGTAAAGACTTTCTAACTAGGAAAAAAGGCTGAGGGCATAAAAACATACTTTAAATAAAAAAATAGAATAAAGCATGGCAAAAAATGTACAGATAAGAATTTAAAAAGTAACAATAGATGAGACTGGTTTGGCTCAGTGGATAGAGCGTTGGCTTGTGGACTGAAAGGTCCCAGGTTCGATTCTGGTCAGGGGCATGTATCTTGGTTGCGGACACATCTCCACTGTGGGGCGTGCAGGAGGCAGCTGATCGATGTCTCTCTCTCATCGATGTTTCTGACTTTCTATCTCTCTCCATTCCTCTCTGTAAAAAATCAATAAAATATATAAAAAAGTAACAATATTTGCAACTCATATAACATAGAGCTGATTTTTAAAATATAAATAGACTTCCTACAAATAAAAATACATTTTATAAAAACAAATATAGACATTTTATAGAAAAGAAATATAATCCTAGCAAGTTTGTCTCTGTGGCTAGAACATCGGCCTGTAGGCTGAAGGGTCCCAGGTTCAATTCTGGTCAAAGGCACATGCCCAGGTTGCAGGCTGAATTGCTTATAGGGGGCGGGCAGTAGTCAGCCTATCAATAATTCTCTTTCATCACTGATGTTTCTAGCTCTCTCTCCCTTTCCCTTTCTCTCTGAAATTAAAAAAAAAATACATTAAAAAAAGAAATGTAGATGATTCTTAAAATAGGTGCCCAACCTAACACAAGATAAAAAAATTAACGTTTATGTTTTTAATCATCAAATAATCCAAATTTTGGTAACACATTTTAATGACTAGGAGATAAAGAAACAAATGCTCTCAGTGTAAATTTGTATGACAAAGAGCAAATAGATTTTAAAATTATAAAAGCACATAAACCACAACTCAGCAATTTCACTTCTAAGAATCCATCCCATAGATACACTTGCACACATGCAAAATAACTTATGCACAAATATATTCTTTATAGCATTATTTGCATTAGCAAAACATTAGAAAGAACTGAAATGTTCTTCAATAGGAAATCTGGCTAGGGAAATGCTCCATTCAAATATGTGCTAATATGGAAAAATTTTATTGATATAACATATTGAGTTAAAAGGGGTGTGGAACAAGATATATACTATGGAGGTATAGATAAATAGTACTATATTAGGGGCCCAGTGCACAAAATTCATTCATGGGGGATCCCTCAGCCATGCCTGCACCCTTTCCAATCTGGGACCCCTTAGGAGATGTCAAAATGCTGGTTTAGGCCCCACAGGGATAGGGTCTAAACCAGCAGTCAGACATCCCACAATCCAGTACCACTCATTCCTAACTGCTTCCCTGACTGCCTGATTGCCCCAACTGCCTCTGATTGACTCCTAACTGCTCCCCTGCCTGCCTGATCACAACTAACTGCCTCTGTTTGTTGGCCTGATCACCCCCTAACTGGTCCCTTGCTAGCTGAGTCATCCCCTAACTGCCCCCTGTTGGGCTGGTCACCCCCAAATCACCCCACTATTGGGCTGGTCACCACCTAATTTACTCCCTACCAGCTTGGTCACCCCTAACTGCCCCCCCACCCCTACTGCTGGCCTAGTCACCCCCTCCCCTAACTGTCCAGAAGGAAGTCGGATATCTGGAAGATGCCTGGTCAACCCAGTCTAATTAACATGTTACCATTTTATTAGTATAGACTAGTGGCCTAGTGCATGAATTTCATGTACAGGGGGCTGTGTCTCTCAGCCCAGCCTGCATCTTCTCCAATCTGAGACCCCTGTGGGATCAGGCCTCAAATGGCAGTCGGACAAACCCCTTGATATCTGGGATTGCTCACTCCTAATCACTCACCTGCCTGCCTGCTTGATCATTCCTAACCACTCTGCCTGCTGGCCTGATTGTCCCCAACTGCACTCTCCTGCCAACCTGCTCACCCGCAACGGGTCCCCTCTACTGGCCTGATCACCCCCAACTGCCCTCCCATCCTGGCCTGATCATCCCCAACTGCCTTCCCATCCTGGCCTGATCACCCCTAATCTCCTCTGCCTCGGTCATGCCACCATGGCTTTGTCCAGAAGAACAACTGGAAAGTCTCATGGTCTAATTAGCATATTACCCTTTTATTAATATAGATAGTATATGACATACTGCAATATCTATAATATATGCACCAGTATTACTCTATGACAATACATACTTCATGTGATAGGAAGGCATCTAATACATTACATTATATATGTTGTAAGTAGTAGGAAATACTGTATTCATAGCAATAATATACACCCTGTGACTTCCCTTCCTAATTTGGGAATGGTTCCCCAGTTCTTTGAACGTTTCCTGCCCCGAATGTATTTTTTTTGTGTGTCATTCAGTGTAACTTTATTTATTGTTTATTGCAGATGATTTTAGGTCTTTAATTTCTAACCACCAAAGATTCAAAGGATCATTTTTTTCATGAAGTTTAACATTAACATCAGTGAATTCATGTATTCATGTGTGTTTATTGTAACCTTCTGAATTATTCACATTGCCATAGATCCTGAACTCATAAGTATGGATCATGCACAGGCTGGCAGCAAGCCAGGAAACCACTCTGCAAGCAAACAGATACTCTGCATAAGGAGAAAAGTCAGAGCACATTTAATGTCCAACCTGAGTCACCTCAGAATGTTATATATATTGACTTCTTAATTCATATAGTATCAGAAAATCAAATGCTTGGTTGGTGACAGGGTTGACCTGGTTTCAGAAGGATTATTCCTGAAATAATTAAGGAAAGGGGGGATCAATCTCTTTTTGGCTGCTTGCTCCTTCCCAGCACCTTCATCTTTCTTCTCATCCTCAGCTTCTTGGTCATTTTCATCTTCACCTCCTTTTTCTTCCTCCTTTGCATCCTCAAATTTCTCCTTGGTACCTTTTTCCTCTTCTTCTCCTTCCTCTTCATCAGCCACTTCCTTCTCCTTCTCCTCCTCTTCAGATTCTCCTTCAGAGGGGGGTTCCTCCTTAGCTTTCTCGGCTTTTGCAGCTCAGTGGTCTCCTCCACCTCAACCTGCTCCTCCTGGACGTGGCTGGTATATTAGGAAAGGAAGGAGCAAGTAGACATCAAGTAGGAGCTAGTCTGTAATCACCTTAGGCAGACCTACCAAAGATGTGGGAACTCTGGGAGTAGTTGCTGACTATGCTTCCCACACTGGTGAAACCCAGCTGGATCTCCTCACCTTCCAAGAGTTTCCTGTATACTCAATGTAAATGTCCAAAGCCATCTTCACATTGAGGAGGTTCTGGTATTCTTTTAAATATCATGCCATTTCACTCTTTGTAGTTCAACTCATTTTCTAATTTGTTGACTGTGTCCTGCACAGCACTAACATTGGAATTCTGCTTATGCTCCAGCTCGCTCAGCTGCTTTCCCAGAGCTTCATTCATGCCCCAGCATTGTTTGATCTCCAGAGTCTTGGCCTTGAGCAGGCGGTCCCTTGTCGGTGTGCATCCCGTGGGTTCTTGGCAGTACTCTTGGTCAGCACGGTGAAGCAGCTCTTGTAGCATTCTTCTGCATTCTGCATGTTCTTAGCAGACAGCTTCTCATACTGGGCACGGATGTCCTTGAGCGAGGCAGAGAGGTCGGATTTGGAGAACATGTCCATCTTCACAGAGATCTGAGCGTACTGGATATGTGCCTGTAGCTCAGCGATCTCCTCTTCATGCACCTTCTTCAGAAAGGCGATTTAGTCCATCAGGCTGTCCATGCGCTTTTCAAGCTCAGTGCCAGCAAGAGGCGCCTCATCTGCACCTTTGTGCGCCTCCATCAGCCGGGCCTCTGCATCATCATGGTTCAGCACCTCTTCTTGCTAGCATGCCTGCAGGTTGCTCCCAGTCCCTTCCAAGCCATGGTGCCTGCAAACTGCCCACTGCCCTCTATTTGCCAGGGATGGGACATGGTGAGCCGGGGCACAAGCATCCCATTTTCCTTAAAATGTTCAACCCCAGCCAGCTCCATCGGGTCCACAGGTGGTCCGGGGGCAGACAATAATTCCAGATACCTTGGCCACCCCAGCCTTCCCAGGTTCCCAATGGTGGCATGGATCCCGTGGGTGGTGTCAGGCACTGCCCACCATGCCTTCCTGGTCCCCATGGTGAACTGGAACCCACGGGTGATGTCAGGTGCTGTCCGCTTGGCCTGCCTGGTCTCCCATATTGAACTGGACCCCATGGGTGGCATCAGATGCTGCCTTCTCAGCCTTCCCAGATACTGATCGCATCCTGGACCCAGTGGGCAATGTCAGGCACAGCCTGCCCCTCCTGCATATGCAAATTTACCCTCCATCTTTGTTGGCTTAATTTGCACTTCACTCCTGATTGGCTGTGGGCATAGCAGAGGTATGGTCAATTAGCATTTTTCTCTTTTCTTAGTGTAGATATGTTGATAAATGCATAGACTATACATGGAAGAAAACAAAGAAATGAGATGTAATATAAGAGAGGAGAGGGACAGAAAACTGCTTTTAACTGAATCAGTGCCTTCCAGTTATAAAAATACACCCATAATTGAATAAAGTTGAGATTAATGACTCAAAGCAAAGAGGAAAAATATACAACATGGCAGAACTGGGATGGCTTAGTAAGAAGTTGTCAAAAAATGACTTATAGGATTTATTATGTGATTTTTAGAGAGGCTCCAATAAATGTAGACTTACTCCCCTTGGATGTCCTAAGGAAGTAGGTATAATTTCAGGCAACCAATTGATGTTTATCTCTCTCAAATCAATAAGCATGTCCTCTGGTTAGGATTAATAAAGAAAAGAAAAAAATCTCAGAACTGAGAGACCTTAAAAACCACTGAATTATAAGCCTATCCCAACCATCACCATCTTTTTCCCACTCCCACACCAAAATGGTTTTCTTGTAAAATTCTTTTATTTCACTAAAGCAAAGCATGAAAAAAAAAATTAAATAATCTTGGAATGAGTAAAGCCTTTTCTAAATAGAAAAAAAAATGCTGAAGGCATAAGAGCAATTATACTAATAATAGGCCAATATGCAAATTGGTCAGGACAGCATCACAGTAATGACTGATCAGCAGGCTGCTTGCACAGGAGATGCAGGTGGGTAGGGACTTGCAGCATTGGGGACAGGTGCAGGGCCATGGTAGAGGCCTCTCTGTGTGCCTGTGCTGGGGGACCACAGGCACACAAAGAGGCCTCTACCAAGGACCCAGCCAGGGGTCCACAGGCATGAGGCCCTGGCCATGGTTCTTCAGGTGTGTGGAGGTCCGCAGGTCTCTGCTGCAGCCATTCAAGAGTCAGGGCTGTGCAGGAGCCTCTGTGCATCTGCACTGGTAGTCCTCAGGCCTCCGCTGGCTCCTCAATGGAGCAATCCATGGAGGAGCCACAGGTGGGTGGATGGGGGAGACCCCTTTGGGGTGAAGGATTGCAGGGCTTCCACACTATAACAGGGCACAGGCCATGCTTGGGGACCCCCCCTGCCCCAAGTATATGAATTTCGTGCACTGGGCCACTAGTATTTTAATTAAAAAAATACATAAATGAAACACGGATAAGCAGTAAAAAGAGTAAAAATATTTGCAACTCACATAACATAGGACTGATTTTTAAAATACCAGCTCCATGTGCTAACACAACATCTGCTTAAATATCTCCATTGTTACTCTTGTGCTAATTGACCAGGCAGTTCATTCCACATCAAATGGTGCTTAGTATTGTTCAAAGGGAAAGAGAAGAATACATTTGGTTATAATATCTTAATTGTTTTCACCCCAGCATGTTTGACCTCTTCAAATGCATCTTCTCCTCTAGTATACAGGGAGCAGAGTAATTACCTTTTTAATGTTATGTAAAATATTCTCATTAATACTCTCCAAACTGCAATTGTTGTGGGTTTGGATTTTTGGTGGTTTTTTGTGTTTTTTTTTGTATCAGTGTTCCAACATAGTTTTGCATCTTTTGTTGTCATTATATTTGCAGAGATTCTTATCTGTTACTGCTGACAAAGCCATGTGTTTTTTCACTCAATTGCATGTAATTAGTCTTTTCTTCAGGAACAAAAGAACAGGTGTCTTTATCTATTATATGTGAGAAATCATAGTAAGGTTGGTTGAATCTAATGATGTCTAGTGAACCAAACAGCATAATTCTGACAGATGCTCATAGTAACAAGATTTTTTAAAAACAATTAAATGTTTTTACGCCTGCCCACACAAAGTGGAGAAAGGCATTTTAACATTTTAGAGACTTATAATTTCTATTAAAAGTTGAGTAAAATTTAAATCTTTCTCTGATATTTTAAATTCCCACTCAGGAAATATATAAATAAAAATTATGTTTTCATTGAAAATTTTTCCAATGAAAATATTGAGGGAGGGGTATCAGGAAAAAAGCACATTTGTCAAAAAACTAGTGAAATCTGAAGAAAGCCTAAAGCTCAGTTAATAGCATTCTGCCAGTATTAAGTCTCTAGTTGTTTTTTAATAAATATACTATTATTATATAAATTAGCACTATTAGGGGAGCTGGATGAAAAGTACACAGGAATCTCTGTATTACTTTGTAATTTTTCTGAAGTCTAAATTTATTTCAAAAGGAAAAAAAAAGTATTTGGCTAAGAAAAGTATTTAGCCAATGACCTGAATAAACTTTTACATGTCTACACAAGGAAACATTTATTCATTTGTTCCATTTATGTTGAATACTTATGTATATTTGAGAGATCATTCTAAGTTCTAAAGCTATAATAAAGATGAAAGCAAAAATCTCTTCATTCATGAAACTAACATTCTCCTGGGAGGAAGATAAAAATAAACAAATACATAGCCACAATATATATGCCAGGTAGTCATTACAGATATGAATAGAAAAAAAAATAGAGTATCAGAATAAAGAAGGCCAAGGTGAGATGTATCATTTTATAAAGGACGTTCAGGGAAGGTCACTTTAACATCTATGAGAAATAATCTTGGCAGCACTGTTTATAAATGCCCTAAAATATAAAAGATGATTATCCACAATAAAAGAGAATATGTAAATATATTGGGAATATTCATACAATCGGTTACTCTACAAAAACAAACAATATCAAGCAAATATATAACCATATATTATAATATTAGGAAAAATGACATATTTATGTACAGTAATGGTCACACATTTTTAAAAACATTTAAAAACACACAAAACAATACTTGATTTAATATACATATATGAAAGACTGTATTTATAATACAGCATAGATGTAAAAAAGTGCCAAATGCAGGAGAGTTGTTATACCTGGTACTGAAGAAGAACAGGGCTCCATCAGAGACAACACAGAGAGGTTGCAAACATCTTGATATTTTTAAGTAAATTTTAAGCCAAGGGCTGGGTATCCACTTGATTTTATCTTTGTATTATTATTTTACATCTAAAATATTTTAATACCAAAAATGTCAAAAATTGTGTGAAATATCTTAATAAAAAATAAGATGTTTTAAATTTGTAAATTTAGACAGGTTCTAAAAGTATTTGACAATATGTATCATCCTCGCTGAAACGGGTTTGGCTCAGTGGATAGAGCGTCAGCCTGTAGACTGAAAGGTCCCAGGTTTGATTCTGGTCAAGGTCATGTACCTTGGTTGCAGGCACATCCCTAGTAGGGGGTGTGCAGGAGGCAGCTGATCGACGTTTCTAACTTTCTATTTCTCTCCCTTCCTTTCTGTAAAAAATCAATCAAATATATTTAAAAAAAAATGTATCATCCTCAATGTGGATGTGTGTGTATTATACCCTAGAGGCCCAGTGGACGAATTTGTACACCAGCTGGGTCTCTCAGCCTGGCCTGCACCCTCTCGCAATATGGAACCCTTTGGGTGATGTAATAGTGAGTGAAGTGGCAGATGCCTGGGGAGGAGCCTGAGCCTGGGCTGGGTACTGCACTACTCCCGCTCATCCTGGCCCCCATGAGCCTGACACTCTTGCTCTGTAACACTGCCAAGGAGGTGGGAGAGGCTCACACCACCACAGTTGCACTTGCCAGCCATGAGCCCAGTGACTGGCGCCTGTCCGGCAGGTGAGCAGTGCTCCCGCTATAGGAGTGCACGACCACCAATTGGTTGATCAGTCATTCAGTTGTTCAGCTGTTTGATCACTTAGGCATATATATAGACTAGATGCCTGGTGCACAAAATTTGTGCATAGGGGTGTGTGTCCCTCAGGCCTGCCTGCACCCTCTCAAATCTGGGACCCCTTGAGGAATGTCCAACTGCCCATTTAATCCTGTTCTGGTGGGATTGGCCTAAATGGGGAGCCGGACATCCTCTCACAATCCAGGACTGCTGGCTCCAAACTGCTCACCTGCCTGCCATCCTGATTGCCCCTAACCACTTCTGCCTGCCAACCTGATCACCCCCTAACCACTTCCCTGCCAGCCTGATTTCCCCTAACTTCCCTCCACTGCAGGCTTGCCCCCCCCCCAAATGCTCTACCCTGCAGGCCTGGGTCCCCCTCCTGCCACTGCCCTTCCCTGCAGGCCTGGTCGCCCTCTACTTCCCTCCTTTACCAGCCTGCTCATTCCTAACTGCCCTCCCCTGAAGACTTGATCACCTCCAACTACCCTCCCTTGCAGGCCTGGTCCCTCCCAACTGCTCTCCCCTGCTGGCTATTTTGTGGTGGCCATCTTGTGTCCACATGGGAGCAGCCATCTTTGACCACATTGGGGTAGTCATCTTGTGTGTTGGAGTGATAGTCAATTTGCGTATTACTCTTTTATTAGATAGGACTAGAGGCCCAATGCACAAAATTTGTGCAAGGTCTTCCTTCCCCCGGCTACTGGGATCAGTTTATCTCTAGCACCTGGGGCCCAGGCTTCCCTTGCAGCCCTGGTTTCATCCAGAAGGCCATCCAGAAGATCTCTTATCTAATTAGCATGCTATGCTTTTATTATTATAGATAATGCCATCATGTGCATATATACTATTATTATTATTATTAATTATTATTATATAAGGTGGAATAAAGGTAGGTTTACAGTTGTGAGTATGGAAAACACAGAGTTTATTCTTTTTTATTATTTATTAATTATTATATTATTTCCATAAAATAACTATAAATCTACTTTAGCCCTACTCTGCATATAAGTATTTGTGTATAACTTATCTGTGTAGGCAAACATTTACACTAGCCACTGACCCACCATCAGCAGAGAAAGCAATTGCAATTATTTTTGTAGCAAGAGTGAAGAAAGAATTTGTCTTAGCTGAGCCCACACTTTCATCTGGCCTTCTACCTCTACCTCATGATAAAATGCATGCATTCACAGGGCAATTATCTGCATTACAGTTGCAGCCTATGCAATTGATTATGGTTACTTGACTTACTTGAGGATTGAATCTATAAATTTCTAATTTTTCAATATTTTTTCTTTTAAAAAAAAATATATTTTATTAATTTTTTACAGTGAGGAGTGGAGAGGGATAGAGAGTTAGAAACATCGATGAGAGAGAGACACTGATCAGCCGCCTCCTGCACGCCCCCTACTGGGGATGTGCCTGCAACCAAGATACATGCCCTGGACCGGAATTGAACCCGGGACCTTTCAGTCCGCAGACCGACGCTCTATCCACTGAGCCAAACCGGTCTCGGCTCAATATTTTTTCTTAAAGGTGGGATGGTAAGTGCTGAGAGAGGATATTAATGTTATCATCTCTGGCCACCTCATTTCATAGAAAAATAACCTGGGATCAAGGGATACCTCAGAGATAGCATGGGTGACATAGTTTAGTGATCTCCCCAATTTTTCCATCTATACTTATTGCTTGCTTTACTAAGTCCACATTCTTATGCAGATGCAATAGATGGAAATCCTACATGGAGAGTGAGCCATTCTCATTCTTCTGTCCTCAGTTGAAAAATGTGAATCATTTAAAGAATGCATATTCATCAACACAAACCAACAATGTAAACCACAATAAGCTAATCAACTACTTTGAAGAAAACTGGAATGGAATTCTTTATAATTAGATTTTTTCTTTACTGTAATTCATATTTTGTAACGTATAATATTAAGTGAACAAAGAATAATTTGGAAGGGATGGATGAGAGCATTTTCACATTTTAGGAATTGTAGATCTTTCCTCAAATCTTTATTTTTAATTCAAAAATACTTCATCATAAAATATCAGGCTTCTTAGATTACCTTAAGCAATCCATGCTTTGGAAGATTGTCAGTCTGACCACAAAATCATATCCATCAGAAGACAAATTCGATTGGACATATATTTAATGAACATTTACTATACACCCAAAAGTAAGATTCTAGTAATTAATACAGATAAACTTTAGAAAATACTATGGCACCCCATATAATTTTAGAAAACAAATTTTCCTCCGTATATGTATATCATTACGCATATAATGAAATGTATGATGACAGTGAGCATCCTTATACTAAAATTCAAAATATTTCCAAAATTAAAATATACTTTATTAAAACTTGATGATTTTGTTGAATTACCAAACTTATCAACTCTAAGGTTGAATTAGTTAAAAATGATTTCCAAGGATTAATTAGAAGCCCAGTGCAAAAAAATTTTGCATGGGGGCGTAGTCCCCTCCACCCAGTCTGTACCTTCTCACAATCCAGAAATAGTGTCTCCTAACCATTCTCCTGCCTACCTCCCTGATTGCCGCAACTTCTCTGCCTGCCTGCCTCATTGCCCCTAACTGCTGGCCTGCCTGTCTGATTGTCCCTAATAACTTTGCCTGCCTGCCCTGATTGCCCCTAACTGCTCACCTACCTACCTGATCACCCCTAATGATTCACCTGCTTGCCTAATTGCCCCTAGCTGCCTCTGCCTTGGCCCCCACCACCTCAGCTTTCTCTGGAATAATGTCCAGAAGGCCATTTGGCTATTCGGTCTAATTAGCATATTACACTTTTATTATTATAGATAATATTTTAATATTTGGCATTTTATATTAAAATATAAGCAAAGTTTCTAATATTAATTATCTTGTTATTATCACATATGCTATAAATCATGTTATTTTAATATATTTAATATATATTTTCTAAATCCAAGTAAAATAATATGTAATATACATATGTATCCAATATTTATACTGAGAAGTAATTTTGGTCTGCCTGAAATGATGTTCCAAGAGTTATTTTAACATGTTTACTATTTAGTTCTAGGATTGAAAACACTGTCTTGTGCTGTAAAGTTTGCCTTGTTTCTATGAATACTTATCATCCTGACTAAAAACACCGCGATGGAAGGAAAACCAGTTGGAACTCTTTCAGGCCTCCTAACTTCTCATTTAGTACATAACATTTCTCCCTTATTGTCTCTTTGCTATAGGGAATCATAAAGAAAAATACACCCATTTACTTGTAGGTAAATACAGTAGTCCAAAGGCAGCCTGCCCATCCTTTAAGACTATAATACTGGGCTATACATTTCATTGTGATTGGTTTGCAACAATCTAATATTCCTTACTGTAGTCGCTATTTTCATCCTTGGTCCCGTCAATGGTACCATCTGGGTGCATCTGCAGGAAATATCCCTGCTGGCTGAATAACCTTGTCACAATTCCTTTCAGCTGAGGTTCTGCAAAACAAAAAGAAATGATGGTTCAAATTGGTATTTTGTTTATAAAAATACTCAATTGAAAATTGCCAGAAACAGTTTCTAAGTAAATGCATAAATGCCAAAGGTTTAAATATTAAAATAAGTATTTAGAAAGGGAACATTTCAGGAACATATCTTCACTTCTTATTCCTTCTAGAAGCAGGACCATAATACTATGCAGCAATAAACCAAATGTAAGTAAATAAAAGCTAATTATGATTAGCAAAATACAGAGGCATATTAAAAAGTGAATTACTTCTCTCTCCCATGCATCTAATATCTGACTGCAAGTTTATGTTCCCATTCCAGAAGCACTGTTTAGACCCAGCTGCCCCTGTAGCTCTTAAACTTTCAGCAGTAATAATCAGCTCCTGGAAGACCTCAGTATCTGCTGAATGTCAGCTATTTATCAGAAACTCCTAGGTTTTGAAATTCTGGCCAAGTTCAACCAGAAAAATGACTTGGATGAGAACCATAAGAATGAGCAAAACTCATGGCCATGAATTGTCACAGGAAAGTATGTGGAAACAAATTTCACCTTCAATGAATACCTGACCAGAGTGGAGACCAAGTACTATAATCATTTTTCCAGCCCCAGAATAAATCAATTTGTTTATATTTCTCTATTTTAAACTTGAAGTGGTTGGTTCTCAGCTTTTAAAAACTCCCTACCTATGAATAATATCAAACTGAACTTTGTAAACCACATTTGGATTTTTGTTCATCCCCTAAAATAAATATTTAACGCTTCTCACATTGGTGCTGACTACCAGCAACAATCCATTTTCTATAGCATCTCTACCATCTTTATCTCTACTTCAGTGCTGAGCAAAAATTAGACTACTCTAGTCCATTTGTAACCCTAATTATTTCACAATAATAAGAACAAAAAGTTCTGCTTCTCAAGGCAAAGATAGAAAACATGATTGAGGCAAAGAAGAAAATATATGAATGCTGAAGTGGCAGCATGTTATTCTTAAAAGGACAATCACCGAATTTCAACTGACAGTCAACTTCATTCCTTCACCTACTTTTTCAACCAAATCTCTTTTTTGTCATGCAACATGCTAGGCACTGTGTGTTAAAATGGACACATTTATTCACATTCAGGTCTAAATAAGAATTCTAGTCAAGGATTCAATGAATTTAACTTTTTGAGAATGGATCTGTTCCCTATAGCATTTGTCTATGATTACACTACTTCACATATGACTTGATCACACATATTTGGGAAAATGAGGCAATGCCTGTATAAACATGTCCTGTTCAAAGCAACCCTAAGAATCAGGAAAAATACCTAAAATTTTGATGATGAAGAAGGGTTCTAAAAGAAAGGAAGAAAGAAAGAAAGAAAGAACTGAACTGAAAATTTGTCATGCTGATTTATAACTATAATTATCTTTGTAAATTAAATTTAATTTGTGGACCATAACTTCCTCACCAATAATATCTAAAAGTTAAAGTAAATGAACTTCTGTGAGTCTCTACTGACTGTGTACATTAGAATCCTCTGCCATAAGTGGTGGCAGAAATCAAGAAATCTGTGCATCTTCAATATGTTGCTTCCAAAGTCCCCACTCAATTTGACACACTAAGGACATGTTGGAAGAGCATGGAGCTAGCTAACCTCACAACAAAATAAAATAAAATAAAAAATCCTGTACCTCAACTGCCATCTATCAAATCTTACCAACCTTTCCAGGTTTAGCTCAAGACCACCTCCTCACTGAAGACTTGGAGATCATAAGTGAGAATCACTTTCAGAACTAGGGGAAGTAAAAGGATACATGTGCCTCTGCTATGAGGCTAACTGATTGCCTTGGCACACTTAGCAATCAGAAGACCAGCTTTGAACCACAATTGTCAAGTGGTCTTTAGCAAGTTCTCACATCTATATAGAGGGAAAATAATTCCTATTCTAACTACAATCATTGAGAATTTCAATTTAATAAGCATATGTTATAGTATGAACTGAAAAAAAAAATGGAGTATAAATACAAATGAAGATCTAATTTTTCAACCATCAAAATCAAAGAAACCATGTGAAGTAAAAGGAGTATTCTGTGAACAGACTCTGTCTTCTGATTTCTATTTTAATAAAATAATAATTGAGTTTGTAAAGTCATTAAAGTAAAAAACAACGCTAAGAGTAGAGGCTATAAAAAGATAGAAGAAAAGGGACAACTCTTATAATCTATATTTTCTTTCTATTCAGCATGATATGGTCACTTTAAGAACTCATGTTTTTGTTGGTTATGAAATGCATGGCAGCTGAGTCATTAATGCCTGCAAATGATCGTTGTTGTTTTTTTCATAATCTTTTTCTGTAGCTGTAATTAAACACATCTTTTGCTATAGTGAAACTATCTATTCCCCACCTCCACTGTTGGGGCCCTGAGAATTCAGGTTGCTTACTCCTGTTCAAGATAATGAGCATTAGGCTTTTATACCATCCCCCACTGCTCAAGAGCAGAGCCAGAACAAATTCCAAGTTTGAGTTTTAATGATGTGATGATCTAAGAAAGTGAATGTTTTGCACTATAGATATTACAAAGGAGGGCTGACCATCCATTGAACAAGGTCCTGAACTTAGGATGTGTCATAGAAAACAGTATCACCTACCTGACAGGTCTGTATCTTTATTACCTCTTATTACTATCTATCAAGCCCAACCAACCATTCTAAGTTCGGCTCAAGATCACCTTTTCTATAAAGGCATGGTGATCATAACTGAGTATTACTTTTATAATTGGGGGGGGGGATATGTTTTGTTGTATTTTAAAGAAAGAACATCAAAAGTGAGACCATTTTTTGGCACTTACAACACATGCTTTTTATTTGTCAGATGATTCATAGGGGTCTAATAGATTAACAAAACCTGATTGTCCTCAGAGTGCCCCCAGTGTAATGCATGAAACATATGGATATATAATACTAGTGTGGGATAGCTGTTAAATAATGGATAGAAGCAGCGTGACATGATGGCACCAAGGAGCAAGGGAATAATTCTGTCTCGAAGTTGGATGAAGGAATCTCATCTGTCACTAAAAAAATGAATAGAATTATCACAGGCCAAAAAAGAAAGGGAGAGAGAGAGAGAGAGAGAGAGAGAGAGAGAGAGAGAGAGAGA
>JAAGEH010000045.1:42005505-42043912 GCA_011751065.1 Lasiurus cinereus
AAGAAGAAGAAGAAGAAGAAAGAAGAAGAAGAAGAAGAAGAAGAAGAGAGAGAGAGAGAAGTGAAATTTCAGACATTTAAAAAAATGGAGGGAGGCAAAAAGCAGCATGGTAGAATCTGGGAAAGATGTAGATTCTGGAATAGGCATAACATATGGCAGAGGTTCTCAAATGCTGACATGCAGGTAGAGTGACTGTTCTTAATAAATGTTCACAGATCAATAGTGAAATAAAATAAATAGGCTCAATGGATTACATTTTTTATTAAGCTCTTTCAATTTTATGATTCTCTTGATTCTAAGATTATGTTTTTCCGTTACTTTTTTCTGTTTTTATTCATTGGTGACTATATTATTATAAGGAGGGGGGGAGTTGATTTGTTATTTTTTGTACTCTGAAATAATGTAGCAAATACTGTTAGCTTTTCTCCCAAATTGATTTCCTCTTATTTTCTAGACACCCAGCTAGACCATATGTCCCAGCCTCCCTGCAGATAGGTTTGGCAGATGCATGAGTATCACATGGAATGTAAGTGAAAGTTATGTATGTCTTTTTCAGGCCATGAGTTTTAAAAGCAAATATTCTCCTCCAAATTTTCTTTCTTTTAACACTGGCTGATTTAGATGACAAAGCTGTAAGGGATATAGCAAAATAGAAGAATTTGAAGCCCCTAAAAAACTGGGGGAGAAAAGACAGCCATCATAAATACCCGCATCAAATAGTTAGATGAATAAGAAATAAACTTTGACTGATTGTACACAGTGATTTCCTTCCTATATGGAAAGGGGGTGGAGTGGTGGAGAGTAGCTTTATAGTGGAGAAATCTGACAAATAAAAACACTACCTCAGTTACGTAATTGAGGTTAACATGAATAGTCATAAATCATGTTGATAGTATGTACCCTTGATATGTGATGAGAAGGGTACTTTATCTCTATGATGTTTCTTCCAAAATCTCATAACCTTTGTCTAACACCAAACAAATTCCAATTGAAAGACTTTCTAAAATATAGCTGACCAGTACCCCTCCAAACCTTCAAGATTATCAAAAATAAGGAAAGTCTGAGAAATTGCCACAGCTAAGAGTAGATTAAGAAAAGATGTTAACTAAAGGTAATATGGTAATCTGGATGGGAGCCTCGTACTAGTAGAAAACAAATAGGTAAAAATTAAGGAAATCTGAATGAGTATGGACCACATCAAAAAAAATTTGCACATTAAAGAAAATCATCAACAAATCAAAAAGACAATCTACTGAGTGAAAGAAGATATTCACCAATCATATACCTAATAGGGAGTTAATATCTGAAATTCAAAAAAAAAAAAAACTCATACAATGCAACATCAAAAATCAAACAACCCAATTAAAAAATAAAATAAAATGGGCAGAGGACCTGAATAGGACCTGATTAGTGATGTTGAGCATCTTCCATATGTTTTTCATATGGCCACATCTGTATGTCTTCTTTAGTGAAGACTTACAGATGTGGCCATATGAAAAACATATGGAAGATGCTCAACATCACTAATCATCAGAGAAATGCAAATTAAAGCCTCAATAAATATCACCTTACATCTATCAGAACGGTTACCATCAATAAATCAACAAACAGTAAGTGTTGGCTGGAGGATGTGAAGAAAAGGAATCCTCCTGCCCTAATCAGTTTGGCTCAGTAGATAGAGCATAGGCCTGCAGACTCAAGAGTCCTAGTTTCAATTCTGGTCAAGGGTAGGGAGTGTGAAGGAGGCAGCTGATTGGTATTTCTCTCTCATCGATATTTCTCTCTCTCCTTCTGCCTTCTTCTCTGTAAAAAAAAAAAATCAATAAAATATATTAAAAAATAAAAATAAAAGGAATCCTCCTGCACTGTTGGTAGGATTGCAAATTGGAGGTCCCTCATACAATTACCTTAAGATCCACAATTCCACTTCTGGGTGTATATATCAAAAAAAAAAAAAAACACTAATTTGAGAAGATATATGCTCCCCTATGTTAATTGCAGCACTGTTTAAAATAGCCACAATATGGAAGTAACTCAAGTGTCCTTCAATAGGTGAATGGATAAAGAAGAAGTGGTACACAGAATATTACTTGGCCATGAACAAGAATTAAATCTTACATTTTGAACAGCATGAATGGACATAGAGAGTATTATACTAAGTGAAATAAATAAAAAAGATAAAGACAATTAACTTTGGGTGGTGTGTACATGGTGCAATATACAGATCTTGTAACATACATACCCACACCTGAAACCTATATGTTATTGTTGACCAATGTCACCCCAATAAATTTAATTTTAAAAAAATGACAAATAATATATTATTTCATTCATATGTGGCATTTAAAGAACAAAATAAACAAACTAAACAGAAACAGACTCATATATACAGAACACAAAATGATGGTTATCACATGAGGGGGGGATATTGGGGAGCTGGATCAAAAATGTGAAGTGATTAAGAAGTACAAATTGGGCCTGGCCAGTGTGTCTCAGTGGTTAAGCATCAACCTATGAACCAATTGATGATAATTCTCCCTCATCATTGATGTTTCTATCTTTCTTCCCCTCTCCCATACTCTCTAAAATCAATAAAAAACATACTTTTTAAAAAGAATTATAAATTGATAGTTACAAAATAGTCATGAGGATGTAAAGTACAGCACAGGAAATAAGTCAATAATTTTAATAACTATGTGCCAGGTGGATACTACAATTATCTGGGTGATCACTTCATAAGTTACATAATTTTCTAAACACTCTGATGTACATCTGAAAATAATATAAAATAATATTGAGCCAAAACCGGTTTGGCTCAGTGGATAGAGCGTCAGGCTGGGGACTGAAAGGTCCCAGGTTCGATTCCGGTCAAGGGCATGTACTTTGGTAGTGGGTGTGCAGGAGGCGGCTGATTGATGTCTCTCTCTCATCGATGTTTCTGGCTTTCTATCCCTTTCCCTTCCTTTCTGTGAAAAAATCAATAAAATATATTAAAAAAATAATATTGAATGTAAAGTGTAATTAAAAAATTTAAAAAGGTTAATAATTCATATTCATCACTGCTTCTGCTCAGGATGAGGGAGCAATTTTAACAAAAAGTTTGAATTCAAAGTCACTTAAAAAAGCTGAGACTGGAAGCAGCTATCCAGACATTCCTACTGGTCTCAAGGGGCAGTTCCCTGGTTATAATGTAAACTCAGAACAAAGTTGGAATTATGGGGCCCTGATCACACATCTCAGGATGAATACTGGATGGCAGAAAATAAAGTAAAATTGGAAATTGGAAAGTACTTTGGAATTTACTATCTTCCTTCATCAAAATACCTCCCATCATCAACATCAAAGACTTAAAAAAATCTGAGGTCCAAAGTAAGTGTCAAGATGTAACCAATATCTTGTACAAGCAAGAGGTTAGGGGGAAATAAAGTAGAGAAGAAGGGAGAATGAAGGGGAGGGATATCTGGTTGTGCATCAGGTATTGGAGTGTAGGGTGATAAAAAAAAACAGATTATATAAAACTGTGAAAAGTACCCCCATGTAAACTCCAATCTAAAATAAATAACAGTGATCTAGACTGTGTGCTGGAAACCATACTCAGAGAATTAATAGCACTTATTATAAAAACAAAGGCCATATTTTGAACCCATCTACTCTATATCTACTTAGTACACTTCCCTGATGATTTTACTAGATTTTTATTTAGTACTCACAACAAATGAATGTGCAAGGTACTTCTTTTCACTGTTCAAATGAGATTAATGAGACTCAGAAAACCTACTCCACTTGCACAAGGTTACAGAACTAGTTACTACAGAGAAACATCTAGCTCAAAAGTCTATGGTCCTAGCCATTCTGCAGCACTGTTTAGTCACTTTAAGAAGGGCATTAGCAAAACTGGAACATGTCCAGAGGAAAGGGAGCCAAATAAAATGGGGACTATGAGCTGTAATATGGAGAATGCCTGTATGAACAGTGTGTATGCAATCCAGAGAAAGGGAAACCCGGGGGATCTGAGAACTGTCCCTATTTCTTGAGAGCAGGCAGAAGTAAGAAGAAAACAATTTGTCCCAAGTGGTCCCCTGGGAATAGAACTAAGGCCAAAGTATGAAAGTTGCAAGAAAGCAGGTGAAAGAGAACTTTCTGTAAATTTTATGCAAACAGAGAACAGGCTCTCTAAATAAAGAGTAGGGCCTATACCACTTAGCAGGAGCAAACAGGGGAAGCAAAAAAACTACAGGTCAGAAAAGCAGTGAAAGACATGGATGCCTCCAATGGCTAAAGCATCTGCATGACCATGCAAGGTCCTCTCCAACCCAAGGTCTTGAAAAGCATTTGGATAAACCAGATGGCCTGCTAAATACAAGCTCACTTTTCTGTGTTTTAGTTTGTGTTTAGGACAGAGAATTGGAAAGATGTTAACTAGGCATCCTAAAATGCAAAGTTTTTTGGAACTATTACACATAAATTGTGCAGTAATTTGATGAAGCTTTTTAATCAGTCTCTGGATTTACAAATGGGCTCTCAGTCTGATAGTGGAATGTTAGCCACTTAAAGGAACTGAGATTACCTAGGCTGTTAAGTGTGATTTTTGTCAAGTGCTTCTGGGGTCTCAACTGCTGCAGATTTCAAAATTAGACTACTAGGGTCAGACATTGTTCATAAATAGATATGTTTCTGGTTAAAGGATAGAGACTAGAGCACATTTATATACTACAAATCAAATTAAATTCCCAGACAAATCAGAAGATACAGTAAGACATTTGAAAGAGGATGGAAATTTTGGGGGCTTTTGAACACACTGCAAACATTACAACCACACTGAGCTGTAGGAATCCATTTCAAATACATGTTGCTCAGTTAAAGAGGCTCCTTATTCACTAAGCAGACTGCAGTGCACACATGGAAAGGAGCACCCTCAGCAACACGACACAAGGAGGAGATTGGTCCCCATGGTCTAGCAGAGTCTGCTTTGTGAAGTAAAAAGAGTCCCATCCTGTCTGAATCCTCAATCTCTCCATCCATCAAATGGTGACAGACATCACGAGCAGTAACTACCCACAATGAGCCATGGGGATCTTTGTAAAGTGCTAATAATTGCATCTATCCGTGGAGCACATTTATTTTTTCTTTATTTTTCTTTATATATATGTGTGTGTGTGTGTGTGTGTGTGTGTGTGTGTGTGTGTGTGTGTGTGTTATTGATTTTTTTACAGATAGGAAAGGAAAGGGATAGAGAGTTAGAAACATCGATGAGAGAGAGACATTGATCAGCTGTCTCCTGCACGCCCCCAACTGGAGATGTGCTGAAACCAAGGTACATGCCCTT
The DNA here is from genome assembly GCA_011751065.1 of Lasiurus cinereus. Lineage (NCBI taxonomy): Eukaryota > Metazoa > Chordata > Mammalia > Chiroptera > Vespertilionidae > Lasiurus > Lasiurus cinereus. The sequence continues at coordinate 42,010,832 of JAAGEH010000045.1, forward strand.
GACTGGAATCAAACCTAGGACCCTCAGTCCACAGGTCGATGCTATATCCACTAAGCCAAACCAGTTTTGGCCATATTTATTTTTCAACCAATAGATATTAAAAGCACACTTCATTAAAAAAATTAACTATTTATGGAGCATTAGGCTTTGTGGAGAGTATTCCTCTAGGTACAAGTGATAACCAGTGGTGTGCTATTACACCAGCTCTCTAAATAAATAAATAAATAAATAAATAAATAAATAAATAAATGTCCAAAACTCTATTTCCATGAGTCTCATTCCTATGGTATAAATACCTCACCACTGCAGAGTTAAAACTACTACTTGACATCCCTGAATGCAGAGGTGGTGTTGAGAAGAGGCAAGCATAATCAGCTCCAGCACAACACTGAATACTACAGAGAACAAGCCAGGAGGCTTACATTCTAGTAAATAAGGAGAGAGATAAACAATTCATATATAACACGGTTTTCATATAAGTGCTTTGATGAAAACAGAAGCAATTAAAAGAGATGGAGCATGCAGGGGATGCATTGCTACTATAGATAGAGTAGCTAGAAGATGAGATCACAGAGACCTGGATGAGGAGAGGGAGCCAACCACAGGGCATGTCTAAAAGAAGAGCATGCCAAGTGCAGGAAACAGCAAGTGCAGAGTAATCCTAATACTTAAAAAGATTAGGAAGTTTAGGATTAGAGGCTCTCTGAAGAGCTTTCCTCTAGACCAGAAATTGGCAAACTTCAGCCCTGCCCCTGCCAATTTTGTAAATAAAGTTTTGTTGGAACACAGTCAGACCCATTCATTCACCCATTGGCTACTTTCATGCTACAACAGAGATGAGTAGTTGCAACAGAGGCCTTACAGTCTGCAAAGCCTAAAATATTTACTAATGGCCCCTCACAGAGAAAGCTTGCCAATGCTTCTTTCAGACCCTGGCTGATGTGGTTTCCTTCCCCTGAAACACAACCTCTGCTTTCCTCCTCAGCCCAGAACTCCTCAGTTTTATGAGTTCAGCTTTCTTTCATGAGGCCTTCCCTGACACCCTGAGGGAAATTTAATCACTCTCTCTGCAGAGCCCCCTGGGCACAGGTTAGGAGAGGACTCCCCACAGGGTTCCAGCTGCCTGCTTAAACGGAGGTTTCTGCTACTGAACTAGGAGCTGCTCAAGGGCAGGGAGCTTGAATTATTCATTACTCCCTCCCACCAGGAACACAGTGCTAGGTGCAGGGTAGGTGAGGAGTGTTCACATGTTGAAAGAGAGGAAATAAGTCATATCTAGTATTTTTCATTGTCACCTGTGACTTTCAGAGGAGCTCCTCATTTGTAAGAAAGCTGTTACAGCCTTTTAATATAATGCCTCTGGCCTTCAATGCATGATTTTTTTTCACCTTTTCAGCTTCAGCCGCTCCACACTGAACAGTCTGACAAGCACAGCAACATCCTTCATAAACTGCATAGTTTCCAAAGCCCCGAGTTACCTGGAACTTCAGTGGGAATCAAGTGACCTTGAGATGGGCAATCCTTAACCTTCATGCTACCTTAAAACTAAATGGAAAGAAAGGACGCACTTTTCCCCAGTATACTTTTTACTGAGCAGCAGAAGACAGGGAAGCAGGGCAGGGAAATTGAGCTTGGATGTTAGATGCTGATAAGGCTGGCATTTTTGTACTGAGCCAATTTATTCCTCATACCATTATCCCCCTCCCTCCTAGTTTCTACTCTATAAGATGCTCATGAAATTTTAAAATAACTTAAACACAATTTATCGACTTTTGACATGCATTAGGCGCTGGGTACAAAGATGAAAAAAGTGCAATTCCTGCCTTGAATGTATTCAGAACCTCGTCAGGGAGACATACACAACTAACATTACAGCAGATACATGAACAGTGCTGTCAGACAGGAATCAACAAAATGCCTTGGCATCACAGAGCAGGGATTCTAATTTTACCCAGGATGGTGGGTTCTGGGACAAGAGGCAGTTGAGGAAAGTTTTGATGATAAAACAACATGCTAGATTTCACTTGAATAAATAGGCAGCATCGGCAGGATTAGTGGCCCAGGGGGTCTGGGCAAGCAGTTAGGTGAGGTCAGGATGTGGGAAAATAATGATATGTACTCATTGGCTAGAAGTGACAGAATAAGAATAACATGGGTCCAGAACACTCAGGTTGCCTTAAGCAAATATAAATTTCTCTTATCCTTTAAACCAATGAGCTCCAAACTTTTAATCTACATCCCTATCTATAAAAAATGTATAACTCTCACTTCCATAAATGTATATTTATCCTGTATAATAAAGAGGTAATATGTGAATTGACCATCACTCCAATACACAAGATGGTCACCCCTATGTGGCCACCAGAGGCCGGCAGTTGTGGGAGATCAGGCTAACAGGGCAGGGCAATTGCAAGGGACCAGGCCTGCAGGGGAGGGCAGTTGGGGGCGACCAGGCCAGCAGGGGAGGGCAGTTGGGGCAATCGGGCCAGCAGAGGAGCAGCTAAGGCATCAATCAGGCTGGCAGGGGAGTGGTTAGAGCGTAATCAGGCTGGCAGACAGAAGCAGTTAGGAGTAATCAGGCAGGCAGGCAATCAGTTGAGAGCCAATAGTCCTAAGAGGGATGTTTGACTGCCCGTTTAGGCCCTATCCCTTGAAGGGTCCCAGAGTGGAGAGGGTGCAGGCTGGGCTGAGGTACTCACACACCCCCATGCATGAATTTCATGCCATGGGCTTCTAGTTATTTATAAATTACATGTATGTACCTCTCCATATATTGTGTATATTATAAATTAATGTTGAAATGTTCAAATGATACCAATGTAAATATAAACTAAAGTTAGAATAGTTTATCTCCACACAATTGTCTTGCCTCACCCACTTCAGATAGAAACTTGGGTACCACAGAATTAGGCAATGGGGAAACACTGAAGGTCTTCAAGTCTGAGGATATATGATGAGGGCAGATTATTAGCAAGCCAAATTATGGAACAATAGAGATGGTGAATTAGAGTAGGTGGCAATGGTCATGTCATGGAAACCACTAAAGGACCCATCACACATCATAAGGGCCTTGGTTAGGCAGTGGCACTGAGTGAAGACAGGATGTCAGTCTGAGGCCTGACAGTGCATGACAGTGCTTCATAGATGACAGGATGTGTAGACACCCTTCAGTTCCAGAAAAAATGTGTGACTTCTTGGTCCTTAAGTTCATATCAATCATTAGTCCTCTAAGAAAGCCCTAGTTAAGTATGGAATGTCATTGAAATGTGAGGGTGAAGGAATCATAATATGAGCATTCCCAGCAAACCAAATTATTTATTTGCCTTTCTAATGATTTTTGTTAATGAAGAGGCTGTTCATTACAGTCTACCTCACTAAGTCATAACTCTCTGGTCTTTATTACCCAGGGAAGTAGACCTGGAATGAACACTGCCTTCTAGTCAACTGACAACTATGTTCTGGAGAACTCAGAACACACAACATTTCAAACATGAAGGTAGCCCTATATTCTTAAGAGTTTAGAATCAGAAAAGCTAATCAGGATGATCTAAGTTCAGGTTCATTCTACAGATGAAGACATGGAATAGCAGGGAAGAGGGAACCCCGTAGTACACATCTTCTGATCTCTGGATTCAGGGTTTTTTAATGCACCAGGGCCTTCTGTTCTGTGCCCCTTAAAATGAAATAGTTCATACCTCCCAGAGGTATCCTAGCCCTCAGCCAAACTAGCTGGTATATACAGAAAACTACTACTTCATTTCTTTGTGCACAGGCATACTTTGCTTTTAGTGAAATTATTTGAATGAATAGGATCTGCCTCTGATGTTCTGAGACTACCAGTGGGGGGTAGTAAAGAGTAAAGGGGATCAAATACATGGTAATGAAAAATATTAGACTTTGGGTGGTGGGCACACGATGCAATATACAGATGAAACCTATATAATCATACTAACCAATGTTACTCCAATAAATTTAATTTAAAAAAGAATGCACATTATGGTGTGTTATATGACCAGGAAGTGATCATGCTCATAGCGTAGATTTAACTTTCAGACAGTATTAATGTGAATATGAAGACCCATGGTTAGGAGCAGTAGCAATGGGCAAATTTTCCTGAGTTTTATTCACAGGCAATAATTGTCAAGCATTTACCACATAAGAGAGACTTGATGTGGATCATCTCTCTGAACTCTCACAGAAATAATTTAAATAGGCCCTATCATTGGACCTTTTTTATAAACTAGGAAACTGGAGCTTACAGAGGTTAAGTGACATACTCTAAATCAAAGCTAATAAAAGCCAGAACCAGGTGTGGAACCAGATCTCTCTGCTCCTTACATCTCCTAATTGTCAATCATTATCTCTTCAAAAAGGCTAACATGCTGATACTTCTCCCTTCTTCCTTGACTGTGATTGGCCACACAAATGGTAGAAAACCCATGAAGCAAGAGACTAGGAATAAAAGGACTGGCAAACATTAAACTGCAGTTGAAGACATGGCTTTTGGCCTCCTGAAACAAACAAAAAAAAAAAAGTGGGGGAAGGGGAATGTAGACACTTCTATACATACAAAAACACTTCTTGGCATAGAAAAATCTTCTCAAGATCTTAAAGCCTTTTTTCAGAGACACATCTTTTGGCAACAGAAGTAAATGACCAGGATGGGCTATTTGGGAGAGCATAGGCATGACAATTCACTGAGAGGAGAGGAGCTGTACAATGTTGGATCTGTCCTAGAACTGTCTTTATCTCAGAGGAGATCTATTCATCCAGATTGACAAGCCTGGGGAATTCCCTCATACACTACACATATAAATTACCTGCAGGTAAAATGCTATTGTTATAAAATGTGGCATTAGTCTATCATTTGTTTTAATAGCATTCACCAAGAAAAATTTGCAGCATCAACCAGAGTGAGTTGAAGAGGTAATAATAGTTTCCATAAAAAAACAATTCGTAGATCCAAAAGCACATCAATCAACCTCAACTCAGTGGCAAGCTTAGTCCAAACAGTGTGCTGCAGTGGGGAGCATGGCCCAGGGGGATAATGACACCTGGGGTCTAATACCAACTGGTGGCTCCTCTCCATCCCCATTGCCACAACTTCTGGCTAGTGTTCTCCAACAGCCAACCTCCTCACTAACACTCTTTTTTACTCTATTACCCTTCCAAACCACACTATAGGGAAGATATTTTACAAAATAAATTGGATCATATCACTCTCCTGCTTATACTCTTTAACAGCTTTCATTTTCATTTTCATTTACAATAAAACAACAAACCCTTAGCATGGTCTGGAGAGCTTTGCACCATCTGGTTCCTGTCAACCCATCATCATCTAAATGTCCTCTCTCCCTGGCTAATGAAACTCTAGGCACACGTGTCTTCTTTTTCTTCAGACTTAAGATCTTTATACTTGCATTTTCCTCTGCCTGGATTTATTTCTCCCTAAGATAGATTCAAGTCTCAGCTTGAATATAACATTATAAGAGGTCTTACTTAGCCCCCTCAATCTAAACCTGCCTTCATATTCATATTCTCTATCATTGTACTATGTTTTTCCCCTTCATAATACTTATCCCAATTTGTTATTAGGCATTTGTTTTTATTTATTTGTTTAATGTCTATTTCCTCTTCTAGATTGTAGCATTCATGAGAGTGAAGCCATGTTGGCTTTATCCATCACACTATATGCAGACTTAGCATAGTGCCCACTAGCACAGCACAGGAAGTAAACATATATTTGTTCAATAAACTGGTTCATCTCTCTGGGCTTTAGCTTTCATCTGTAAAATGACAGCATGGGAACAGTTCAGTGGCTGCAAGTCTATGATTCCAAAAACATAAGGGACTCATCAGTAGAAACAGATACTTACAAGCTATTTTCAGTAAGTTACAGCTGAAAATGGAGAATTTTAATAGATTACATTTCTCATCACTGTATATTAAGAAAAAATTATTTAAACTTCATTATAAAATATAATCTATAAAAACTATAGCAATGCAATGAATGTATTTTCTAGTATCACAACACACAAAAGAAAAGTAGTAATATTTATTGAAGTGGGTGACTCACTTGTGGTGGAAATAACAAGTATATACTATACCCTAATTGACTTTGGGAGGCTCTCAGAGACAACGTAAAAGAAACTGCAACACAAGTACAAGGACCTGGCACTGTGACTGATGATTAGGGGCCATTACAACTACACAGATAAGAGAATTCTATGGAAAAGACATGAACCAGTAGTTTCAGACAATAGTACCAGGTAATACTCTCAAGGGTGGCCAATCCTCCAATTCCAGAGATCTGAAAGCCTGCTTATCTCATGGCCAACTCTACAAAAGTATATTCAGGTTTGATCTCTCCATAACTAATGATTCTCCAAAACTTTTTAAAGAAACACACTTGGCTTTAACACCTATTAAAAAAAATTTCAGCGGTTTGCCATTTATATGTGATACGTACTAATAAGAAAAGGTATGATTTGTCAAATAAAATATTTAATTTTCATGTTTTTTGGAAAAACAACTAAACATTAAAATGTACATTAAATTTTATCTATGTGTTACAGAACCAAAATTAGGAAAAGATTTATTATTTGATGTTTCCAAACCTTGCACTTTGTTCTCTAAGAAACTGGTTTAATTTTAGAATCTCTCTCTTTTGTTTCTAAATGACTAGATAAGAGAATAAACATGAATCTCTGCAAATATATATTTGCACAAAATGACTCATTTCCCATATGGATCGTTTGATTGTCAAAAGTGATAAACCAAATTATTTTGAATATTCATGAGATTTTCTCTTTTAACTTTGATATTGAGGCTTTAAAAACTTCTTGAAGTGCCAGAAAATAATTTTGATCCATAATTTTAATTTAAGTTATGGTGAAGATTACCTTTACTACAATTTGCAGATTTATTATAATTTTACATACTCATTCTTTCTAATTTATTTGAATTCTCTTGTTAGCAAGTATTTCAATCATGAGAAAAAGATAGGGATAACAATAGCTCTCAATAAGTGCTTACACATTGAATGTATAAAAAAACACAATGCATTGCAATCTTCACAACAGCTCTATGAGACTACTTTTTAAAAAAATACATGATGAGATTGAGGTACAAAGTGAAGTAACTGCCAAAAGTCCCACATTTCTTAAGTAAAAGGGCTTTGAGGACTTGAGCCCAGGAAGTGTGCCTCCAGAACCAGCAATGCAGGCTACCAAATTCTCTATTGACTCTCAAATATCCATGAGCTCACCCTCCACATTTAACTAATACTAATATTTTCATACACATACATCACACTCACTCATATACACACATGCATACACACATGTGCATACATAAGTAATAATTATGGATTTTTCTTAGATTTCACATACTGTTTTTTTTCCTAGTTAAAAAATGTTAATTTCTGCTCACTGTACATTGACACTAATATACTCTCAGAAGTTAGTAGAAAGAACACTTGGCTAGGAGTGAAAAGGTTTAAGTTCTAGGCCTTGCTCTGCCATCTGGGTAATTTACTTGCTTTCTCATGTAAGATTAAAGGAGTTGAATTGTCAAGATCATTTTTACATATTTATCCTATTGTATTAAGACAATGATGTGATAATCATATAGCTTTTGTCTTATTATTGTATTATGTTTTTGTTATTGGGTACCATGAACTACACATATTTGAACATGTTCAAACACCACAGTGGTATATAACATAAACCATTTATAGCTTAATGCTTAAGCCAGAATTTAATAACAAGATTTAAATTAAGGCTAGTGCCAGAAATCTGTAAGAACACTAAATCAGTTCCAACTTTAAGCAATAATAATTAATATCCCCTAGTAATTAAGTGGGCAAGGTGCAGTAGCAGTTTCAGGTGCCCAAGCTTCCCCTTCTTGTCTCATTATTAAGAGTTACAATTGACTGTGCTGCAGCTAAACCTTTGGGGAAAGCATATTTCATCTGTTTGCTTAATGGACTGACATCTTCTTGGAATTCAGAGTTCTGGAACTTAATATTGGTTGCAAGATAATTTATAGTTGACTTCAACATCCACTTTCATATCGGGAAAACTCTCCAGTGACTTCAAAGAATGAAACTTCGTGTTAACTTTCATTTATTTAAGTGAAAACATACCAAACCACATTACAGGATCTGGTAGAGGAAATAGAGGTGGAGGCTATCAGAGTTGAAATTCACAAGAGAAATTAAATAATCTGAACTATGAAACACTATGAAAAGGTAATAATGGTGATGTTATTTTAAAAATGGTGTTCATTTCCAGTAATTATATTCATCATGGGAAGAAAGTAAAAATAATTTTGGAAAATCAGCCTTTAATTATACTAAGGAATACAGTAGAACTTCAACTTCTTAGCACACCATTGTTGAAGGCACTCGGCTCATTTCACTAGGATGGCTTCCCTCTTCCTTAGGATCTGTGTTCTATACTTAGGTCAAGGCTACTCAAAGACAATATAATGCAAGGCATATAGATAATTTTAACTTTTCTAGCAGCCACATTTAAGAAAGAAAAATAAATTGTTGAAATTATTTTGTCAATATATTTTATGCAACCTAATATACCCAAAATGTGTAATTGACATAAAATTCATTAGATATATTTTACATTTTTATGTTAAGTCCTTAAAATCCACTGTACACTTTATAATTACAACATATCTCAAGTGTTCAAAAGCCACATTAGCTAGTGATTACCATATCAGACAGCACAGCTCTGGAGGGATTCATAGATATTTTTCTCCAAACACCAACTAAGTGCCTGCTACACAAAGCAATAATGGTATCAGTGACTCATAATGTGAGTTTTCAGAACATATATGACCAAAGACCATATATGTTCTCAAAAGTACATGTTAATGGAAGATGCAACATAAAAATTACATCCTAAGCCTACTCCCTGCCTGCCTCCTTTCTCTGCATCCTTACACTGGCCATTCCTTCCACAAACACTCAGGCCTTGGTATGGTGCCAAGAAATACATGTGGGAGTAAGACAATTTGGGTCAGCTTCCTGGTGAAGTTGACCTTGTAATGGGAAAGAAAGGCCTTAATTAAATAATTATATAATTAATTAATTACAAATATGGAAGTGCTCTGAAGAGTATTGGCTGCTATGAAGGATAAAGTATTGACCTTACTTAGTCTCAAGGGAGTTGCTGTGGAATGAATGTATATATCCACCCCAAATTCATATGTTGCAATCTTAACCTTCAAAGTTAAGCAGATGGGGCATTTGGTAACTGATTAGGCTCTGCTATCATGAATTGTATTAACGTCCTCATAAAAGAGATCCCAGAGAAATCCCTCTACCCATTCAACCCTGTGAATTCACAGCTGGAAATATCTATCAATGTCGAGTCAGGCCCTTACCAGATATTGACTCTATGGACACCTTGATCTTGGATTTCTCAGCCTGCCAGAAATAAATGTGTGTTGTTTATAAGCCAATCAGTTTGTGGTATTTCTATTACAGCAGCCAGTATAGATTAAGAGAGGAGTCAACAATGTGTCCCATAGGGACATAACAGTGAAGATGAGCCCTAAAAATAAAAAATAAAAGAATTAGCTTGAGGGAGCAGGAAGGTGAGAGAAAATGTGGGAAGTAGAAGTAATCACAGTCTACACAAGGGCAGCAATACAAAAGAAAAGGTTCAAGGACAGAAAAGACTTTAGTAAATTTAAACAACCGAAAATGTGGCTGCAGTTTAGAGACTATGAGTATGAAACGTGGTTCCAGGTGAATCAGGAGTGTTGAAACCATGTTGAAAGAAGTAGTCAGTAATCACAGAGTCATCTGGGAAACTCCGGACTGAAAAAAACACACAAAAAACAGAAGGTATATAGGACAATGGAAAAGGAAGTTTAGGGTACGCTTTTTATTGTACTTTCCTATCAATTAATCACTGATACAGAGGTTCATCTACACCCAGGATGGCCACCCCTTCCCTATATATGTCAATGGATCAACAATTCAAATACAGAGCTATAAAACTGTGAACAGCATTGTACAAATGTAATCCTAGATTTTATGTATATTTTGTCCAAGAATAATAGAATTGTTCTTACCAATTATTAGTGTTACCTTCCTCTATTGCCTCTAGCAATAAAAAATGTATTACTATAAAAAAAGCAAAGTCATTCAAAAAAAGCTGCTAGTTTGCCTAAGCAATAGAATTGCTTCTTCTTCCTTTGCTATAAGGGACCTAGAACAAATAACCAACCAAAATAAATTATAATTATATAATAGTTATAATTCATAATTATATAATGTATATGGATGAAATTTCTAACTGTATTAATCCAATATATGTAATTATAAAATCTGGATTATAAAAATTAACATATAGAAGAGATATCTACATTTTAAACTTTTAGGTTTTGCACAAAATAATGAGAATACATAGAAAAGTTTGAAGCAAGAAGATGATACAATCTAAATCATTTTTTAATATTTTTATTGATTTCAGAAAAGAAGGGAGAGAGAGAGAAAGAAAGAAACATCAATAATGAGAGATAATCATTGATCAGCTGCCTTCTGCACACCCCACACTGGGGATTGACCCTGCAATCCAGGAACTGACCTGGAATTGAACTGTGACCTCCTAGTTCCTAAATCAACTCTCAACCACTGAGCAACACTGGCCAGACATAACTCAGATCTTAAAAGGTAAAGAATGAATAGATTAGGTAGAGAGATGAGTTAGAAAGTAATAACTGTAGATCAATCAAGAGATGGCCAATTTGATTCATAGTGTTCTGGAAACAGAAAGTAGTTTAGGATACAGAATTGTCTTAACTTTGTTATTAATTTCATGTGGGTAGAGAAGGAGATACATGAGGACAGTCAAAAGAGACAGTGCAAGTAAGAAAATAGAATAGCCTTTAATGCATACGTCTCCCCCCAATTCCAAATAACATAAAATTCCCAGCATGAAATGAAAAGTAAAATCAAGAGTTTATACTTCTTGACCTAATGAAGATCCCTCTCTCTTTGTGAGCTACATTGAGCTCAGAATGTCTCTGTGATATATTAGAGTGGCAGTGGGGAATAGTACATATCAGCCTACATCCTATACTCTGTACTGGTTAGATGCTAGTGTGAAAGTAAAATAAAGGGTGAACAGGCAGTCTTAAAACTTGTCAGTCTCACCCATCTTTGGACCCAGATAAGCCTCTGTGGTAAGACCTTACTTAACATTTCAAGGATGAGTCCAAGGTTTCTGGTTTAAGCAAGATAGATGTCAGTGCCATTATTCGATAACTGGAACATTAACAGAAGAATAGATTTGGGAATAAATCCTGAAATTCAGGTTGGGGTATTTTCAATTTGAGGAACAGAGTGGGAGTTGGATATACAGATTTAAAGTTCAGATAGGAGCCTTTTCAAAGAATATGCAAGTGGCAGTAGTTGATTTTTGAGAAGTAAAGCCATGAGAGTACATTGTGTTTATGTCCCAGGACTGAGCCTTGAGAATCTCCAATGATAGAATAAAAGAGGATTAGTTAATTAGGGAGAAAAATAAAATCCAGAAAGATGAGCACAAACAATATCTCAAAAGGCAATATGGACCAGCAGTGTTGAGTGCTACCAACAGATCACAAAAATGAGGACTGGACAACATCCACTGGATGTAGTAAAGTGAAGGTCATTAGTAACTGTGGCAAGAGCAGTATTGCTAGTGCTGAGGATAAATGCCGGATTAGAAAGATATAAGTTCTGAGTGATACCTGCAGAATAGTTTACAGTAAATAGAGAGGATTTTAAGTTTGAACATGAATAAGAAGTTGCCCATCTGGTGTGTCTCATTGACCTGTGAACCAGAAGGCCATGGTTCAATTCCCAATCAGGGCAAATGCCTGTATTGTGGCCTGGAACCCCAGTGTGGGGCTTGCATGAAGCAGCTAATCAATGATTCTCTCCCATCATTGATGTTTCTACCCCTCTCTTCCTCTCTGAAATCAATAAAAATATATTTAAAAAAACAAAACAAAACAAAACAACAACAACAAAAAAAAAAACACTGACAAATGATTGAAGATGGTGATAAGGTTGCTTGATTATTTGAGAAAGATTTGAGCCTGAGGCTAACTTTGGATCTGGTAGATTCCTTGTATGCAGAATGGGTAAAAAAGGGGGAGGGATTAACATGTATAAATTGAGAGTTATAAAAATAGTCATAGGATGTAAAGTATAACATAGAGAAAATAGTCAATAATCCTATATAATAAAAGCCTAATATGCAAATTTTCCCTTCCACCAGAAGTTCAACTGGAAATTAAACTACTCCTTATGATGCACACTGACCACCAGAGGGCAGTGAGGAACATGGTGGGCATTGGCGACACAGTGCTGGCAGCTGACAGCATTGGAGGTGCTGCTGGCCCTGATGGACCCCAATGAGAGTGGGACTGCAGAGGGAGGGTGGAATAGGTGAACAAGCAGCACCAGGCCAAGGTTGGTGTGAGCAGGGCTTGATCACCTAACCAATTGCCCCACTGATTGCTCCACAAAGGGTGACCACCAGCAGCATAGGGAGGTGGGGCTGCTGCCTGCCACAGGTGCTGAGGGAGTCAGTCAGGGGCCTGATGGCTCAGGCAGAGGGGGACACATGAGGGCCCGAGGTCCCAGGTGCTTCGCAGAGCCCAGAGGTCAGCTGGGACCTGCCATTCCATGAAAGATGTTTGCGCTTCAATCGCTGGCCAGGCCTAGTGACCACACCTGTGCATAAATTTCATGCACCAGGCCTCTAATATTATAATAATTATGTATGGTGTCAGATGAATACTACAATTATCAGGGTGATCACTTCTTAAGTTATATAAATGTCTCAATACTAAAAAATTAAAAACAATTTTTTAATGTAAAAAGAAAAATTTGAGCCTATAAAATTAAAAACAAGAATCCTCAAGAGAGGAGTTAAGATAAAGTGAACTTCCTATGAAAGTAGAAGGGAGTGCAATTTAGAATACAGATTAGTCTCAGCTAGGAGAAAAAGATAAAATAGATGTCTATTTGCTTATTCAGGTATAAAAGTATGGAGGAACTTCCAAATATGGCGGCTCCTCTTTATAGCAGGTAATTCTCAAGATTTCCAATATATATCTGAGAATTCTGAGGAAACAAACACACAAACACACATATACACACACAGTTTGGGTAATGACTTCCTCACTTAGTCACTACAAATGTCCCATTGCCAAGTTCCAGGGGTGTCATTCAGAGTACCATCTGCACAGATAGACTGGAAGACCAATTAGCTATGTATCCCTATGTCAGGCTAGAAGAGTTTTAATGGCAGGAGAATGAACACTGTCATTTTGTGCAACTCACTTAGATTCATTGCTTCATAATGTACTAGAGGCCCCTTGCACAAAGATTTGTGCAAGAATAGACCTTCCTTCTTCTGGCTTCACTCCCAGCCACCCAGAACCCTGCAAGTCCTCACTCCCAGCCACCAAAGAGCCTGCAAGTCCTGCTCCCAAAAGAGTGCTGCTCCTGTAGATCCCTCTACCCCTTGCCCCTCTCCCTCATAGCAGGTATCCTGCCCTGCCCAGCTGTTCCATGCCTGCATATGCAAATTAATCCACGATCTTTGTTAATTTGCATATTCATGCCTGATTGGCTGATAGATGTTGTGGAGGTACACTCGATTTGCATATTTCTCTTTTATTAGTGTAGATTCATCTGTATAGAGTAGCAATTAAGGATAGAAAATAGATTTATTGATTCAAGAAGATATAAGATTTTTTTTTCAAAAGCATGTGCAAAGACACAGATGTGAATGGGCTTGTCATATTTATTTTTATTTATTTTTTAAAAATACATTTTATTGATTTTTTTAAAAAGAAGAAGGGAGAGGTATAGAGAGTTAGGAACATCAATGAGAGAGAAATGTAGATTAGCTGCCTCCTGCCCACCCCAACAACTGGGGATGTGCCCGAGTTCCTAAAAGGTCCTGAGCACTATGTACTAAGATTATATGAAAATTATCAAGTATATCATGACCACTTGGCACCTTCTGTTACCATTTATTTTTATGTTATGATATAGTAATAACATATCCTAAATTTATGCAGATGTTTTCTAATAAAAGTTTTATATAGATTAGAATACTAAGGATATATATGTATCCTATATGCTCCATGAGATAGATTTTTAAGATAGATATTACTCAAACCCACTCATAATATTTGCAAGGCTCAAAGCAAGAAACCCATATACCATATGTCTGATATTTAAATTTATAAATCAAGGTAACAAACTATTGAATAAAACATATTTGGCTTTGCTACTTGAAAGTTATATCTTCCTAGTGACTCAGAAACCCAAGGTCAAACTTAAATTTTTCAGAACATTTTGCCAAAAAGAGCAGTACTGAGAAACCTTGTACCCCAGCTCATAGCTCACACATCATCTTCCCACCCCAGGTTCCAGCTAACCCACATTGACAGCTCCTGATATATATTCATATGGACACAGGAGCCTCCAAAACCATCTATACCTCCTGCAGCCTTGGTGACCCTTCAAGTTTATGGGTACACCTAATGCAGAGAAATTTTCCCTGGGAAAAGGCCCACACAGCTCCTGGCAAGAGCACACTGTAGTTGGGTGAGAATTCTAGGATTTTCAGATAGTGTAAAATGAAGAAACACAATTCTCAGTGATTAAGCATCAACCCATGAAGCAAAAGGTCCTCAGTATAATTCCTGGTCAGGGCACATGCCTGGGTTGCAGGCACAATTCCCAGTAAAAGTGCGGGAAAAGAGGAGCGGGATACAGGAGACAACTTATCCATGTCTCTCTCCCTCTCATCAATTTTTCTATCTTCCTATCCTATTTTCTGCCTTTCTCTAAAATCAATAAAATATAGTTTTAAACATTACTTTTCTCGTTTTCTTAATTTAATTATAGACAAAAATGATGATTTATTGGTAATAAAGTCCTATCATCCACTGAAATTAAGAATAATAAAAGTGAATGTGAAAGTTAAAAAAGGTTCTGATATAATCATTATGAGAGTGAGTTATATAATTTTTCTTTTCATATTTCTCCATACATGGCAATATATGAACAGAAATTATGAAGTACTAGTATGTAAAGAACCCAATTAAAAATGGCCTATCAGAGGTTAATTTGCATACACAGGCATAGATAGACTGGAAGATCAATTTTGTGCAACTCACTTAGATTATTTGCTTTATAATGTACTAGAGGCCAAAGATTCATGCAATAGAAATAAAACTATTTCTGATCTACCCAATGAAGAGGCTACTGGGAGAGACAACCTTGTATAGTGGAAAGAGCATTGAAATTAGAGTCAAACCCTGGGAGACAAAAAAATAACCTAAATAGAACTGAGCTCTTAATTATGACTCAGGTACAGGGCTAGTGTCTTTATAAACTTTACTAGAGACCTGATGCATGGAGATTCATGCAAGAATGGGCCTTTCTTCTTTCCCTGGCTGCTGGCACTGCCTTTGCTCTGGCCAGATCTACCTTTTTGCCGCCTTTCTGCCTTCCTATACTGCCCAGAGGCCTGAAGTAGCTGGGACAGTTGGAACACCCCCGGCCACTCAGTGCTTATGTATGCAAATTAACCTGCCATCTTTGTCTGGTTAATTTACATATTTACTCCTGATTGGCTAGTGGGCATTGCAAAGGTATTGTCAATTTGCATCTTTCTATTTTATTAGTGTAGATTGTCCTTCATAAGCTTGACATATGCTCTGGTATCTCTAAATACGGCAGATGTTCATAATAGCTAATTATAGTACATCATAGAATTCTGTAACAATAATATGAATAACAATGAAATGAATATGAAAGAGAGCAATTGTTAGCAAGAATCTGCTCTGAGTTTGAGAAAGAAAGCGTTCCTGTCTTAGATGTGAGTTGACTGCACTGCAAATCCAAGTATTATAATCAGATACCATTATTCCTAGTGACTCTGAATGTTACCTGGAAGGCCTCCCCATGGGAGAGCCCTACAGAGGAGCTGGTTAATATTTCATGATGATATATCAGAGGAGGATCTCCAATGACACCTCATAGTTGGCCCTTTTGTGATTTCACAGAACTGATGTGACAAGTGTAAGACCGTTAGGAGTCACTCAAAAGCTTAGAATTTTAAGATTCATTGAACTAGAAGAAAGTATGTCTAGCCATATTGTTAGATGATTAGACATCCAAGAATGTCTTTTTTAAAATTAATTTGGAGAAGGGAAATGGCTTACTAATAAAAAAAATTTATAAAACCAAGTTCTACTTAAATAATCTTTCAAAATTTTTAAATAGATTTTATTTTATGACTTACTTCATTCTTTCAATAAATTAGGAGAGTTATTTTCAGTAAGTAGAGTAACAAAACAGAAATTGCATGACTCATTTTATGTAATTGAAAGTGCCTAAAACATAAGTACTTATGAAAATAAGCAAAGAGAAAAACAATCCAAATCAGTATAATGGAATTTCAACTACAAAGAAAAATGAATTATTTTAGAAGGTATCACAATATATATTACATTTTATTTAAAATATGTGAAGTTGCCCAGCTGGTGGAGCTCATGAACCAAGTGGTCACCAGTTAGATTCCCAGATTGTGGGCTGAATCCCTAATAGAGGACAGCCTATGCAGCAGACAGCCAATCATTGATGTTTCTGTGTCTCTATCCCTCTCCCTCCCAGCTTCTCTCTCTAAAATCAATAAAAACATATTTGAATATAAAAAACAAATATGTGAAGTTATAGAAATTAACATATATAATTTTAGTGAAATATTATGAAATGTTAGATACACCAGGTATTATGAGGACTAGAATTGGAAATCATGCACTAATTCAAATCAATCTATAAAGGGAGAAATATGACATACAAACACATAATTTCAATACAGTGATAAGGAATAAGTGTTGGAATGAAGGTTGATTTTTAATTAAAAACATCATAAATGTCTTAATAGTTTTCAGATATTTCACATTTTTTAAAGCAACTTTCTATATGTTGTCAGACTGAAATACTATATAAATAAGTACTCAAGTTTGGAAAATGTATATTAAAATATTCAGTTTTCTTATAATGAAACATAAAAAAAAACAGAATGAGCTAAAACTTTGACTCATATCTCAGGAAATATAAAGCATTGTTGAACTTTTGTCAATTATTTCCTGTTACTTATTAAAAGAGGAAGAGGAGAAGGAGGGGGAGGAGAGGAAGAAGAAGAAGACAACCAACAAAAAGGAAGAAATAATCATATGATGAAACATAATTGAATGACTAATAAAAGGGGAAAAACTTAATTTAACATCTATTCCACATTTTTCTGAGATCTGGGGCCATCTGGACTGAGCAATACCTGAAGGTGAGGGCTGGGAATTGCTTCCATGTTCTAATGCTATACCTTCAGCATGAGAACTTCCTCTTTCTTAATCCTAGATTTTAAAGTTCTTTCTAAGTGCTTAATGTTTAATTGACTTCACAAAATGGAAAAAAAACACAAAAGTGCTTGGACATGCAACCATACAGTTTCCCATCTCTATTCCTTTGTTTATGTGCTTACTGCCCACGTTTACTCCTACTGAAATCCTTCTCGTGTCCCTGGTCTGGCTCTAATGCAGCACTCAGTGCGGGGGCTGTGGATAAATGCACTAACTCAGAGAGGAGGATAAAGAGATTGATAGAACAAGATCTCAGGAAATCATAGCCACCATTAAGCCATTTAAAAGTGCTTTTGAAAGCAATTGGGAAGCTATAAATGTTTTTCTGTGAAATTAACACAATATTAAATAGGTTTTTGAAAATTTTTGTGTAAGGAATGATCAGGGATTCTATAAAAGGGATTGAGACACTAGGTGAGAGATTACAATATTCTAAGTTGTCACAAGAAGCTCCTAAATCTTGGCAGTGACAGTAGAGATGGAAAAGGATAATATGAAACTAAAATTTTCAGTTTATATGATGTTAGTGACTATACCTGATTCATCTTCTATTCCTTATAGTTCCCAGAAAGTGCTCAGTTAGTGCCTGATGAATAAATGAAGAAATAAAACTTTGCAGAGGTCAAATCAAAGAGGTACATGACTGAATATGATGAATGGGACTTGCATGAGCACCAAAAAGGCAATAAGAACTACTATCTCCATTATATTACTGCATAGACTCTAACTGTGAAATTGTGAACAAAGATGTATTCAAAACTCTTAAAGTTAAATGCGATAAGATCTTGAAGCATATAGTTTACATTCTGTTGAAATCTACCTGCGAAAGTGCCTCAATCAGTTTAGATGAATCTGGATAATTGGAGACTTCATTTAGAATGCAGGCAAAAACCTCTCAGAAAAAGAGGCTTTTAGCTTAAGAAAAATAAGAAAATGTCTTCTGTGAAATTGTAAAGTTCTTTTCTCAAAACACAGTTTAAACAGCAGTCACAAGAAGTTAACCAAATATGACTGTGCAGAGGGCTAAAGTGACCTCTTTAAGACCTCACAGAGGCTTGAATCCAAGATGGCGGAATAGGTAAACACCTACACTGCTGCCTCGCACAACAATTTTAAAACTACAACTAAAAGACAGAACGGACATCATCCAGAACCACATGAAAGCTGGCTAAGTGGAAGTTCTACAACTAGCTGGAAAGAGAGGGGCCCAGAGTAGCTACAAAAAGCTGAGGTATGGAGACGCGAGCATGGAGAGAGGGGGTACCAGAGTACCTGGCTGGCTTTCTCTGGCGGGAGGGAGACGGAGACTCTCAATGGCATTGAACCCCTTATCCTAAGACACTAAACCCCAGATCCAGCCGAAACTCATATGGGGGAGTTTGGACTTTGAAAAGGGAGAAGTGCACAGAAATTTAGGGAGTCGCAAAAGATCAAAATCCTGTGGTGCACAAGGTACTGCGCGCAGAGGACCGTCTGCGGATTGTGCAGCTGTCTTTCGCGAGTGGGCAGGAGACAGACCCTCGCAACTGCTTCACTTCTAACTCCACTAAACCCCGGTTTGGGGCAAAACCCTGGGGACTCAGACTCATATGGTCCCAGAGCGCAGGGGAGCCAGAGGGGCAGCAGTCTAGAGGTACTGCGAGAGCGCACGAGCACACAGGAACCGCTCCAGCGATTACCCAGTCACGTGAGACTCAGGGGCCATGCAGGGCAGGGCCGACTGGAAGTCAAGGTGGTCCCTTAATCCCTGAGACTCCACCCATCCCAAGCTCAACAGAGAGGCTTTTGCAGTTTTGCAAGTCTGGTATCATAAGGCTGAATCCAACACAGAAGTTCTCCTGGCATAGTGAAAATGGTGAGACAAGGGAAGAGATCACAAACAAAAGAAATGGAGGAAAACAAACGACTGGATATAGAGTTCAAAACCACGCTTATAAGGTTTTTCAAGAATATCCTAGAAAAAAAATGGATAAAGTTAGTGAGACCCAAGAGGAGATGAAAAAGAACCAACTGGAGATGAAAAAGAACCAACTAGAGATGGAAAAGGACCAACTAGAAATTAAACATACACTGACGGAAATAAAAAATATTATACAGACGCCTAACAGCAAACTACAGGAAGGCAAGAATCAAGTCAAAAATTTGAAATATAAAGAAGCAGAAAACACTCAACTGGAAAAGCAAGAGGAGAAAAGAATCCAAAAATCTGAAGATAATGTAAGGAGCCTCTGAGACAGCTTCAAGCGTACCAACATCAGAATTGTGGGGGTGCCAGAAGAAGTGAGAGAGCAAGATACTGAAAACCTACTTAAAGAAATAATGACTGAAAACTTCCCACATCTGGTAAAAGAAATAGACTTACAAGTCCAGGAAGCACACAGAACCTCATATAAAAGGAATCCAAAGAGGACTACACCAAGACACATCATAATTAAAATACCAAGAGCAAAAGACAAAGAGAGAATATTAAAAGCAGCAAGAGAAAAACAGTTCATTACCTACAAGGGAGCACCCATACGACTGTCAGCTGATTTCTCAACAGATACGATGCAGGCTAGATGGGAGTGGCAAGAAATTTTCAACGTGATGAATAGTAAGAACCTACAAGCAAGAATACTCTATCCAGCAAAGCTATCATTCAGAATTGAAGGGCAGATAAAGAGCTTCACAGATAAGAAAAAGTTAAAGGAGTTCATTAACTCCAAACCAGTATTATATGAAATGCTGAAAGGTACACTTTTAGAAGAGGAAGAAGAAAAAGGTAAAAGATAAAAAATTATGAACAACAAATACATATCTATCAACAAGTGAATCTAAAAATTAAGTGAATTAAAAATTTGATCAACAGAATAAACTGGTGAATATAATAGAATCAGGAGCACAGAAAGGGAGTGGACTGATATTCTCAGGGGGAAAGGGAGGAGGGGTGTACAGGGAGAGACTGGACAAAAATCATACACCTATAGATGAGGTCAATGGGAGGGAGGTAAGGGTAGAGGGAAGGGTGGGAGCCGGGTGGAGGGGAGCTATGGAGGGGAAAAAAGAGAAACAAATGTAATAATCTGAATAATAGAGATTTAATTTAAAAAAGAAAAAAAAAGACCTCACAGAAATTCTAAACTAGACTTGAGGGCTTTTTATTCTGGATTTATTAGTCCAAATCGAGATTATTGCAAGCTCCTCTATCTTGATATTGATAAGTTGGAGCTTGTTCAGAGACACATAATCAGGATCACCAGAACATCATTCAGTTTTAGATGCTATGAATCCTTTTTAGGTGCTACAAATCCTAAAAGGTACTTTGTG
This sequence comes from Lasiurus cinereus, assembly GCA_011751065.1. NCBI lineage: Eukaryota > Metazoa > Chordata > Mammalia > Chiroptera > Vespertilionidae > Lasiurus > Lasiurus cinereus. The sequence continues at coordinate 42,031,604 of JAAGEH010000045.1, forward strand.
TTTGTCTTGAAATTTAGGGGATAGACAAAGCTTATTTTTAATGAAATAATGTAGTCAATATTTCAAAGAGAAAACTTAATTTCCCTGTGTATATTGTAACCATATAGCACAGATAAAGAAATGAAAATAAACTAGATAAGTAAAGAACTCTAAAACTGTTCAAGTGAAAAGATGGATTACATGTGAAATTCCTGGTGTACTGTATTTCCTATGAACCCACAACCTCCTTATGAAAAAGATTTGGCTTTTTCTCTGATGTCCCATACCATGATACTAAATAGATTATGAGTATAGATTACAAGTACATAATGGATGTGTGTTAAAACTTGTATGAAAATATAAGTAAATGAACAATGGTGATAGAGTCTAAGTATCAAATATCAAGTTAGATGATCTTTAAAGTCCCTTATAATCCTGAGATTCTATGATTACAATATTAATGTATATAATATTATCTTTAATTCTACATATGTCCTACCTATCTCTACCCAAGTTGTGGGGTAGTCCTGAGTCAAAACATTTCACTCGTCAAATTAAGATTTCCCAAAGGATCAATCCTATATAATAAAAGAGTAATATGCAAATAGACTGTATAGCAGAACAACCCAACGACCAATAAAAGTGTAATATGCTAGTGATTCATACACTAAGGCTGCCCAATCACTCTCTATGACTTTCTCTGACCACCAGAGGGCAGAGGCTCTGACTGGTAGGTTAGCTTCCTGCTGGGGTCCAGCAGATTAGGACTGAGTGAGAAAAGCCAGACCTGCCCTGGAGCCCACCCCCTGCCCCGCCCCACAGTGTCTCCCCACCTGATCTAACACCAATGGAGTCTCTCAGCCTGGCCTGTGCGATCTCGCAATGTGGGACCCCTTAGGGGATGTTGGAGAGCCAGTTTCAGCCCACTCCTACAGGTTACTCCCCTTAGGAGGGCACCAGACGCAGGGCTCATGGCTAGGGAGCACTGCTATGGCAGGCACAGTGGTGACGAGATGACCAGGAGCACTGGGTAAGTTGCAAGTGGCATTGACTGCAGGTTTCAGCCCAATCCTGCAGGCCATCCAGAGGGATCCTACCCCTGCACAAATTCATTTACTTGGCCTCTAGTAGTGTACATAAGAATATGACTCTAGTGATGGATGTTTATAGAGCATCTATGTTATTTTTGTTTAAATAACATGATCAGTGCTTTAAAAGATAAAAGTGAATTTCCCCTTATGTATATTGTCACAAATAAAAAATGGAAAAAAACTAAAGATGAGAAAGGTTGAATACCAATAATACCCATAAGAAGAGATACTATACATAAATGAAACCCAAAGAAACACTAAAATCACATTTTAGGCAATATTTTCATTATATTGTTCCTTTCTAAATCTTGTGATTTTATCATTACTGGGCACAATTAAATTTCAGCAAGTGTCCATAACATAAATGTAAAGACTCCTAAGAGTATGACAAGGGTGATATTCAGTATCTTTCTTTATTGATAATGTCTTGGTGGAAAATATATCAATAAGGTGTATACCAAAGTCTACCTACCAAGGCCTGAGAAATCTAAAAACTTAATAATTAAGATATTACTTTCCTCTATAATACCAATTCAATTCTTGTGACACTCTATAGTATACCAGATTTCCACTGTTAATTCTAAAATTGTTGTGAAACACATTTCATATTAGCTTATTCAGAAATAATCCTTCAACTTTCACTCAATATCACATGATTCCTTTTGCTGTCCCCTATTCTATATTGTTATATTATCTTAAGACTGCAATAGTAATAAACAGAACAGAATATGGCTCCACCATCTTATTAAATCACATCAGTGCAGAAGTTTAAACTTACATAATAGTCTACACTGACTGCACAATGAAATGCTAAAAATTAAACACTACAAGGAAAATTCAGAAATACAGTCCATTTCTGTTGAATTATATTAAAGGATCTAAGAACAAACAAGGAATATAGAAGAGAGAAGTTAAACAAAACTATATTTGTTAATTTTTTTGCTATTACATTTCATATAATTGTCAAGTCTTCTAGAACTTCATATACAATGTATTATTATGCTATTTTATTATATCCGATATACAGATATCTTAAAATCCAACCACTTTTCCTCTACAAGTTTTAGTACCAGAAATATGTATCAAGAATGATAAAGCTTAAAGAAATCTCAGAAACCATCTGATATTTATTCTGAAATGAGAAAATTACACTGAAGGGACTTCCCCAAGGTCAAAAAGACTCTGCCTTCAAGTCTAATGTTATTTCTATAACACTGTTACGTGAGACTGAATCAAAGGCTTTGTTTGTTCATATTTTCTCAAGAAAAAGGCTAGGTTTCAAAACAAGCAATAGAACAAACACAGCAGACTGTAGCATACACCAAAGACTTACTCAAAGGTGCTATCAATAGCTTTCCGAGTAAGAGAAGAGGAAAGAAGAAAAGCCAATGAAGGTAATAAAGAGTTGACAGGAAAAAAGCTTTTTCATTAGACCCAATCAATATTGTATTCCCCCATCACTTGGAGCTTTCCCAAGGAAAGTAAAACCAGAGTGAATATGTTCCCTCAAGGGTATTTAATACTAAAATGACTTGTTGGTTTCAACTGTAAATGTAAGGACCAGGCATGGTTGAATTTGAAATCAATGGCAAAGGTTATTTATCATTAACCCAATGTTAAGAAACCAAAGCCAGTCAAAATAGAAATGGGCCCTTTCCCACATTGGTACACCACTCACTTTCCCTGGGTTTCTGAGGTAAAGATACCAATTAATATAAAGATGATTCCTCTTTGAGCATTCCCATAGAAACTCTCCCCTTTATAACTAGTCACTCTGCAGAGAAAGAGAAAAGTATGCTTAGTGAAACAGGGCTTGCAAGTGGAAGTTAGGTTGGGGAGGAAGGGAAGGCATGAGATTCTATCTATCTATTGGCTATATATCAAATGAAAATGAATTTATGATATTTTGGTACTTTAATATCAAATGAAAGTAAATGAATATTAGCATTATACACTAATTCCTTTTCTTGCTCAGCATGTTCACATTTGGGCAGAAATTCCCTTGGAGCTTGACTAGTACTGATACCGTGGGCAGAATTCATTTTTCATTTTGAAGAGCTATTTGTGACCACCTACTATGTAGAAAGCATAGAAATGATAGGATCCTTTTCCTCTGGGAACTCACACTCCAAAGGCAGAGACATGCACTTATACACTAATTACAACACAAAACAGACTAAACTGCAGAGAATACAGTTATAAAGCCAAATGGAGCCTGGGGCAGGCAGTGATTCATTGTACTTGGGAGGATCTGAGAAGATCTGGCAGAAGAGGCTGGAGTTGAGCTGGACTTCAAACAATGCACAGGCAGGACTGCAGCCGGGTAATTAAATGAGGGGCTATGCCTGGGTAATACCAGGTGTGGAGGTTAAGGGCCTCCCTGGTGGAAACAACTGCAAACTAAAGGAAGTGAAATGGAGAGATGCAATAAATGTCCTATGAATGTAAACAAGGCTGGGGTTGGGTAGAGTGTTGTTTAGAGAAGGAGAAAAAAAAATCTTCATTGTGCACCCTATTCATGTGATAATGTATCTTAAAACAGCCTGCTTCCAGCCAGGCCACACATGTATTTTTAAGAGACAGACTGGCTAATTTTTTTTTTTTAAATGAAGGGATTACTGATTTTCTTGAAATATAGACATTAAAAGAGAAACTGTCCAAAAGAACACAGCAAAACTACAACTTGGAACATAGTAAAACAAATCCAGTCAGAATTAACAAATCTTAATTACGTATATACTCCCCTACAGGAAAAAACAGGGACTTCCTCATTATTGTTATATCCTGTTCCCAAGCACATGAAAAAACAAATATTTGATGGATGTCTGGCAATATAACTTGACTACAGATATTTAAAGGGAACTACCCATATTTTAATTGCTCAAGACCAGCATCTCACAATGTCCCAGGAGAGACAGCTGTGGCATACCCATAAGGCACTGGATTATGCTGAGTCCCAGTGCTTGCTCCCCTTTTCCAGTGGAATAAACTAACTTACACCTTGGAAGTCTCTGTTCCCCCTCCATAAAGTAAGTATAATGAGCCCTGAATTTTCCAATTCAAACCCACCACACGTTAAGTTGTATACCCCACTAGGTGGATCTTTCAAGGCTGAGGCCATAAATACTCATTCTCAAGTACATATATTCAAGGGCATGAGGCAAAGTCTTAAAGTGCCAATTCTAACAGTAATTTTTAATAAAAATTTTAGGCATTTTCTTCATTCAAATAATGAATCAAGGAGCATGAAGCTTGCTGCTCTCCAGACTCACCAGCCTCCCCCACCAGCTCCATGGAAACAAGCTTCAGACTGAAAGTGGTTGCCGAGCTTGAGAAAAAGTGTGGGCAGGCGTGTGGTTTAGGTGCAAGTAACAAGAGAGCCAAGAAACCTCCATATTTTTTAAATATATATTTTTTATTATTGATTTCAAAGAGGAAGGGAGGGGGAGAAAGATAATAAAACCATCAATAGAGAATCATTGATCTGCTGCCTCCAGCACACCCCACACTGGGGCTCGAGCCCGCACCTGGGGCAAGTGCCCTGACCAGAATCAAACTGCGTCCTCCTGGTTTGTAAGTTGAGCCACACCAGCCAATTTGAATCTCCATCTTCAGGTTCCCCACCAAGACAGTAATCTCATTAACAGAACCATATCAATGGAACTCTAATTGTAGAAGCCAAATAGTAACCCAGAAATGCAGCTCATAAATACCTCAAAGAAGGGATTTTTTACAAAAACAAAAAAACAAAAAACAAGGAAAAGCATTATTTTAAAGTGACTCTCTTTCTTGATGCTGCTTTTCTCTTGACCTGTAGGTAAAGAGACAGGAGTATGCAGACCACTCAGGATACAACACCTGCAGAATGTGGAGGCAGACAGGCCAACATGTTGCCAACTGCTTGACTGAGCAAAAGCTGTAGAGGATAATGGTCCAGCCCTGGGATCTGTTGGTGAAGCAAAGAGGCAAACAAGAACCCTCTCTACTACTCTGGGAAAGAAGGTAAATCTTCTACAAGCCCCAGTGGAATATCCCACAGAAAGAGGACTGTGGAGGAAACATGTGTTTTATTCAATGTAATTTCCTTTCCTAAAATTATGAGCTTTTGGACCATCACCTCTTACACCACTCACACACCTCCTAATGACTATGCTGTGATTGCAAAAACTCCATGGCTCTCTTCCTTTAATGTAATAAACATGACGACAACACCACAGCTTTAACTTAATCCAAGCATAGTGACTTAAATTTTTTTGGAATTGGAGATTTTTCTTATTTGCCATCATTTTGGATTAATTTCTCACATACTAACCAACCTTTTTTTTTTCTGTTCTAGCCTTTTTAGGTGATTTTGGGTGGCTATCCTTTCTTAAAGTCTTCTCCCCAACATAACATCACAAGTAGAATGAATATTATGCGGGCAACTCAGCTAGAGCTATTTATCTCAAAACAGAATCTGACACTTATTCTAACCAGGAAATTTGAATATACTTCCCTGTTTGTAGTACTTTTTAAATTTTAGCCCAGGTTTTTAATTATTTGAGGGGTATTAGCTGATTGTAGGGGCACTGTGAAGGAGATCAGGGTCATCTTTTGAATTCCCAAATTAAAATATAACATTTATATTACTAGTAGTAATAAAATATATATTCTAGACATTATTAGTCATTTTTCTTGTATAATAACTTGAACAATCTCATAGTTGTTGTTTTTTTCTCTTGAATCTCTTTCACATTTTGTTTCAATCCCTTTTTTATTTTAGGCATAAAAATGTCTAAAACACTAAAGCATTTTGGATTTAATTACTAATCTTTAGGAAGAGAATAGACCTAAATTGAGGTCAAAAGAAATAAAGATTGATATATTAGACAAATACATGTTTAATAGTACATTGCAGGTCATTAAACCATGGAATACAATTGGGAATATTCTAAACAGCAGACTTGGAAAAAAATTGTGTACTTCCTTTGTAACTAGGAAGCAGGAAGCAGATGAGTATTTCATGTCTCTCTTAATGAGTGTGTCTCTTGGGAGAGGGGGCTATTTCAATGACTTTTCATGCTAAGAAGGCCTTTCAATACCCTTTAATATAGTTTTCCTGTTTTTCATAGAAAGAAACTGAAGTCCATTTCCAGTGCTCACAAAGTATACAAAACAAGCAGATTAGGAAAAACAGGCCTGAATTCAAACCCAGAATCTACTTTGAACTAGTCTTGTGAACTTGAGAAGCTCTTGGGAAGCTCTAGTCTTGCTAGACCTCAGCATCCTCATGTGAAAATTGGAGACACTAACTTACCAGTAAAAATCCTCTTCTTCCTCTTGCTGTAAAAGTATGATTCACTGAGTCAGCTTATCATTTACTCATTTATTTACCAGCAATGGAAGACCTGCAGTGACATAAGCAGGATGCTAAGCACAAAGATTCTAGTGAGGAACATGGCATAGGTCCTGTCCTTAGGAACCAGCATAATAGTTAGGAAGATGAGGCACACAGGCATATTACATAGGTTCAGGTTTTGGACACCATTAAACAATTGGAAGATTTAATAATAAGAAAAAAGGAAGGAATCATCATTATAATGAAAATTGGTGTACACTGTTTTTGGGCCTCATGAATGTGTTCCTTGTATCATAAATAATTATCCCATTCATTAAAGGCATTCATAAATGGAATCATTATATCTTATAATACATATTTTTTAATTCATTTCAAAAAGAAATAGAGAGGGGGAGAGAGACAGAAATATTAATGATGAGAAGGAATCATTGAGAGGCTGCCTCCTGCCCACCTCCTACTGGGGATCAAGCCACCGATCCAAGCATGTGTCCTCATCTGGAATTGAACTGTGATCTCCTGGTTCAAGGGTCGATGCTCAACCACTGAGTCACACTGGCTGGGCAGAATCATTATGTTTAGTATAAGAGCCACAAGATATGGAATGCTATTTATGTAAATTATATCTTAATAAAAATTATAAGCCAAGTAAATGTTTACTATATACTGTAAATATCATTTTTAATGAAAAAATGTCATTTTTCAAAACAAGAAAAAAATTATTGAAAAGTAATTTATATGTTTGTAAATCTCTTTAATGTCTGACAATAGAAATCAACTAGATTTTCAAGTCTGCATCTGTATTTATTTATTTATTTAAATATATTTTATTGATTTTTTTTTTAAGAGAGGAAGGGAGAGGAAGAGAGAGTTAGACGCATCAATGAGAGAGAAACACCTATCAGCTGCCGCCTGCACACCCCTTACAGGGGATGTGCCCACAACCAAGATATATGCCCTTGACCAGAATTGAACCTGGAATCCTTCAATCCATAGAACAATGCTCTATACACTAAGCTAAACTGAATAGGGTTGCTTCTGTATTTAATCTCCTGCTATACTTTGTTTTGGTTTAAGTATGAAAATATAACCTGATATATGGTTGAAAAGGGAGGGAAATTAGAATAGCCCTTTTAGATTGTGGATATATCATAGGATCTCTGAAAATTCCAATAAACACTTATAACAGAATGAGTAAAAAAGGCAAATAATAATAATTATTACTATTAAAAGTTATTATGAAAATGGTTTTGAACTAGTGGACACACTGAAAGGTTTGCAAGTTGCCCCAGAACCTCTGTACCATACTTTGAGAACTGCTTGCCCAGACTGATGCCTCCAAGATCTTTTATTTCTTTGCTTTTATTAAGGCTCCCTTGCAATCCATTTTCCTCTCCAAAGCTATAGCATTTATTTAAAAATTCAGTTACATTATATCATCCCTCTACTTTTAACATTTCTTTGGATCCTAGATTAAAATTTGAAATCCCTTCAAGGAATTTTAAGGTCCTGCACAACTATGCCCTTGACAATCTTTCCAACATCACCTGTGTCCCTTGCTCTCATTATTCAAGCTGTCCTTCAATTCCCTCAAAAGTACTGAAATCCTTTTCACCTTGATCTTCAGGCATGTTGTTCTCTTCTGCCTTGAACATTCTTCCATCCTCTTTGCCTGCATCATTCTTCAGAACGCAGTTTAAATAATGTCCTCATGTAATTGATAAGAAATATATATAAATTTTGTCTTCATTCCTGTTTCTGGCACTGAGTCCTAAAACCCTTGGAATTTCCTAAGTGATGACAGTGATAGGATATCTTTATTATGTTAATTAGGTGATTTTTTTAGGGAAACTAAGAAGAAGGGCTAGTTTCCAGGAGAACCAACCAACTGATGAAAAGATTGGAACTTCAGTCCACCCCACAGCTCAAGGAAGAAAGAAGACTGAAGGATGAATCAGTCACCAGTGGTCAATGATTCAATCATGCCTATGTAATGAAGCCTCCATAAAAACCCAAAAAGAACAAGTTCAAAGAGCTTCCTGGTTGTTGAATACTAAGAGATTTGTGGAGAGTGGGGCTCCTGGTGGGGCATGGAAGCTCCACATCTTGTCCCTATACCTTGCCCAAAGCATCTCTTCTACCTGGCTTTTCCTGAGTTGTATTCTTTTATAGTAAAGGAATGATCTAGTAAGTGAAATGCTTCTCTTGAGTTCTGTGAGCCAATCTAGCAAATTACTTGAACCTGAGGAGGGAATCATGGGAACCTCTAATTTATAACCAATAGGTCAGAAATAGAGGAAACAACCTGAACTTGCAACTAGCTTCTGAAGTCAAGGAGAGGGTCCAATTCATAGTTGGTTAGAACACAAGTGACAGCCTGGACTTGGGAAAGGTGTCTGATTAGGGCAGGAGGAGATGTCTTGTGGAACTGAGCCTTGAACCTATGGAATCTGACACTATCTTCATTGTAAAACTCCCAGCTGGTATCTGAGAAGTTCTGTTGGTGTAGGAACTGCCCCGCCTGTCCTCCATTGAAATTGGGTATTAGATAACCTTTTATTCAGAGGGATATTTCCTCACTAAATACTAGAGATATCTTCATTTTAGAAACCAGAAAACTGAGGCTCAGAGATATTAAGAAATTTGCCTAATGTTATTATAAATATTTTTTCCAAAATTTGAATTCAGATTCCATACCAATATCCATGTATTTAATTGCTCTAATACACTGTCACTTAAACAGAAATTAAATGCTACAGGGCTCTCCTGACCCTGTTATTAACCTCTTTACATTAAAAAAACATCTGAAGCAATTGTTTATGTTCACAGTCAAGAAAATCTATCTCTCTGGACCCAAGTCTCACACCAAGTGCTTAGTGCCCCAAGTGGCACCTCTTAATAACTCTAAGGCCCCTGGTCTGCAGAGAGAGAGTTGTCAGCCAGGTGCTTGGCACCAGCACATAACAACATAGCCTTGGTACTGTTTCTTCAGTTCTGGTCTAAAGACTTTGATCAGTCTCCACGTCCCCCTCTCTTCACTTGAGATACTCTCTGGAGGCTCTAGATCAGACACACAGCAAAGCAAAAGTGTCATCACACTCCACAGTTCCTTGAACTTTTCATTGGATTCCCCCCAACAACAATTTCCCTTGTGAACCAAGTGATATATTTTCAGATTCAGCCTCTTAGCTAAAGGTGGTGGAAGATAAAGACAGATGACCCGCAGTGTAGAAGCTGGGTGTCATGGCACAGCTTAGCCAGTTCCTGACTCCTTGAACCTGAAACAAGTCCTTTTGCCACTTAGCTTAGTTTTCTTATTTCAGAGATGGGACAAACTATGTCAGTGGATCACTATACAGATGATGTATTATAGAATTGTACACCTGAAGTTCATATAATCTTATTAACCAATTTCATCCCAATAAATTTCATTTTAAAAAGAAATGAGTAAAATAAATAAAAATTCAAAACAAATAAAACATAAAAACTGTACATCCTGAAGTCATTTAGTAGTCAGTTGTTATATTTAGGAGCTATTATTATACATAGTTATTTTGCACTTAAGGCTCCTCCTCACAGATACTTAGAAGATGGCCTCAGAATCAGAGCCCTTTAGATGAGGTGCATATTCCTTTGGGCAACAGATAAAGTTCTGCAGTGTGATTGGTAAGCTATTATTAATAGAACCCAAAAATGAAGTATATTGCAGGGGTCCCTATGTTTAATGGGGCTGTCTTTCAGTCTTCATCAAATATAGGGTGTCAAAAAATGTATATACACTTTAATAGCTGATAACTCACTTAATTTTCACACCTTCTGAGGTTTAACTGATTTGAAATAATGGGTAAAAGCAGACTAAGCTTTGAACAAGGAAAATTTATTCTAAGGTGCACTGAATATAGGGATACATAAAAGATAAAGTTTACGGTACAAAACTGGCAACAGCCAAGAAATTGAAGGTGCACAAATACCTAACAAAATGATTCTTTATATTTGCTATTGCATGGCTTCCCATTATCAGCAGTGCCTGGATCAGAATGGTCATCAGTTTGAAAACAGGCATTGACAAAAAATTTATTCAATTCTTATAAATTTTGAAAATGAACTGTATGCTAATAAATACTGACTTTATAATCATTCACAGTGTATATACATTTTGAGGGACACCCTTTATAATTCCAGAAGGAAAATATATATAGCAAATACACATTTTGATGAAGCACTCAAGAAAGAGACAAGAAAAAAAAGTAGTCACTATTAACAAATTTTCCTAACTATATCAACATTGTATATAATATCTGTGCATAAATATGTTCTCACCTAGAACAACATCAAAGTGAGGTCCTAGTAAACCGAGTATTTTTTTAAATATAATTTTATGATATAAAGCTTTCATTTCTAAAAATCTTCCAAAAATATTCCTCTTGCTTCCTCAAATACAAAGACTGCCTCATTTCCTACAAATTGTTTTTTGTTTTTTATTTCTGTTCAAGAATATCAACTTCATTAAAATTTGAAAGATTTAATCCTCAGTTATGGTTTGATGAGATCTCTGTGGGATAAGGGAAAAGAAAAAAAAGAAGATGGAAAGACCACAGTACCTGCTATTTTATAGTGTTCTTACAATTGAAGCATAATTTGTTGATGAAAATGCACTACTGTAGAAAAAAGGATTTAAAAACACATACAAAACATCATTTTAAACTCTAGAGTGGGTTTCTAAAGAAAAAAGCTTGTTTTTGTTGTTATTTTTAAACAAACAGCAAGACAAATACTTAATTATGCTGATTTTGTAGTTCAGACATGAGTCACACTTTTAAAAGCAAAAATGCAATAAAAGTGCTTGCTACTCATGTAAAATATCACTTGTCATATGAATTTATTTTTGATGTGTATATGAACCAAAATTATTTCAATTTTAAAAATCTAATTTATATTCCATAGATAGCATGAGTAAGCATCATTTCCACATTTCATCAGTTTTCTTCTTAAAGTTTCAATTTCCTATCTAAAAGGATGTATTTGATAGTAAAAAATTGAAAATGTGCTATTAAATATTATACATCTACCAATACAAGTTGGGATAATACTAAAATATTTTAAAATCCATAATTTGGTTACAGTAGAAACAAAAACACAGAAAAATAGACAATGAAAAGCAATAAAAATTATAACGTCTTCTTGGATTTATTGTATCCACTCAATGTAAATATACTGCATCATCTATATTTGTATGTATTTTTAAAATCCTCACCTAAGGATATGTTCATTGATTTTTTGAGAGGGGAAGGGGGCGGCAGGAAAGACAAAGAAATTTTGATGTGAAAGAGAAACATGGACAGGTTGTCTTCAATATATGCCCTAATCAGAGACAAACTCACATCCTAGATTAGTGCCATGAGAGGGAATTAAAACTGCAACCTTTTTGGCCTTTGGGATAACATTCCCCAACCCACTTAGACACATCAGCCAGGGCAATATACTACAGCACTTTTTAGAAGGGAGGAGCATATAAAACCAAATACTTCATTTATGAAAAATACGTAATTTATTTAGCCAATGGATTTTCTGATTGTTGAGTTTTTAATGTTCTAATTTGAGGGGAGAAATTAAATTTTACAGGAAAACAACAAAAACACAAAATCACTTCAAATACACAGATTAGGTTTGCCTAGTAACTGTACTTTCCAGAAAGGCATTCATTTGAAAAATTAAAGAGTGATACTGGATGACCTCCATCCAAGCAAGGTTCATGGCCACTCCAACATTCAGAGATTATATCACCCTTCTTTTCATTGTGAGCACTAGCCATTATCTGTAGTAACTTCTCAGTCAAAACATAAATACTTTAAAGTCAATCATTTGTATTTCTATTCAAAAGTAAAGTAAATGTAGGAAATGAAT
>JAAGEH010000045.1:42043922-42201854 GCA_011751065.1 Lasiurus cinereus
ATCATTTGTATTTCTATTCAAAAGTAAAGTAAATGTAGGAAATGAATGTAATTCACCTGGATGCATTAATAGGCTAGATATAGCACATTAAGTGGTATCAACATTTAAGAAAATATTCTAGCTGGCCTGGCTCATACAGGTATTTCACACATACATAATGACTCAAACAATGACCATAAGAATGCTTCTTCCTATATTAGAAAGTGAAAAAAGAGGAATGTTCTAAAGACTTTTTTTATGGTTCAATGACCTCAACTTGCCAGGTTAAGATTTTCAGCATTTCATTTCGAAAGAGCTACAACCCACACAATGCCTAGGGAGCTAAGTATTCCTATGCTGGCTGTATGTCTTCACTATTGGATTTACTTCTATAATGCATGCTAGCTATAAGATGATCATTTTAGAACCCAATTGCCTGATTTGACCTATGTCTCCCTCTACCAGTAACCTCCTCTATTCCACCTTATTGCTATTATAATTACAAAAAAATAAAGATAATATTCTGAACATTTGGCTTAGTTAATTGGGTATCCCTTGCACAGAAAGATTACCAGTTTGATTTCTGGTTAAGGCCAAATCCCTGAAAGGGGGCTTGCAAGGGGCAGACGATTGATGTTTCACGCTTATAACAATGTTTCTCTCTCTCTCTCTCTCTCTCTCTCTCTCTCTCTCTCTCTCAAAAATACATTAAAAATTAAAAAATGTTATCAGAACAACAATTCCTAATGGTAAGAAAATACACAAAATTATTCCCATCCTTTGAGAGAGGACACTTAGTTCTTGATTCTTCTTTTGTTCTGTGTTGTGTTGCAATGAGCGCAGGCAAGAAAAATCAATTTGATCTAGTTCTGGTCCCAATTTTGCCACAGTATAGCTGTGTAAGCTTGTATAAACCACAAACTATGACTCTAGGATTTCTCATATAAGCAAGAGTTTTGCTACACAATCCCAGGGTAAGCAATCACATTGTGCTCCATGGATGACTTTCACAAAGTATCTGATGTGAACCACAGCCCTGTAAGTGTGTGATGTGAGGTCCACCCTGCCACTTCTCACATTTTCATTCTGCATTATCATAATTCTGAAAGCTGAGACCTTCACCATGTAATTTCAGTACTCCCACTGCATTTATCAAGTTTCAATATTGGACATATCAAAACTCAGTGAGCTAAGACAAGAAATTGAGAGACACTAATTGTGTCAGACCTGAAATCAGATATACAACTGTGGCCTTTCCCATTCAATACTTGGCTTAGTTTCACTGTCTCAGCCTCAATCCTTGGAAAGTCTGGGCAACGGAATATGACCACTGTACCATTGGTGATTCAGTTTGGAGTTCACAAGGATATGCGATAGTGAGTAGAAGAATAACTTCAATAGTAAGTGAACATAATAGCAAAGTCCTTATAAAACAGGTGCTCTCAAATACTTTTTCTTTCTGGTGTTTAGCAACTTCCTCCTTATCCAGTTAAAGAATTCTCTCTGAAATTGAGATGTGGAAAGTGCTATCTCCCTATAAATTGGCTCATGCCCTGTTACATGAATCATGGCTGCTGACAGCAAATCAGAAGATTAATTATTTGGCTTTGTTAGTACAGATGATAGCACACTGTTGTCTTCCCAGAAAGCTTTCAGGTATCCCACATTCACATTCTTCTAAGATAAGCTGCAGCAAACTCAAGTTCCTGGTGTACAGATACATGCATGTCACCCTTGCATTGGGCCTGTCTTACCAGGTATTATCATCTTTCTGCCAGATTATTACTGTGACACTTTTGCTAAAGGAAGTCACCAGTCAGGATCCTCTCTGCCAAGATGCACACTAAGTAGATGAGAAAGAGGAGTAGATTAAATGAACACTAAGGAAAACATTAAACTCAGCAATTCCCTCAAATTCTCTATTTTCTAATGAGATGCTAAGGAAAGGGCCACAGGAAGCAATTTCCCTATGCAAAAGTAAGCCATGCAAACAGCTCATCTGCAAACCAACTTCAACAAAGATGAGGTGAGTTTACCTTACCCATTCATACATATAATCCATCTGTCATTTTTATTAGCTAGTTTTGAACTGAGGAGGCTGAGTAAGATCTATTCACAAATATCATGTAATTATCCTAACTACAGTGCAACAACATACTTCAGAGACTGAGGCAAAAGAATCATATTGAATTCAGAGGCTTGAAGTTCCTTGTAAACTACATAAGCCCTGTGAGAAGATGGCTCCCAAAGGATTACTGCATAATACCAGGAAGTTTATTTTCCCCCAATGCAAATTATTCACTGTGCAGAGGCAACTCTGGTTTTTGTATAAAGCTTCAACTTACGAAATTAATTGTAGGCAAATAACAGAGACTTTAGTAGCTCCTGCCTTGGGATCATAATGGTTATGGTTTACTCCTGAAATTTACTATTTTATCAACATCACAGAATAAGAAAAGAAGCCCGCTACAAAGAAAATAATGTCATGAAAACCCAATGGAAAAATGAGATGAGATGGCTTCTTCACAAGACTTAATCCCAAAATTTCTAAATTAATTGTTGATCCCAACTATCTAAACTTTCCAAAATTTTCTTCACCCCAATTGAACCAGGCGCATATGCCTCATTCCTGGAACCAGGAGAATATCACGGAATTGCAAAGACACAACCTAAAGGAGTTCACTAATTACAGAATGGAAGTTTACTTCCTAGGCAGTATTTCCTTCCAATCATCCACAATATGGACAGAGTATCTGCAGATTATAAATGACCCCACAAGCCACACCCAGAGGATCAATAAAGTCTGTTGGAGGCACAGATCTGAGCAATTCTGCTTTTATTCTCTCAAGCTGGGACACTGGCCTGGCTTGAGCTAGGAGGAATCACTCTGAAACTCCAGGGATCCAATTTTCCTTTGTAAACAGACACACATTATAGAACAACCATTTGAATTAAGGGCCAGATAAGAGAATCAACTTCAGAAAGGCCTGCCCAGAAAATCTCTAAGTCTAAAGTTTTCTTTACCCTCCCTGCGACCAAACTGCAGATGCTATGTTTTCCCCTTACTGTGGCAAAAGTAACTGTGAGTGTACAAACAATGGGAGTAACAGGGCAGAAAAGTTAATGAGCAGAGTCCTTGGATGCTACGAGAGTAGCTGGTGGTAGAGCATAGGAAAAGGAGGTCTATGTGAAAGGGCGAGTGGGAACATGGGGAGGTGAGAAATTGACAGGAAGGTCTGAATGATGCAGTATCATGTGTTGCTGGAGGAAGAGTTGTAAAAAGATAATAAATTTAAGTTTGTCTGATGTCTACTAAAGGTCTATTATGAGTCAAGAAATATGCTAAGTAGTATGAGATACAGGGATAAAGGGCTTATTTATATTTAGGTTCTCAGTAGCTAATGTAAGGGAGGGAGGGACGGACGGAGGATGGGAGGAAGGATGGATGGATGGATGGATGGATGGATGGATGGATGGATGATGGACGGAGAGAGAAAAGAATGAATGAGGAGGTGCCCTGAAGGATTCTACAGGCTACATGGGACTAGAAGTGTCTATGTGCATAACTCTCATCCTAGGCAAACCATAGTTACAGCAAGGTAAAAAGTGTTTCCCCAAATATGGGACAAGAAGCTATTAACTGAAAGAGAGTGACAGAGAGATGTCTGAAAATTAAGAAAGAAGGGGGGCCAGAATGGAAGGGAATACTGGTTCCCTTCCCTGCCTGTCCCCAGGTGTTTTGCGGAGGAGGAGGAGGGTGTCAGCCTCTGGGGGAGCCCATTGTCGGGGTTTCTACTGACCTGGTCTCCGCCTCACTGGCCTCTTGCGGCCGCTGCAGAAGCGCACTTTGCTGAATACCCCGAGGACGTGCCTTTCGCACAAAGAGCGCCCGTCTTTGCTGGGGCTGGAGCGGCGCTTGGAGGCCGACACCCGGTCGCTGTTGGACTCCCTCGCTTGTCGCTTCTGCCGGATCAGGGAGCTGGCTATAGCCGCAGCCATAGCTGCTCAGTGAGGGACACAGGCCCTCGTCTCCACTGCGCCCTCAGGTTGCTCTCCGCTGGGGCTAGGGCAGACCTGGGGCCTGGAGGCGCGGGAGGCAGTGCTAATGTTTGAAAAGGCTGCAGTTCCGAAAACCCGCGCCCACAAGGTTTATCAGAGTCTGGGCGGCAGCGACCAAATGTGTGAAAATCCAGATGTAAACTTCCCCCAACAGCTGGCGGAGGGGGGCGGGGGCGGGGCGCTCCCAGGGCTTCCTGCTAACTAGACTCGTGCACCCCAAGCGACCGGCGGCGTCCCAGGGGCACTGGGGAGTTTGGTCACACTGCCTTCAGAGTACCCAGTGGAAGGGGGAGAGAGATGTGCACAACAACAAGCCAGCCGTGCCCCTGTTGCAGAGGCGCAAGCGTCGTAAGGTGTCCAAAGTACATCTACACATGCACCATACAAAGCCCGTTTATAAAGCAGAGTCTGGACCAGGTACGGAGGCTTGCCCCTGCGGAAAATACTTAAAAAGTGAATAAAGCGTTCCTTTAGAGAACAAGCCACCAACCGCAGAGAGGAGGAGAGGAAGGCAGCAATTTAACTCCCTGCGGTCCGCCGTTCTGGAGATTAGGAGGTGCTTGCCGGCTGGGTGAGGTCTAAGAACTGCATCTCGCCAGCCGCCTTCCTCACATTCGGAGAGGCGCGAAGTGGGAGCGGTTAGCAGGGGTCAGGGGAGGGGCTCACGGAGGGGGCAGCTAGGAACCTCTGCGGTAAGCGGACTCCCCGCCAGCCAGCAGCTCGGCAAAGAGGGCAGGAGGCTAGGGAGGGGGGAGGGACTGAGGGGTTGGGGAGGAAGGAGGGAAGGAGGGAGGGAGGGAGGGAGGGAGATCCTCGAGGGCTAGGCACTCCTCAGGGAGCAACCCGTGTGAGCAGGGAAACCGGGGTCCCAAGAGCGGGTGCTCTTTCTTTTCCGCCTGCTTTCTGGCACGAAAACGGGCACAGTCGGTGATTATTTAGGGAATCCTAAATCTGGAATGACTCAGTCGTTTAAATAAGCCCCCTCAAAAGGCAGCGATGCTGAAGGTGTCCTCTCCAGCGCGGCGCCCACACGCCTTTAACTGGAGCTCCCCGCCATGGTCCTCCCGCAGCACAGAGCCTGTCTCGGCACAGGCAGACTCGGAGGGAGCGAGGGAAGGAGGAGGTGCCCGGGCGTGCTGGATCAGGTCATCTCCGCGCAGGCTGGCCCCGGGTTCGCACTCCCTGGCAGTCGATGGCTCCCAGGCAGCAGCTCAGATGGGGATTACCGGCGGACCGGAGGCCGATCACTCAGTCCAGAGGGGCCCATCCCGGCTGAGGAAGGAAGTAACCGGTGCGCTGTGAACACCCGCGTGTCCGCTCCGGTGGGGCGAGGGCTGGCTGCAGGCGACCTGGGGCTCTAGGTGGCTGCGGCTCCGGCCCCAGCTGCCCACCATGGTCTAGCGCCCGGGGCGCAAGCGGGGCCCTTGGGCCGTCTGGGGCCACTGCGGGAGGCGGCGGAGTGTCCAACAGGGTCCTGAGGCCGGACGGACGCAGACTCTGGGGCCCCACCGGCCAGGAGGCAGGTGAGGGCTGCTGCCAACTCGCCCAACTTGTGCGGGTGGCCGCTCAGAGCCTGGGGCTAGCGGGGCTTCCTCCGTGGCGGACCCAGGCCCCGGAGGGGGCTCTCAGGGTGGATTCTCATTCATGGGCTGGGGCTCTGGGTGCCTGGAGCTGAACCAGCTCCCGTGCGTGCGCTGTCACCGCCTCCCAGTGAGCTGGGCTTGCTGGGCTAGAGCGCTAGGTCCATAGGAAACTCCACGCAGGAACGGCTGCTGCTGAGATGGTTGTGGGACCAAGAGCGGTGGTGGTGGGAGTACCTCCGTCGCTGCTAGTCCACCTTCCAGAAAGCTCCAGAGCGCCCAGGTGGGGCCAGGTGGGAGCCGGGCTCCAGGAGCGCAGGAAGAGCCAGCCTGGTGCTCAGGTCCTCCTCCTCCTCCTCCTCTGCCTTGCGCCCTCTGCTCCCAGACTCCCTTCCTCTCCTTCCTGTCACCCCTCTCTACCTTCTTAGTCTTCTGTCTCTCCCCTTTTCTCCTCTCTACGCAATCCTACGTGATTGAGGTTTGGATGAGAAATTCTCAGGCAGAGCAAGGAAACTGCAGCTTGGGTCGGCTCTGTCCGGTCCCTCCCCCAAGAGAAAACACCACCCCACGCCTTTTGGAGGACTGAGTGTGCAGGGAAGGGGTTAAGGGTGGGGGAGCTGAAAGAAGGCAGTGCACCCTTTCTCCAATAATCTGGGGCAGGTAGAATTCTGTTTATCTTGGGCCCCCCAGGTTGAACCCCACTTTTAGCTCATCCTGGAATAGGAAAAGTGTTTCCCCTTCCTTTGAACCAGATTTCTTGGTTCTATCTGGAAAGTTGCAAAACAGGCTCTCTCCCTAGAATGAGGAACCAGTGAGCACCCTACACAAAGAAGAATGGAGGTAAGGTGAGAGGGTGACTGTGGACAAGGGCAGTCAACAAGCAGCGTTGGAGTGCAATCAGGTCTCTGGGAGTGCTTGTGGGGACAGCTGGATGTTACAGAAAACTCAGCAGGGGAGATCATGAAACCCAAGTTAAAATGCAGCATGAAAGATTTGGGGAATGCAAAAGGAATAATCACCTTCCATTCATGCCAAGGTCTCAAAGTAGCTATCAGTTATATTTACATGCTCTCTTCAACTTATCTTCAAATATCCCTAATGCCTCCCCTTAGACACCTGGCTAAGTGTCAAAGGTAGTGTCCAGAGATTAAATGGGTGATATCCAAGCAGAAACAGGTGTATGTTGGGACCACCTTAGTAGAAGGCAAGGCAAATGCAGGCCCTGGAAACTACTGAAAAAGAATGTGGGAGCAGGACAGGCTCCAGGAACTCTCTGCCTGTGTTCACACACCTGTGGACCTACCAGAAATTCACATAGGCAATGAGAAGGATTGAGTTTTGTAAGGTGTTTATGCCAGGCACTACTATGTCAAAGAACCCTACTGTGTCTGGGGGGTTTGGACCTTTCATGCCACCTCTGGGCATAACACAGGTAGACAGGGGGTGATGGAGCAGACATCTTGAAGGAAGATTCGATAGCAAGATGTCCAAGAGGGTGAATCCCAGCTGTCAGTGGGCAGCACAGATCCCCTGCAATAGTTCAGTGTGGCTGAATTAGGACATAGAACTTGGCCTTTAAACAATATAGAACAAAACATGCAAATACATTCTTAATAGTACATCTGGGTGGGGTAAGGGGGCTCCTCATTTTAAATTAATACTTTCAACAATAAAGATAAATTAATAAAATCAGAGTAGCACTGTACCAATTAGGCAAATGTTTATATTCCACAAATAAAATTATCTTCCTTCCTTAGCTAACAGAAAACTGTCTCATTCTTGAGGAAGGCAGGCACAGATAGTAGTAGCTGGCTTTGGGGCTCTTTGCCTTTTTCAGTTCAACACCCAAGAAGAAAAAGGTCAGCTAAGGTGAGAAATCTTACCAAGAGGTGGGTGTATAGTGAGGCCTTGAGAAGATCATTGCTAAACTCTGAGTCTCGCTCTTATGCTCAAAATGGTGAGAATCATTTTGAACATCCACCTCAGAGAACTAAACATGTATGCGCAAGCATTTGGAAAACTGGAAAATGCCAAATGAGTGAAAGAGATGATGACAGTGTAGTTTTTTGTTGGTTGTTATTTTTTAAGAAAATGCATACTATTTTTCTGAGAAGCTTTTTAAAATGTAGGTTCCTGATGATTTCTCACAATGTGGAAAAATCTCTATGAGTAGAACCCTGAAATCAATATTTTTTTATGATTTCAGAGAAGAAGAGAGAGGTAGAGAGATAGACACATAAATGATGAGAGAGAATCATTGATTGGCTGCCTCCTACTCACCTCCTACTGGGGACTGAGCCCACAACCCAGGTATGTGCCCTGATTGGGAAATGAACCATTGACTTTCTGGTTCATTGGTCAATGATCAACCACTGAGCCACACCAGCCAAGCCAGGAATTTGAGTTTTTTAACAAATTCTTTAGGTGTCAAAGTTTGAGAGTTTAATATATATATTATAAGTGAAGATAATATTAGAAGGAAGAAATAAACTCAGGCTTTTAAAATCTTACTCTTTTCTCCAAGATTATAATGTCCCCTACTTCCCTCCATTCAAAACAAAAGGGCGGAGGAGACCTGGAAAGAGGATGTGCATTATCTAATCTTTGAGTTTATTTTTCTCTATGAGTTTATGAGAAATAAGGATGTTTTGATGCAGAAGATAACAACTGTAGCAGTCATAAGATAGAAGAGGGTGATGGGGGAAAGATGGAAAAGCAGGTAACAGTGGCTGTTTGGAGTTCTCCCTGTCTTGACATGACAGCATCAAATTAGGCATTGAAGGAAGAAAACAAAAACAATAAATGTCAGCTTTTTGAGAGCAAAACCATTCCTGTCTTTAGATCTCTATTAAAAGAACATGGTGATTAGACCACAAAGACTTCACTTTCCCCCCTGTACTCCTGCAATTACTGTCACAGTGATTTTCAGCTGTATAGCCCTTTAAGTCTTCATCAACATCATTATTCCATTTTCTCAATGGAAAAAACAAAAACAAAAAAACAGGTAAGCAAAGGGAATTTTAACCTATGAACAGGGCCAATGAGATCATAAATAATACTTAATTGTTTTATATCCAGAAATTCATAACTTTCTTCCCTGGGCCACTAAATCTCACAAGTCTTCTTCCTTGGTTACTAGGACACTTTTGATATCTTTGGATTTTGGGGTCAGAAATGAGATTAAATAAGCTTACTGATGATTTAAGTAAAACAATCAGGTTATTTTAAAGGAGAATATCTGAGGGACAATAATACCTTGATTTTTAGACTATCTTCCTTTGCACAACTTGAGAATTTCCCTTTACTATTCTGGAGAGATCATGGGTGGAAACACTTTTAATTACTTTGGAGAAGGTTGCCAGTACACACTGAAAGGTAATTAGATAGTTACATTTATATTTCTGACCTCCAATCAAACAAATAAAACATGGACAGTCTTCATCTTCTGCATATTTTTAAATAATATGTTTTATTGATTTTTTGGTTTTTTTTTTTTAGAGAAAGAGAGGAAGAAGATAGAAATATCAGTGATAGAGAAACATTGATCACCTGCTTTATGCATGCCCCCTACCAGGGCTTGAGCCCACAATCCATGCATATTCCCTAACCAGGAATTGAACCAGCAACATCTTGGTGCATGGGACAACACTCAGTCCACTGAGCCATGTCTGCTGGCTCTTCTCCATATTTTAAAATGACCAAACACAGAATATGTAATAATCTTTCTCTTATTCGTAGGTCATGTCTTCCAACTCCCAAATAAAACTACTAGGACTATTGTAGTCATTCACTTGAAATTTTGAACTGAGCACAGATTGCATCCAAGGCTCTTTTTTGGTTCCCAAAGGTAACTATACACCTCTACATTCTCCCTTCCCTCAGCAAGCTTAGAGTGCATACCATCATGAGCTTATTTGTCTCTGGTCGTAGTCACCCCTAGTTATATACCACTGGAGAGTTATTCAATCTCTCTAAAGCATATCTGCAAAATAGACCAATGAAAATAAAACTAGTAGTACCTATCTAAGTAGGCTGCTGCAAGGCTCAAAGAAGAGTGATAATGACATAAAACATAATCTGTAATTTATAGACATCATCACTCACTCTTGAACATAATGCATTTAACAAAGGCTAGAAATCAAGTTGACATTGTAATGGCAAACAAAATTTTCATTAGTGGAATATTGTCAATGTCCTTATCTGTTGGGAACACAAAGGAATCTAGCTCTGTTCATACATCATCCTTCCCTAAGAACAGCCCCTGTCTCAAAGCTTTGTGAAAACGAGATCCCTAGGCTCTCACACAGCAAACTCGATAGGCAGAAGAAGACCATTTCTCTATAAATTTCATCCCATAGAGTAACTATATTTCCATTTTATTTTCTCTGCCAGATTATCTGCTAAAATAGGTCAGCAAAAGCATAATTATCTTCTAATAATTTGTGAATTCCTTCATATAACAAATTTTTATGGTGTTTCATTCAATAGTTCAACAATTGAATTACGACATGTTATGTTTCTCTGGCTTTGGCCATCTCTCAATATACGAAAGACAATAGACTTAATTCTTTATAACACATATTTGTGGTGGTATCCTTATTGCTCAAGTAGAGACATTATCAATGTCTCTTTTTGGTAAGAAATATATGACTAATTGGAGTCTCAGTTTTTCTGTAAAATTGAGCCAATTCTAAGCTTCCTGCACAGTAATAAGTGCATTGCAATTATAGACACATTGAATCCTTATAACAACATTTCTGAGGCAGGTTCTGCCATTATTCTCATTTTATAACTGAAGAAACTGGGGCATAGAGAGGTTAAGTTGTTTTATCAAGGTCACTCAGTTAAGAATCGATAGAGTTCAAATGTAACCCATGCAATTTACTTCCTTTTATCCGCCATATTACACTTAAAAGAGAACAAAGTTTTGCCACCCTAAAACTGTCTTTCAGGATATTGATTTTAAGTTGGTTATTAAGGAACAAAAGACTCAGAAAGAACATTTTCCCCCTTTCCTGTCCGAGAGATTCAGATGTAAAGACTTGCTCCAAAAAGTAAATCTTAGCCTATTCAATTAGCCTAAATTGAGTTAAGTATGGTAGATAGGAAGGTTCCAAGCAGGGGCCTGTTAACTGGGTCACTCCCCATGTAACCCATAGTGTCCGAAAGGCCTAGCAGGCATTTGCTTGCCACTCTTTTAGCTACCCCTAAATTGCTCATTTTTACTTTTGAAATCTAAGAACTTGTCCCCTATTTTTTTCATTTGTCCAATATGACATATATACCCAATTTTCCCTCCCTGTCTTTGGAATTCTCATCTTTATGTGTATTCTCTGCATATGTATTAAAATTTTATTTTCTCATACAACCAGTTTGGTTCAGTTGGTTGAGTGCCATCCCATACACCAAGAGATTCGCTGGTTCAATTCCCAGTCAGGGTATATGCCCAGGTTTTGAGCTCCATCCCCAGGAAGCAGCCTATCAATATTTCTATAACTCTCTCCCTCTTCCTTTTTCTCTCTCTAAAATCAATAACATTTAAAATTTATTTTTCTCTTGTTAATCTCTATTAGCTAAAACATAGAAGATGGGAGGAAAAGTATTTTTGCCAACCCCCCACCCGGTGTGTCAATAAAAAATGGTACCATGAACAATTATAATCATATAATTAATAATGGAATTAGCATTTGCATTTATAGAGTGCTTACTGTTTAATAATCATCTCCCCATGTATTATGTCTTTGAGATTCTTGTGAGTAAAGTTAAGGAGATAATAATACCCAATTTTACAGAAAAACTGAGACTCCAATAAGTGACATAACCTCCCAAGGTCACAAAACAAATGAGTGAAGATCTATGAGTGTATTCTAGGCCTTCTGAACTCAATGTCTCTCATATCCTAACTAGGTCACAGAGGAAAAAATGAAACTGTTATCCTTTCATTCACATCCCTCTAGTGCTCCCTTAGCACGGTTTCACATCTTATAAATGACCTTGAAGAGGTTATTTAATGTTGGAAAGGAGGGGGATCTAAGTGTCCCAAAACTTCTTCCTCCAGTGTGTGTGTATATAACTGTCATTATGACTGTCATTTCTATGACATTGTTTTTGCCTCTGTCATCCAGGGAACTAACTAAGGTAGCAGTTATCCACTCTTGGCCACAAGAGAGTATCCTTTGGCTCTGAGGATGTGGCCTTCACACACTTTCCCGTCCTTAGTTCAGTAATTCAAGTTGAGTTTTGTAAGAAAACTATGGGGAAATTAAATCAAAACATATATTAAAGGACTTTAAAATAGGATAAAATTACATTTCTTCCATTCACATTGCTAAAAAATGTACATCAGTTTAGCTTGAACCACATGATTAGTACTTGGTTATGCTCATTCCCAGATGGCTTGAGGATGTTACAGAATCTGTCTCAAGTAACTCCCCCCATCATTGTAGCCCTTCTC
Source organism: Lasiurus cinereus (assembly GCA_011751065.1). Taxonomy (NCBI): domain Eukaryota; kingdom Metazoa; phylum Chordata; class Mammalia; order Chiroptera; family Vespertilionidae; genus Lasiurus; species Lasiurus cinereus. The sequence continues at coordinate 42,055,995 of JAAGEH010000045.1, forward strand.
TGATTTCCACTGTCACCAATCCAGTAATACCCCTTCTTTGTAGAAGAAACATGTGGTTAGAAGGTGCCCATTAGAATGTAAAACCCAGATGAGCAGAGAGATGTATTTTTCCAATTGATTTCAGAGAGGAAGGGAGAAGGAGAGATAGAAACATCAATGATGGGAGAAAATCATTGATCAGCTGCCTCCTGCATGCCCTATACAGGGGTCTAAGCCTGCAATCCCGGGCTATGTGCCCTGATTGGGAATCTAACCATGACCCTCTGGTTCATAAATCAATGTTCAATCACTGAGCAACACCGGCTGGGCAAGATGTTCTATTTTGTTTTCTTTTTCATCTCCAGTGCCTAAAATAGCATTTAGTATGTAGCAGGTGCTCAGTTAAGTACTTGAATTAATTAATTCACCCATCCATCCCTTTAAGTTAAAAATGAAAACATTTACTCTTAATATCCAGAAGCAAACTCAGTTGCCATAGTTGGTGTGGCTCAGTTGATTGAGCATCGTTCTGTGCATCAGAGGGTTGAGGATTCAATTCCCATTCAGGGCACATGCCCAGGTTTCAGGTTTGACCACCAGTCAGGGTGTGTGAAGGAGGCAAATGACCAATATTTATTTCTCACATTGATGTTTCTCTCTCTCTCTCTCTCTCTCTCTCTCTCTCTCTCTCTCTCTCTCTCTCACACACACACACACACACACACACACACATTCACATTCACAAAAGAAGAATATCACAATAAGGAACAGACATTAGATAGAATGAGTTGTCAATTTAAAGTCTCAGAATATGATCAAAATGACCTTAAATGGTTTGATAACATTAACATCCTGTCACCCATTTTTTTGAGCTGCTTTCTTCATGGACCATTTGTAGTTGCTCTCATTTCTAATTTTAGGCTCCAAATTTTCAAGAATGTATCTTGTTGAAATTGCAGTCTCTTCCAGCACCCAGCACATGACTGGCACTCAGGCTATATTATGAAAATGGTAATAAATTTATATTTTGGTCCTCTGTATGCACATAGATCTGGGTGCTGTGAAAATAAAATTTGTGAAAGACTCTGCTGATCCTGTGATCATAGGTATTTGATAATGCATAATATTTTACTGGAAATAACTGAAATATATCAACTGGTTAGTGAAAACAGTCAGGGGAGCAAATGGAAGTTCAAACAAGGTGACCAGTAAGGTCATTTCTACTTCTAAATTTTCATTATTTTTAAATATATTTTATTGATTTTTTACAGAGAGAAAGGGAGAGTGATAGAGAATTAGAAACATCAATGAGAGAGAAACATCAATAAGCTGTCTCCTGCACACTCCCTAATGGGTATGTATCTGTAACCAAGGCACATGCCCTTGACTGGAATCAAACATGGAACCCTTGAGTCTGCAGGCTGATGCTCTATCCACTGAGCCAAACTTTTATGGCAACTCCTGAATATTTAAAATTCTCTAAATATGCTATGTAAAATAGAAAGTATATGCAAGTTAGAGTAAATAATTTGTCCATGCATAACATTACTAAGCTTTTTTGAGTTTATTTGCCTATAAACCGATTGCTACATAAGACCTAGATTACCTATAATAATATATTGAAAATATAGCACTGGCTTTTGAAAGAAGAAAAGGTATGAATAAAGTTAGAGAATAAATGGATGGTAGATGAGTAAACAGACAAATGGATGGATGAAATATAGCATCTTTCATCAAAAAAAAAGTCTCCAAATTCTGTTATGTAAAGCAAAGTAGCACAAAATGAAATTTTAAAAAATATATATTTATCAAGCTTTCTTTCACAATACTGGGGAAGCAAACAAGAAAATATTCAATAATTATAGCATAGTAAAGAAAAGCACTTAGTAGAATTCTGTTGCCCATTTAACAATTGTTTTCACATAAAATTTTATCCAAATAAACCAATATATGCAACAGGAAGTCAAGGGTACATTGATGTAGATGGCTGTGTGTCTATGAAATTTAAGCCAGAATGGATACATAGGTAGGTAGTTAAGTAGGTAGACATAGATAGGTAGATGTAAATAGGCATTTCACTGCTCAGAAATCCAGAAAGGCATTTCACTGCTCAGAAATCCAGAAATCCAGAAATTATCGTATAAGAATATTTCTTTAAAGAATATACACAATAAGAAACAGTAATATTTTGATGTTTTGGACAGGATATTAATATTTAAACTTGTAGAAGAGATTTCAAGAGGTGAAGAGGTCAATCTACATAATGTACCTATATCATAATCATCTAGAGACCATAAGAAAAGAGACCTTTTAAGAAATAAGTATGAAAAGTGTCTCGGGTTGGTTGACTATGCTAAGACAAAAGAAGAGGATGAGAGGAAGGATAGGGAAGGAAAGAAAAGGAAAACTAAGACTTATTATGCACCAGGCACAGTACTAGGCTCCATACATAATAATCCCATAAGGCCATATGTTATGAGTAAACCAAATGTCAGGAAAGTTAATTAATTGTCTGAAGTATAGGTCTGGTCAAGATCTCAAGTCTAGTTTAGGTGACTCCAAATCCAAAACTCTCTTGGTGACTGTTTCTAAATGATCCACTACATGAACTTATAAGGAGATCATTTACATTGTTGAAGTGTTAAAAAGATTAAGATAACCCATGAATTAAGGCCGCTCAGAATCTAAGTCTGAGGCATTGTGCTACTGTTCTCCAGGGATCACAGCCTCATTTGAAGTCCAAGTTTAATAACAAGAGCCAGGGAAAGAGGAATTGAAGAAAGTGGTATCTATCTCCAAGTGCCTGACATGCTCTTGTTGAAAAAGAATGAGGTATCCTATGTGCCCAGAGAAAATTTTGGATTCAGTTCAGCATTGATATTTGTGGAAGTGCAGCACAACCATGAAATAGACTGGTACAACAGAGAAGTGAGTTTCCCATCATCAGAGATATTCAAGTCAAGATCAGGAGCAATACTGCAGGAGGAGGGACCCAAGAGCTGAGAAGGATATTCTATAAAATGGTTATGGTCAGCATTGCTAGGGTGAAGAAAAAAATCAAAACCACTATACAATGCATCCAAAGTAATACTTGGCAAAACTTTTTTAAAAAGAAAGTAGAAAGATAAGGATAAATAAATAATGAAACTGATTGCTAGTTGAAAGAAAAAAACAGCAAAACAGAGCAAGAGTCAAGATTCAAGGAGAATGTCAAGGAAGCATATTGAGATCACCCTGTGAAGAAAGTGCAGGGTTAACACTTCTTTTGTATGGTGTGAATGTGTGTTGCAAAGGCTGACATTGCTGTTTAAAGGGTTTGCTTCCGAATGAACAGCTGAAAGGCTAAATGATAATATTCCTCTGAATTGTGGCAATCTAGAGTGAGGGAAAGAAAACATAAGAACCTATTAAAACAGAAGTGAGGAAAGCTCCCCAGAAAAGGCCAGTGTAAAAAGCCCCTAGGGTTTAAACAAAACCACAGTGGATGATGGTCTTTGACCTTCAAGATTCCTATGAAGGAAAGATCCCATACTGAGGTAGGAGACTTTGAAGTAACCAAATGCTAATTAGCTTAAAGGTGAACATATAACCAATAGAAAATGGTTAGGAGGGCAAAAAACATATTAGGAGCTATATGGTAGTTCCATGAATAGAGGGTCTTCTGTTGGTAAAATATGGGCTCATAATGGAGTGTGAAAAGTAAATATACTGGCCTGAAGTCACACTTGTTATATGTACCATGTCTACTGTTAGTAATCATAGATAAATCTGGATACTAAATTTATCATAGAACAAAGGAAATATTTTCACCTATGTACACATTCACAGCTTTTAACATAGTATATTTAATTTTGATTTTTAGAAAGAAAAAATAATAACCACAAATTTGGAAAATTCAAAACAAATTTGAGAAAAGTTACTATAAACTAAGAAAAAGTATTAGTTGATTTCTCAACTAAATGTTTCAAAGTACAGTGAGGAAGATGGAGAGGTATTAAATGGTGGATTGACAGTTGTCACATTTGTGAGATTAGGAATTTTAAAAGGCAGCCATCCTATTTTCTGCTTGACAATTTTTAACTTGCTATCTACACAGCATTATCTTCAAAATTGGAAAGTAAGAATGTGTCCTACTATAAGGTACTTGTGAAAAGAAGGTTGCATGTCCAGAGAGAGGTCAGTTAACCTTTGTGCATCAGTTTACACATCTATAAAATAAGAAAACGTTAAAGGAATAACTAATATAGGTATGTTTCAAGTCCTCTACTGGAAGGTTACTTTTGGTAGGGTCCTGGAACCAAAACTGACATTTAGTTCTAGGTTTTCAAAGCAACAAGGGAAAAGGTATATGCTCTAAGTATACACATGTTTTCAAGGTGACCACTTACTTGAGAAAGAAAAAGCATTTGTAGCTGTAGCAAAGATTGTCATGAGACAAATGATTCTAATCCCAGCAATACTCTCTGAAGCTGCTAAATTATCCCAATTTTGGTTCAAACAGAATCCCTCTATTTCTGATTGAATGGTGACGCGGGAGAAATAGGAAATGAAGTGGTCTCGTAGTTGTAGAGATGACATAAAACAAAATAAAGCTGTTCCCATCATATGAAGATTTCAGAAGTGTGTAATATCTCAGATGACTCTTCATAAGCAGTTTTGTAATCATTTGGATCAAAGAGATGATTCTACAGTGAAGAGAGTCAACAGAAGCAATTTGTTCCAAATAGATCTATTCTTAACCTGACCTCAAATCTCATTCTCATGCTATTTACTTGATATTGAACCCTGTCTCCATTTTCTCACTCTTTTTTAAAAAAATATATTTTATTGATTTTTTACAGAGAGGAAGGAAGAGGGACAGAGTGTTAGAAGCATCGATGAGAGAGAAACATCAATCAGCTGCCTCCTGCACACCTCCCACTACAACTAAGATAAGTGCCCTTGACTGGAATCAAACCTGGGACCTTTCAGTCCGAAGGCTGACGTTCTATCCACTGAGCCAAACAGTTTCAGCCATTTTCTCAGTCTTATACTGAGATGAATGCTAAGGTCCCTTACCTCTCTAAAATTCTCTGACTCTACCTATAATGCTTACCAATAGCATTATATAAAACAAACTCAGATATTCCCTTTTATCTTCCTTCTAATTTCAGAGTGGTTAACTAAAGTAAAAAGAGGGATTGGTGCCCTGGCCAGTGTGTCTCAGTTGGTTGGAGCATTGCCCAATGAAATGGCGTGGGTTCATGGGAGCACATACAGGAGGCAACCAACTGATGTTCCTCCTCTCTTCTCCTCTCCTCTCTTCTCCTCTCCTCTTTTCTCCTCTTCTTTCCTTTCCTTTCCTCTTCTCTCCTCCTCTCCTCTCCTCTCTCTCCCTCTCTCTCGCTCTCTCATTTATCTCCACTCTCTCAATTAAAAAAAAAAAACACATATCCTCAGGTGAGGAAAAAGAATGATTGATTCTCCTTCATCTTCTGGCCCAGGGCTAGATGCCCTCAGTCCCTGGAAGAACTAAACATGGACTGGCTACCTTTCACCACCAAGCACTACTCGATAACTCTGGATAAAGGCAATAATAATGAAAGCAAATATTTTTTAAGTGCTAATGATTTACCAGTAACTGGTCTAAGCACTTTATATGTATCTACTTATTTAATTCTCACAACAACCAAGGAAAAAGGTATAATTATTAACAGTGAGGAAACAGAAGAATAAAATGTTAAGCAATTTAGCTAAGGATAAGGTAGCAAAGGAATGAACAGGATTTGAACACAGGAAGTCTGGATTCAGGGTCTTACTAATACATCAGTCACCTCAGGTCATGTGATGCTGGTGATAGTATGGGAGAAGGAAGGGTGGTGTGATTATTGGTGTAACCCTCCTTTATTTTACTACATGAAAAGAAAGGTTGTCGATGGGCCTGACATGAAAAATCCTCTCAACTAAGAAAGGTTGGAAGTAGGCCCAGGCTTTCTCCTTCTGGATAGCTGAGGATATGCAGGAACTAGGTTAGATTAAGAAAAAGCTATTATCACACCTTCTAAATAGAGTGTTTTTGTTTTCAATCATTTTATCCTCATAATAATCCTGTGGAATAAGCATGACAGAAATTATATTATTATGGAACAAAACATTGAAAGAGGAGTATATTCATTTAGTGGGGACTTAAATATGGTGACTTCCTTTTCACTCCACCACATCAGTGCTGCTATCTCCAGGCCTGACAGCTTCCTCTGATGCATTGAATAAATCCTCTCTTTATTTTCCCTTATTGTTCAACCCAAATATTCACCAAGGGTGAGATGCTCCAGCTCTGTGCTTGCTCAGAATGATAGACCAGAATTTATGGTGTGGTTGCCTTTGCCAGATGGAACATAACCACCCAATATCGCATTGTCATCCTGCAAACATCAAAAAGTAATCCCCAATAACAACATTCTCAAGAGTTTATAATCCTAACTGAGCCCTGTGATAACACAGCATCTCACTTCTACTTCCTTGCAAACTGCAAGCAAGACTCATTCTGCTTCTGAAGCAGAATCAAGCCTAAATGTATATCTCACTAATTTTCTTCTTTGTTAGAGAGCCCCCTCTTGCATAATCTATGTAATTAAAATGTGTTTGGCTTTACTAACCAATTCTCCTAGAGTCAACAAATTGTGTGAAAGACTTAAAAAGAATTATACTAGAAGTATCCATAAAATGCCAACCTCTGATTTTCTTTTCAGAGTATTCAGTTGTAGGGAGCCACTGTATTAGTATGTATCTAGAAAAGCAACTTAATGCAGCATTAAGTCACTAAGTGCTGGGGTTTTGCATTTTAATGCATAACTGCTATTTTCTTACTGACAGAGCCTGGGCTAACAGCTCTTTCGTTTCATAAGATCATTTGGAAAAATGATAGTAGTCTTTTATTACAAAGATTTAGATATTGAATCACTGAATATAAGAACTGCACTGCAAGAAATCCTAAGAAATCACTCAGACCAGTGCCCTCAATCTATGGGTTATGAAACTGAAGACTGAGAAAGGTGTACCACACCTTAGTTCACATAGTTATTTGTGGCTTCAGCCAAAACACAGTTCAGGCTTTCTTATTCTGTCTGTATAAGATTTAATTTTTCAATTAAAGACTATATTTTACGCTTTGTTTTAAAGAAAGACTAAGAAATTAAATCCAATATGTATAGCAAATGTCCCATTCAGACCTGAAAAACACCCAGCAAGTAATTTATGTATTACTATTAACATTATTATATGCATGATTTACATATGTGTAAACAAAAGCCCAGACTGCTGAGTGGGTCAAGGTCACATTCCTGATAAGTGATGGCATTTGCGTGAGCTCTCTCTCTGTCTCTGATAACCTTAATTTGAAATTTTTTATTTCCTTCTTTGGGCCTTTCCTCACTCTCCTCCCTTTAAACTTACCTATTTATGTGAAATCAAATCATTCATAAAATCTCCATTAAGCAACATTAGTGGTTCCTCCCAAATGCCCTACATGAGCAGAAATGTAGGTATTTCTTCTGTTTTGCCTTAAGGCCCAGGCCCACTTCCCCTCATCCTCTTTATTCAACATTATTTTCAAATAAAGCAAGACTCTTTAAAACCATGGAGATTGCTCTTACTGGTTTATTGCATAGGATAAAGGAGTCATAATTCTCTTTGTAACCCTAGATGTGTCATCAAGAAACAGAATTCTTTGTGATGCTAATGAGAATTTTCTTCACCAGGTTGTGCTGCTTGCAAAACATCTGGTGCAGCATGCCAGAAATGCATGTGAGCTGAAAGGCAAGACACTGATCTCACCTCAGGATTTTCTCCATCAGATAATTTCAGGGCAGGCGCTGCCTTTAATATATGGATTAAACGCTGCAGCATTTTATAGTCACATAAATAATTTTTTAATTAGTTCACCCTGTGGTGCTTCTTTGACTTCAAAGATTAAATTAAATGCAAAACTTGCAACTCATTGCTGGAGTGTTTATTAGCTTGTAAGTCATCTTTAAAAACAACTACAGCTTAGGGAAAATTCAGTGAAGAAAGGAATTCGCCCACATCTTAAACATCTATAATTTGAATCACAAGCCAGTGGAGGAGAGTCCATACACAAAATGGCCTGTTTGTTCTCTCTAACAACTCATCTCCAGTGTGTGTGTGTATATGTGTGTGTGTATAAAATTCTGTGAATATGTTATATATATATTTTTTCCTTTATTGCTAAGGTAAGAATACTGAAGGGATGAAATGTGATCTATTGCCAAGTTTTATATCAAAATATTTATTTCCTTTCTTTCTACATTTACCTAAACCTTTATTTTTATCTATTCAGATATTTTATCTATTCCTCCATCCCTTACTTACTGGGCACTTACTACATGCCAAACTGCTTAGCTCATGGTAGGGAATAAAAAAATAAAATAGTTTATCCTGAAACTTACTTCCTGGTAGATAAGCCAGATATGTTATTTGAAAGCAGCCAGAATGAAACACATTCTCATGAATGGTGGGTTCTGGGCTGGATACACAGGAGAGAATATCTCTTTTTCCATTGGAAGAAACCTTGCAAGATCCTTCAGGGAGTGAGTGACATTTGAACTGCCTACTCAAGAATGGATAAGCAGGCAGTGACATCCCGAAAAAGGAATGAAAAAAGAGTTTTCTCATAAGAGAAAAGAGAGGAAATGCATAGAGGTTCAGGTATCCTGCAGGCTGTGAAATGCTCCAGGGCAGGGACTCTGTGTATTTTGTGCATTATTATATCTTACTAGAGGCCTGTTGCATGAAGATCCTTGCAAGAATAGGCCTTCTTTCCCTGCTTCACTCCTGCCTGCCCAGAAGCCTACAAGTTTTGCTCCAGACCAGAGCACTGCTCCTGTAGCTCCCTCTGATTCCCGCCCTCCCTCTGATTCCCACCCTCCCTCTCATAGCAGGCGTTCCACCCTGCCCAGCCACTCCATGCCTGCATATGCAAATTAACCAGCCATATTTGTTTATTTAATTTGCATACTCACTCCTGATTGGCTTATGGACATTGTGAAGGCACAGTGGATTTGAATCTTTCTCTTTTATTAGTGTAGATGTGCCAAGCTCATGATTAATAAAACAAATTTGATTATGCAAAACAATGAATGAATAAGCAGTATTTGAAGAGTTTGACAGTTCACTGGGTTCAGAAAATATGATGTATGAAAATATATTGCAGAGATCACTTTCCAAAGGATGTTTGGGGACACTTCCTAGGGAATAGGATATATTGCTATGGAATTTGTGCCTCATCTTGCAGGCAGCAGAGAGACACTGAAGGTTTTTAAAAATGACTGTGATACAATTTAATCAATCAAGTTCTGTACTATTGCATCTTTTAATAAAAAAATTCGGAATAAATATGATCTGACAGAGTTAGTAGTAACCAGAGTCAATGAATTAAAATTAAATTATACTAAACTAAGTATCTTACTAAACTTTCTTAATGGATATAAATAACATACATAGCACAATGAAATGAAGTTCTAAGAGACCAAATTCTATGATGCTACACTTACTTTATGAATGTTATTGCAGAGTCCTATGTGATGACATTTGTCTGTTTTCATAAGTAGGGAAACAGGTATAGATATCCAAAGCTTTCCCAAGGGCATACATGAAAAATAGTTTAGGACAGATAGTGTAAGACCTGGATTTAGTCCTGCTTCTACCATTAACTTGCCCTAAGATCCTAAGAGCTTCTTCCTTTTTCTGGGACCCAGTCTCCTTAGAAATAAGGAGGTAGATTTGGACCCTCCTTAGTCCGCATGAGATCTGATGGTATATGATTCCAATGAGGTAGTTGGGATGGGACCTGAGACATCACTCTGTCAGTTTCCACAGTTAGCATAGCAGGAGGCATACATACTTTGTTGGGTAAGGAACCCCACAGTATATTCTGAGGGGAAAATAAAAACATGTTTTTTTTGTTCATCTAAAACTTAACAAAGAAAGGTATAAAGTAAAAGATGCTGGCAGGAAACCAATAGGTGCTATGGTCTCAATGTTTGTGCCCTCCCACCTCAAATTCATATAATGAAATATAATATCCAATGCGATGGTATTTAGAAGTGGAACCTTTTTTTGGGGGGCGGTATTATAAAAGACATCCCAGAGAGCTTCCTAGACCATTTCTTTTGTCACGCCTTCTACAATGCACCACCTATAGTAACTGGTAAAATGCTGGCTCCTTGAACTTGGACTTCTCAGCTTCCAGAACTATGAGAAATACATTTCTGTAGTTCATAAGATCCCCAATTATGATATGGCATTGTTGTTATAGCAACCCAAATGGACTACAAAAATTGAACATATATCAGGCTCCAATTTTAGAAATTTGTGTGGCTATTCAAATTAGATATTTAATTTTTGCCCAAAGATAATTCATTCAGAGGATGGCAATCCAGTATGGATACTAACATCCCTTCTTATTTTTACCGAATTATTTCAGAATTGTAGGTGATGAAAGGTGTGATACAAAAGAAAGATGGTAACACCCTAGTAACTATATTAAGAGCTGAGGAGAGAGTACAGGCACTTACTTTTATCTTTAGCTATGTTTCCAAGACAGACACTTATATAAGAAGCACTAGGATTCAAAAGAACCAAATGTCTTAAGAGTAGAAAAGTGTTTGACTTATAATCAGAATACTGAGTTTAAATCTTAATTCATTAACTAAGTAACTATAGAACCTTAGGTTAATTACTAATTTGTTGTCTTTTAGCTTGGCAGTCACCTTAAAAATGAGAATGAAATGGAACAGACTGACTAATCTCAGTGGGAAGGACAAGTGGGTGGGAAGAGATTAATCAAAGAATTTATATGGATATATACATAGCTCATGGACACAGACAATAGTGCAATGAAGGCATAGGGTGGGGGGAGCAGTGGGAAGAGGTCAGTGAAGGATAAGAAGGGAAAGGGGGAAACATCTGCAATACTTTCAACCACAAAGATACTTTCAACCATAAAGATAAATTTTAAAACTTCTTATTAATTATTTTTAGTAATAAGTGGAAAATAAATTAATTATTTGGAATAGTCCATGCCACATAATATGCTCTGAATGGAAACCATTTATTAAAATGTGATCATCTGAGACTTTTTAATAACATAAGAGTAGGTAAATGTAGCATTTTAAAAATATATTTTTATTGATTTCAGAGAAGAAGGAAGAGAGAGCTAGAAACATCAATGATGAGAATCATTGATCATTAGCTTCCTGCAACCCAGGCATGTTCCCTGGCTAATAATTAAACTGTGACCTCCTGGTTCATAGGTTGCTGCTCAACCACTGACCTACATCAACAGGGCTAGCATTTTGTTTTAAATAATCTAGACTCAATAAACATAAAAAGCATAAGTAGTATTTTAAATTAGCAGGGGGAATTCAATTGGTAACTTGTGTTATCTGGATGGAAAAAGAAACACAACCCAAAGTTAGTTATAATTAACATGGTGGACATTTTCTTCATTTAGGAAGATAATATGAATAACAGTTTAGTGGTTCTCACATCATTTCATTTAATAGTATGCACTTTGTTTTAAATGAAATATAAATACATTGTTGAGGAAAAACAATTATTTCAAGAGAAGATACTGAGAAACCCTTAAACTGCATCCACTGATACAGTCCTGACAGAGCATCAGTGCAACAGAGACACAGCAGCAGGGAGCAGAGCCCTTCCTCCCAGGCAATCTCCCAGAAGCTGAGGGAAAACTCATTTAGTGCAGCCACCTGCAGAGGAGCAGGTATGGGGAAGAACATGGCCTCTTCGTATGCCTGATGGCATCTGAAAAAATACCTCTTCTAAGTTCATATTTGTGTATACTAGAGTCCCTATCCAAAGCACTCAGATAAATAGTCACAGAGAACATCTTAGCACCTCAATTGTGTTTCTCCAAACAAAAACAGAAGGAAGTTAATAGTGTAGAAAGTTGGGTCAGATGGAAAATGCATTCCTTATTCAAGCCCCTGAAGGTCTTCCCAATTGTAATCTCACCTGTGACCTCCTGACAGGACTCTCCCACCAACACACACCACACACACACTTCTAGGTATTGAGGGTATTTTCTGGCTTTCTCTTGCAAAGACAGCTTTCTGTCTTGCATTATATTGACATGTGTCTTAGTCACATCTGATTTCCTCCTCTAGACTGACTTCCTAGAAACAGGGGATCTAAGTTCCTCATTTAGAAGCAGGTATTTTAATTAACTGTGTGTTGGAAGGAAAAAAGCAGGGTGTCAGGAGGGAAGGTGGAAGAAAAGTTCACAAGTATGAAGATAATAGGAACAAATTACTATGACATAAAACAACCACTCTGATAATGGTGATTTTTACACTCTGAATCACCAAATAGCTCAGAGAGAGTTCCCTTTTAAGATTAAAAACAGTCATTATATTAGGAATAAAAGAAAGAAACACTACTGGAGATGATATCAACATAGAAAGAAGCTAAAAGCTGTCAATGAGTCTTCCCTTTTGTTCCCATGATTGAGCTGCACTCCAGAGTATGATAGAAGGAACTCCAAACCTTGGCATAGCCCATACTTTCCCAACCTGGTGACAATATCAGTGTTTGAAACAGTAAAAGTGTGAGAGAGAGAAAAAGCTATTAGCCAACACCTGTATAATTTAGAATTACAGGAAGAATAAGAAAGAATTTCAGGAAGCAATTATTCCAGCATCTTAACTTTATTCATTCACTCATTTATTTATTTTAAAACATTTTTATTGATTATTTTAGAGAGAGAGGATGGGAGAGGGATATAGAGAAAAAATGATGTTAGAGCAAAACATCCATTGGCTGCCTCCTGCACAATCCCTACCGGAGATCAAGCCTGCAACCTGGGCATGTGCCCTGACCAGGAATTGAACCTACAACCTTTCAGTGCAAGGGACAACTCCCAACCAATGAAGCCACACCAGCCAGAGCATAGTACCTTAACTTTAGATGAAGAATCTTAGGCTGTTCCCTTAAATAACTCATAGACCTTGAAACCTCTGCAACTCTGCATGTGGCAATCCTCCTGCCAGGACTTAGCTCTCCGGTGTTTGTCCCAACTCAGATGTTACCTCCTCTTTGACACCTTCCCTGCTTATCTTAGTCAAGTTATTAATCCTCCTTCAAGCCCACTGGGTCACTTCTATATACTTCAATTTATTATTTAAATATGTTGGTTTTCCCAACTAGTCCATGAACTTCTTCTGTTTATCTTACCCATCTGCAAACACCTAGAAAAAAGAAAATTTCCTAAATTGATATTAAATAGAAATATGCAAGTTCATTGAGGGAAGTGGGGGAGATGCTTACATCAGGAGCACCTCTTCATGAAGTTGAAGACACCCAACTTTCATCTAACAGTCCTCACTGTCTAATCATTTCAATCATAAAACACTTCTTAAAAACAAGCGTGTGAAGGATAACTCAAAGAACTGATTATATTATGATGTGAGAGGGAAGGAGCTGGTTGTCTATAGTACAGAATATAATATAGAACTGGATTGAAAGAAACAATGCTTTCTTCTCTTAACCCCCTATTTTCTCCTCTCCGTCCTCTTTCACTTCCTTCACATGCTCCTTCTCCTTTGATAAAGATGGAATATTAATAGCTGTATCTTAAGAAGTTATGAAATCTCCCCACTTTTCACATCCAATATTCTTTCTCTAGAACTCAGTGCCTGCCCTTTACCCCACTGAGGGATACCATGAAAACAAGTAAAAAGAAATCTGGTCAGTGATGAAGCTTGCTGGTTTAAAACACAATCTTCAGTGCTTTTTGTGGAGGTTGACCTAGACTTCGCTATTTATTGATCTTAACAAATGAGTTAAGATAACTAAGAATACTTATGGATTTGAGAAGGTATCTGTTAATGCAATTCTGAAAAGATTAATGCTGGTATATTGTCATAAAATACTATAAAGAAAATAAAATGAGGTTAAAGTCATTTAAGATATTCTTTGCAACAATTAAACAAACTAATATACCAAGGTACAGCCATTACAGATGGCTGCTTCAAAGCCACATACAATGGAATAGCAATGGTAATAAAATTATCTCAGATGTCACTATGCCATTTTTTATTAAATAGTATTAGCAATTTTTGGAGAAATTACAATTACTTTAGCAATCAGGCCTTCCTTCTCACACCCATATTCATAGCAGCATTATTAATAGCCAAAAGGTGAAAACAACCCAAGTGTCCATCTGTTAATGAGTGTATTTGTGATATACATACAATTCAGCCTAAAAAGAAAGAAAATTGTGTCACATGCAACAACATGGGTGAACCTTAAGGATATATACCAAGTGAAATGAGCCAATCATACACATACACATACACACACACACACACACACACACACACACACAACACATACACACATAGTTATCTGTATGATTACTCTTATAAGAGGCATCTAGAATAGTAAAATCCATAGAAACTGAAAGTACAAAAATACAATGGTGGTTTCCAGGAGGTTGAGTGATGGGGGAATAGGGAGTTATTTGGTGGGTACAGAGTTTCAGTTTTGCAAGTTGAAAAGATTCTGGACTTCTGAGGCTACTGAACTGAACACTTAAAAGTTTGTAAACTGGTATATTTTGTTGTATTTTTAACACAATTAAAATTTTTCAATTGGATCGTCCTTGAAATAAAATGTCTTAAACAATGACAACCCCACCCCACCATTTTGATTTTGATTGCCACTCTCTACAGAGTTACTTTAAGATACACAAATATTTCTCAAAGTAATATACATGTTGGCTAGAAGGTATTCTGTTTGTATATTTAGCCCTGTTATGTGTAAATTAAATTTATTTGGCCCTCTATGAAAAGGGAAACAAAGAAAAGCAGTTCACTAGCTACTATTTTTTCAATCCTCACCTGAGGATATAATAGTATTGATTTTAGAGAAAGTAAGGGAGAGTCAGCAAGAAAAAGGGAGAGGAGAGACAGAGAGAGAGAAACATCAATGTGAGACAGAAACATTGATTAGTCGCCTCCTGTACACACCCACGCAGAGATTAAATCTGAAACCTGGGTATGTATCCTAACCAGGAATTTAACCCATGACCCTTCCATGCAAGGGAGAATACTTATACCAACTGAATCACACTGGCCAGGGCTAACTACTATTTTTTAATAGAAAACATTCTAAGGAGGGCAGTGTTGGATGAATCTTAAATAATACCGGTAAGAAAAGATAAGAGTCCTAGTGATACAGAAGAAAAAATCCTGACTCTATACTATAATTAGTATATTGGGGCATATATGTTATCTGAATATCTCAATTTTTGAAAATATGAGCTTTTCAAAAAGTTCAGTTTATGTACAATATCAACAATGTCTTACTTCCACTGAGGACGTTTTTAATTCAAGAGGTACCGGAGGTTGCCTGTCAGCCCCAAGCTATAATAGGGTCAACCCCTTTCCTCAAGCATCACATATTATTTTGAAGAAATCTTGAAAGTCCCAGGAATGAAGGAACAGATAATGACATGAGTTATCTTTAAAACTCCAACATAACTGTCATCTGTATGGAGAAATTACTTGGATCACTCTAACAAAGGCAAACACTGTCCTTACCACCCACAATGAACCTCAGAGATAAGCTCTCTGAATAGAGAAACCTTGGTGGCATCTGTAATAGGTGAAACCTTTCAATTTAAGTTTCGTATCAGGTTGATTTTCTTGGCAGTCCAAATAGAAGAGGACTGATTAGATCTTAGCTAAAGGGGAGAAGCAAAATAGTTTTCTTTTCATTAAAAAGAAAAAGTGTGAAGGAGAATTTTAAAAATAAAACAACTTTAATCCTATATTTCTATTGTGTTTATGTCTAGAAACAAAAGACAAACAAGATACTGCTGTATTAACACCATTCTACTTCTTTTAATTAAAAATGACAGGGAAAAGTGATAAGTCAGTCTGAACTACAAAATCTGCTGAACAGAAAAACAGTTCTGATAGAATCATAGAATCCTGAGGTTAGAAGACCAGGTTGTCCAATTCCTCAGCAATGCAAGCATTTCTTGAAAATCTCCACTGGTGGACTGTCACAACCTTCTACGTCAGTATGCTTATAAAAATGCCCTCTGAGTATAAGATAAAATGGGTCCTCCAGCTCCAGATCCACCTTTTGGGTGCGCTCAGAATTATTCCAGCACCTCTTTCACAGGGCAACCTTTCAGATTTTTGCAGAGAGCAATGTTACCCTTTCTGTTTCTCTTTGTCTCTGTGAATGAAACATGTTTAGTTCCTTCAGCAATTCCTCTCCCACCTGAAGGCACTCTGGTTTTAAATACCATTCTTAATTTGAAGATCTCTGTCAACTCTAAACAGGTTAGTCCTGAGTCTTACTTTATTTCAACTGGCTAAAATATAACTAAAATTGTCAACTTTATAAGGGCTACAAATTGCTTATGTATGTGTATATTAATATATAGTTATTATAAAGTATAACTCACTAATCTTTTTATTATCTAGAAATGTTGGTGAGATATTAAACTCCTTATGTCAAGCCAGCCTAGGTTGTTCCATTAGTTCTCAGGTAACAGCTTTAACCTTCACCTGGTCATTGAAAAGAAAGCTGGGCATTCTATTTGACTAAGCTGGTAGCCTCTCCTTCACGTAATCCAAGCACAACACCTATGTACACACAGACATAACTTGCTCATTGCTTTATCCCCACAATATCTCTTTGTTGTCTCCTTTCTATTTCTCCTGCTCCCCCCTCATCCAGATTTCCATGAGCACTCACTTGGACAGCACCATTTACATGAGGTCTGCCTGCCTATGTGTGGTTTCTCACCCTTAGTTCCTATTATTCAAGGGACTTACTTCAACAGCCAACTTTCAATGTTACTGACACCAGTTATGCCCCAAGCCATGCCCTTAAAAAATGAATGATAATCTTTGCCTTCAAGTAGTTGTTAAGTCTAATGAAGAAAACAAAACTTAATAAATACAGTAATTGTACTAAAGGTAAGAATAAACACATGATCTTGTTCAAAGTGCTGTGAGAATCTTGATTCAAGTGGAGGAAAAGATAACAGTAAATCCAGGCCTTCAAGAATAAGATACATTCCAAACAACACAACGTAAAATGAGCTCTTCTCAGTCCATGTTTTCAAAAGGCAACACCAGAGTTGGTTAGATGTACTGAGGAATGCGTAGTAGGTAAGGGGTAAGATGGGTTCAACTATGTTAGAAGACAATTTGGCCTAAGTAAGAGATGTGGTGAAAAGGTAAAAATCTACATATCTATTTGGAAAAGTAGGAGTTACAAAGTTTGTATTTACACAATGAAATGTGCAGCAATATTTTAAAAATCATATTACCATGTCAAATAACATAAAGTAGAATGTAGTATTCATGTATATATATATAAAATGGTGTGCTATAACTCTCCCTGCTCAATCAAAACAAAGCCAATTTTGAGGGTTGTGTGCTTGTTTTTTATTTTGTTCATATGTTAATATATTCTCTAACTTGCATAAATATCAATTCTATCATCATGTGTTGTTCAAAGAGAACACAATTTGTGGGGGAGCACAGGAGACTTGGTTGGAAAGTCTGTAAGGAGGGAATTTCGAAAAGGGAAGTTGGCCGAAGGTGCCACTCCTATTTACTGGTATTCCTTGACCTTTTCAAACAAGTCTGTGCACATGCAGACCCTTGGGTGCTTCCTGGAATCTTTATGTTTAATCTTTAGGTGTCCTTGCTTAAAAGACATTGTAGACACATGTGTCCTCCCAAGATTACTTACCCTACTGATTGTATCTAAAATATAAACTTTATCTCAAATTGCTGCTACAATAAAAGCCTGAAGAGGCAGGCAATCAAGGCTCTCCGGTTCCTTTAGCCAGGCAGTCCAATAGTCCTCTCTTTCACAGCAAACATGCATCAGAGTAATCATTCATCTATCGCTCAGAGTCTGCTGGTTAGCCCCAGCAGAAGTTTTGTTTCTTCATTTACTATTCAAGATATTGAGAAGTAAATTATTTTAAACTCTACTTCCTTGGAAAATAGTTTGAGTTTAAACATTTAAAAACCTATGCTTAGAAATGTTGGAGGGCAGGTCCCAAAGTGAAAGTCACTTATGTGGTTATCACTGTAATTACAGCAAGGCACCCAGTGAATTTTATGGCATTAAATAAATTAGGGCTGCATATGTTTGCAGTTCAGTGGAAATGACTCAAGATCTAGAGATATTTTTATAAAATACTAAATGGCGAGCATCTCCTCCATTCTACATAAGCCCTACTTTCTATACAGGGTCATCAGATCTGAAAATTAATTCAACCTCACCAAGAAACCTCCCAAATCCCCCAGTCAAGGAGAATCATCATTTCCCTCATGCTTTTATAGAACCTTGAATAGCCTATAGGATAGTCTATGAAACTTGATGTGTAATAATTTATAGTTTAAAATATGTTGTCTCATTTGTCAAATTTCATTTGATCCTCACAAGTGTCCTTCCAAGACAGATTTTACAGATAAGAGAGACTGAAGGTTAGGAAGTTTCAGTGATTGGTGAATGAAGGCTTGAGCCCATGTCTCCAGACTGCAGTCAGTGCTCTGTAACTCTGCCGTGATAATTTTTATAAAAACAGCCACCTACAACATGTTCCTCATAAATGTTTATTTCCCCTACTGTTTTTCACATGGAAAGATTAAGACATATTTGCTAAATTAAAATTAAAAGTTGGACAACTTAAAACTTTGGAGAGGTAGTACTGGAGTACTTAGCATTTAAATTGTACCTTATATACCACATTGATTGATACATACACCTTATATTTATGAAACCCTGACCCCTAAGAGAGGCAGGACATATCGCAAGATAACTATATATTCTGCATGAGCTGATGTGCTCAGAGAGGACATAGCAGGTCTTTCTGTGCAGACAAGCAATCGATTCCTGAGGCCCTGGGTATGTTGCAAAGACCTCAGGCTTTCAAGTCAGATAGCCCTGGATTCAAATCCAGACTCTGACTTCTTGAATATGGGCAAATTACTTGATTCCTCAAAGTCTTCATAGCTTGATCATTAAAAATAAGATAATCACACCTTTCTCACAGAATTATTGTAATAATTAGAAGAACATAAGTAAATCAGTACATGTTGGTACTCAAAATATATGCCTTTGTCTTTCTGTGGTAGATGGAATTCTAAGGTGGCTCCTTTTGTCCCCTTGAGCATGAGTGGGGCTGTGACAATGATGGAATAGTCACTTTCTGGGTTATGTTAGATTATATAAGACTAGAGGCCCGGTACACAAAATTCATGCATGGAGCTGGGGCAGGTTCCCTCAGCCCAGCCTGCACCCTTTCCAATCTGGGACCCCTTGGGGGATGTCTGACTGCCGATTTAGGCCTGATCCCCCATTGGGCCTAAACTGGCAGTTGAACATCCATCTCACAATTCTGACTGCTGGCTTCTAAACGCTCACCTGCCTGCCTGTCTAGTTGCCCCTAACTGCACCCCTGATGGCCAGATCACCCCTCACTGTCTCTGCATGCCTGCCTAGTTGCACCTAACTGCCCCCTCCCTGCTGGCCTGGTCACTCCTGACTACCTCCCCACCTGCCTGGTCACTCCTTACTGCCCCCCCTGCCATCCTGGTTGCCCCAAACTGCCCCTCTTCTGGCCTAGTTGCCACTTACTGAACCCCTGCCAGTCTAATCGCCCCAACTGACCCCCCCCTGCCAGCCTGGTCAGCCCCAACTACACCCCCCACAGGCCTGGTCACCCCTAATTGCCCCTTCCACTTGCCTGGTTGCCTCTTACTGCCCTCCCTGCCAATCTGGTTGCCCCCAACTGCACCCCCTGCTGGCCTAGTCATCCCACAAAGCCTGCTGTTCAGTTGTTTCATTGTCCCTCACTAACCCCCCTTCTAGCCTGGTTGCCCCACACAGCCTGCTGTTTAGTCATTTGGTCGTCCCTCACTAAGCACCCTGTTGGCCTGGTTGTCCCATGCAGCCTGCTTGTTCCGTCATTTGGTTGCCCCTTACTAACCCACCTGCTGGCCTGTGAGGGTGTGAGGGTCAATTTCCATATCACCTCTTTATTATATAGGATTCCTTTTTAGCAGGAGAAAGAGAAACACCTGGTGGTCTTGAAAAAGCAAACTGTTATACTATGAGCTGTCTATGGAGATGGCCATGTGGTATAGTCCTGAGGGCAGATTGTAGGAGCTGACAATGGTCATGGCTGATAGCCAGCAAGAAAATAGAGGCCTTAGTTCAACACCCTCAAGGAACTAAATTCTGTGAACAACCTGAATGACCTTAAAAGAGAACCCCAAGCTCCCATTGCAAACCACAGGCACTGTGTCTGCAGCCTTGAGATCCTGAGCAAAGGACCTAGCTCAGCTGTGCCAAGAGAGTCCTGACCCACAGACTCATAAGAAGCATATGTAGTTTTAACCACTAAATTTATGATAATTTGTTATGCAGCATGAGTAAATTAATATATCTTCCCTAAATGTAATGAGCCAGAGTGGTCTGTAGCATTTGTAAACTTCCTGAGGTTAAATCATTTTAGCAACTGCAGGAATGCAGTCAAGTTTTGTGTAGACTGAAGCTCATGCAGTTTGAAGCAAATACAAAATTACTTATTAAGTCAGTATTAATTTAAAATAAAAAATGAATCAGGCCAAATTCATTTTTACACATTTTTTAAAAATTACAAATAACATAAACATTATGACATCGGGACACAGTGTTCAGCTTCCTTATACAGATCCCAAAGAGGGAATGACAAAGGAAATGGCTAAAAAGAAAAAGCTAGTTACCCTAACCAGTTGTGGTCAAAAGATATTACTTTTGCAAGTTGACAGGATCATATGAACATGTGAACACATTACTAGGGTCCCTCTCAGGAACTTGGAAGTGTCTGCACAAATGAGAAACCCAGGAAGCTGAGGGTTGATTAGCTTCTGGGCAGTAGAGCTTAAAAAAAAATTCAGCTTTACCTCCAAAACTGTGAGAAACCCAGCTTATTGAAGAATGAGGAAAATAAGTCAAGGAAAGAGAAAATAGCTTCCCAAAGTCTCATGGCTAATAAAGGGTAGAGGTAGAATTGAACTTGGGCAGCTTGAACCTATAATCTTTACCATCTGTTATATGTACTGCCATAGGAACAAGCTTGTGACCATGCATATGTGTGTGCACCTGAGTATGTGTGTGTTTGGCAGACAGGAAAGAAAGTAAGTGTTCTGTGATTCAGTCTTAACATGGAGTTGACTTTTTTTGAAGTCTTATTTGTTCTACTTGATTACAATAGTAACCTATAGAATGAGAGAATGGATTGTGGAGTTGATTTTAGGAACCATAAACAGCCTTCACTGTTACCCAAAATGACTGTGACTCAGCAGTAACTGAAAAACCAAACAAAAAACAACTATCTCTAAGCATTTGCCCCCAGACCACAGTAAATTAGTTAAAACCTCCATCATCACAAGTATCCTGTATAAACTAACTCACAATGGCTTCTCTCTCCACTTAGAGGGGCAGCGGGACTCTTTCACCTAATTGCTTTTCAGTCCTAAGAACATGTAACATCTTACTCACTGAAGGGTTCAAAGAACACTGAGGAAAGAATTAAGAGAAATGGCTCTATGCCTCATTCTCACAATTACTCCTCCTATAACACTTTGGATAATGCCATCCCTCTCTGGGTCTATTTCCTCAGTGAAAAAGGGGTTACATAGCTGCTCCTATGTTCTTTGATCTATGTTTTTACCTTTAAACCACCAGTTGAAAGCATCAGAAGAAAAAACATTCAAGGAAATGAGTTGGGGGAATAACCCGGATTTATCCTAGCTCTCTTTCTCATTTACAGCACTACTAGTTAAACAACAACAACAACAATTAACTTTTATTTCTTTAAATACTAAATGAGGAATGTATGTTTAAAGGAAAAAAAAAAAGAGAGTATTTCTATTCTGAAATTAAAAGTCACTTACAAAAGATAGGAAATAATAGCAAAAGAACTTGAAAGAGCTCCTGCTCTCTGCCCCCCTACTTCCAGAGCTGCTCACTGTGATCCTCCCCAGGCTCAGAGGTCGCCTCCATTAGAAAATTTCAGGGAGTCAAGGCATCATTGGTGCCGGATGCAGTCCTAACAATCAAGTTCTGGTCCTGAACAGCACTGCTCAGCCAGGGACTTAGGGGCACATCTCTGAGCCTTACTTCCCTCATCTGTAAAGGAAAGGAGACTACCTAGTTATCTCTTTATTTTTAAAAAAATCAAGTTATTCTAAAAAATGAAATAAACAAGTATTGCTGCTGAAGTGTATCAATCAAAATAAACTTTCCTTCTCCTTGTTCTGTTTGGTCTTTGCTTATCCTATCTGTTGCTCTCATTTTCTTTCTCTGTGTTGAGCAATTTTTATGTGTTATCACTCTAAGCCTTCTAATTGCATTTTTAGAGGCCCAAAGGATAAATACCAGTTGCTTAACTGAATTCATAATTTCCTGACGTTTCTAAAAAGAATAATTTTTAAAGAACATTTTTAAAACAACACAAATTAAGAAAAATGATACATCACAATTAATGCATCTACATCTTTCAGCCCAATTAATCCTCCAAGTTTTCTTCTCACCCTTACTGATCACCTGCTTCATGTGTTAAGTGCTGGACTGGAGTTCTGAGGTAATAAGCCCAGGTTGAAATAGTCACATCCTTATCTTAAAGAAATTCTCCTTCTTGATGGTGACCCAGCATTAACTGATAAGAAGTAGAACCCCCATGGGCCACAAATGCCCTATTTTGTTATAGTGAGGTCACAAACATGACTACTGTGTTTTGTGTCTAGCTTTTACCCCTTTCACAGTTTAGTGATGAAAATCAGTGGTTCTCAAACTTTCATACACATCAGGATCTCTTGGAAAGCTTATTAAAACAGATTGCTAGGTCTCACTTCTGGATTTCTCATGCAGAAGGTGTGAGTGGGACCAAGAGTCTGTAGTTTTAACAGGTTCTGAGGTGATGCTAATGTTGCTGATGGGAGGCCCACACTTGGAGAACTTCTGTTGAAAGGAATGATCATGAATTGAGCTAAGGCCTTATCCTGTGATAAGGCACTGACACTGGCAGGATGCAAAAGCTCCCCAGGTGTACTAATGAGCTCTCCGAGACACTGGACTAGATTATACAATGTTATTTCCCCCAATCATTGCACTTACAAAATACCTCTAAGTTTACACCTGTTTCTGAGTAGCTTGCCTGATTAGGGATTTATTTCATATAAGTTAAACTTCTAGATAAAGCTATGCTTAGGATGGCATTTCCCAGGAAAGACTAAAATGCAGCCCATAATTTTTTATCACTGACTACATACAAAGTGTGGTGGATTGGATGCTGGAGAATTCAAAGATGGGGACCCACCACAAACTGGGTAGGTGCTGAAGGACACAAAAATTAACTTATTTATTCAAAACCTATAGGCCTGGATCATGAAATTCATGCATGGGTATGGTCCCTAGGCCTGGTCTGAGATCATGTCCATCTTCCCCAGCTGCTCACACTGCCACCCACCCCCAGTTCTCCATTTATCATTGGGCGATCAGAACCTGCTGGACAGGGAAAGGGACTGAGAAGTGGTCAGTGTGCCTCAGAGTGACTGGCTGAGTGATCGTTCCGGTCATTCCACCATTAGGGTCAATTTGCATATTACCCTTTTATTATATAGGATCATTCCTTGAGGGCTCACTCTATGCTATACCAAGGAGCTCAGGCTTTATCCCTGTAAAAATAGGAAGCTTTGGAGGATTTTAAGGATGAGGAAGATATACAGTAGAACCTCATTTCTCAGACTTAATTCCTTCTGGAAGGCTGTTAAAAACCGAATCATGTTTTCCCATTAGAAATAATGCAAATTGAATTAATATGTTCCAGACCTCCAGATGAGTCCTTGTTTTAATTCTTCTTATATACACGTCTATTATACTGCCTTAATTTATAAACAAACACTTTAAAAACAAAAAGGACATGAAATGTGAATGAAAATTTAACAAAAAAGACAGGAAATGTACAATAAAAATGAAAATTTAACAATAATTATAAGCATCAATAAACACACACACACACACACACACACACACACACACACACACACACAGCATAATATCCTGAGATGTTAATAGTGGCAAACAGACTCATAATTGCACACTCTCTCCTTTGTCACCTGAGAGATGCATGACTGATTATACAGGTATCAGCATGAAAGGGTTGTCAGAATAGTAAGAGAATTGTTAGAGATGGGAGACCTTCGGGAAACGAGATTCCACTGTAATCTGAATTGAATCTTTGTAATGTGCACCTTAGATTCATTAGAAGGTCCTTGGAGCAAGATATGCTGGGAGAAAGGGTCATAGATAAGTAAGCAGAGGATAGGAGGGAGAACTCCCTGGGAAAGGAGGGGGGAAATAGAAGTTATTAAAGAGACTAGTGACTAGAGGAAGAAGCTGATAGAGCTGCAAAGATTACAGAAAAAGACTGACAATGCCAGTCTCAAGGTCATTAGGAAAATAAAAATACCACAGTAGTCATTGAAAGGCATCCAAGAAATACCAGGTGATAAGAGAAAAACATGCTACTTCTAAAAAGAAAAAGCTGGGTAACAGTATTGCCAATTACCAGAAATATTTAGGAAAAACCAGTGGAATTTCTGAGAACACTAAGAGACCATATGTTAGTAACCCCCATTCCAAATTTACTTATTTCTTCAACCTCCCATAATCTGGAAACATTACTGAAGAACCCCTTTGTGTAAAATCTTTACTTTCTTTGAGCTTCAGACACTGCCTCTTACTCTACTACACTCTTATGTTCAGCTTTATTGCCTGTTTTTCTTTCTTTTTTCCTTGAATAAATGTACTCTCTGAATTCTAGTCTTCTTTGGAACTCATATCACCTCAATTGACTAAAATAATATTTTCTGTAGTGATGAATCCAATCTTTATCTCAAATACCTATAACTATCCTCTGTTTGAATCTTCATTTCTAAGTCTTCTGGACATATATTCTAAGTTATCCCTAAGGCACCTCAAACTGAAGGGTAATGTTTTATTAATTTGCACCCACTGATGTGATCTTACCACTTTAACATTTTTCAAATGTACTATGAAAGCATCTCTGATTCTAACTGGATACAATTTTAATGGCTGTGTTTTCTTCCATAGAATTATAATGATGGCTCAGATTTTACCTCTCAGATGTGTAAAGCATTGAGGACAAGGAGTATGCCTCCTTCATCTGCATATCTTCAATGAAGAGGTTTGATCTTATCTTTTGTTAAGTTGGTGTGTGAGGGTAAATACTGCTAGTTTTAATCCTTCCTGAAAATTTAGGGCCAATCTAGAAGAAGCCATCCTCAGGAAAACCCAATAGAGTTGGCTCTCATCAGCCAAGAGGCAGAACCAGGGATTCCCAGTCTTTTTGTTTTCTGATGCCAGTGTAGTCAGATCACTAGTTAATTAATCTCCTTCTGCCCCAGGCTCAGAAGGATAAAAACTAGAGCAGAGAACTCACAGAGGAGACAGGTTTGCTGCTATCATCAAGCAAGTAGCTCCATAAGGAGGGAAACATTAATGTCAAAGACAGACAACTTATCAACATTCCTGAAAAAGAAGTTCATGCTTGGCCAGGATATCATCACTGTGGCATTTGCAGTGTTGCTAAGACACCAGCCTGCATGTGTTGCAACATTTCAGAGCATCTTGGGCCTGCAGACCTCTCTGGTTTTAGATAGACCTCTGGTTTCAGAGGGATGGATGCTGGCCCAAGAGGATTACCTCACATGGTTAAATGTGAAATAACAAAAGACTTTGTTCTGGGAGTCACAAGTGTGGGCCACTTTGTCCTGAACTGCAACACTACCTATGGAGTCTAGTCACAAGTATAATTGTTCTTCAAAAATCATCCAAGACACAGTGTAACCAACATAGGATTGTTTGCCTTTGTGTATGATTGAAAAGGGCAATCAGATTCAGACCTAAGGCTCAGGCAGGAATATAAAATTGCAGAAGATTTTTATTGAAAATGTAACTGTTTTCTACAATAGTCCCTTCAGGAGTCCACCAAGTCAGCCTTTATGTTCCCTTTACATACATTCTGCCACTATCAATATTATTTATACAGACTTTAGGGCCTCCTCTGGCAATTCATCCCAATATTGCTTTACATCCTGCACAGTGTAGAGCTCTTTTACCCATTCTCAGTAGAACTGAAAAAAACTTCAAACTTCTCCCAGGATATTCAGTATAATGCAGCTTCCCACACTGATAGCTTTTAAGCCATATGTTTATCTTCCCTTTCTGAAATAATAATATTTCCATTTTTCTTGGATCATCCACTCAGTAGTTGTGTAGTGACTTCCTTCTATGTGCTGGGCATTGTGATGTGCAGGAGGATACAATGGCGGGAAAAAACAGATCTGGTTCTTTCCTCCACTGAGCTCAGAGTCTAGTGCTGGGAGAGACAGATGGAAATAAAATAATCCCACAAGTTAAATTGAAACTGCATCTGTGAAGGAGAGGTATATGACTATGTAGGAGTATAATACAAAGAGAGGTAGCCAAGGTTGTATTTACCAAAGATATAATTGTTGAGCTGAAGTCCAAGGGCTGAGGATGGAGGTACCTAAGGGAACACTTTTTCAGGTAGGGGGAACACTATGTAGGAAGACTCTGTGGTATGAGAGTATAAAGAATACCAAAAAATTTTAAAGAAAAAAGTTGTCTTATAGACCATTGGAAAAAATTGTCTTTGTTTTAAGAGCAATAAGAAATTGACTGAATTGTTTTTAAAGAGTTGGGTGGGATGAAATGAAAACCTGTGCATGTTGAGCAGTCACTGTGACTACAGTCTGAGAAAATATCCAATGAAGAGGCATTTAGACTCAGGTGGACTGGTTGGGAGTATTTTGCAATAGCCTAGGTGAACAAATATGATTAAAATGGTGTCAATAGAGCAAATCATGATTAGTCAGTATGGGATGGGAGCAACAGGATGAGTCAAAGGTGATATCTACGTTTCTGGAACAACTGGATAGCCTAAGTACCATTCACTGAACACACCAATACTACCAAACAGACACACAGAAATAAGATCGTAAGTTTGAATTTCAATGTGTTAAACTTCAAAAATTTTCCTCACTAATCCTCTTCTTTTTCCTAGTTTTCAAGAATCTCTTACAATTTCTCTCTTGGAAACTTTACAAGTTAAAAAGAAAGAGGGCAAAAAGATAGAGGGCAGCATCAAAATCTTCTGTTTGGCAGATGGCAAGAGGATTTCAAGCATCTGCCACATTTGAAAATCCAACTCTATTTACTTTTATAATGAATGTTAATCACTCAACAAATTGAAAATAAAACGAATGACTCTTTACTCACCAGTCACATAATCTAACTCACCAGACTCTATGAGCATTCATCAGGAGGCTAATAAAATTTCTCCAGCTCATACAATATTATACGTACTAATTTGACAATGACATTTGACTTATAGTTTTACCTAAATTTTAATACATATAGAATATCTTTCCAAATTAAGTGCGAGCTCACTATGGCAGGAATTACAGCTTACATTACTGAGGCAGTCTAGGAAATGCTCTAAGACAGTGGTTCTCAACCTTCCTAATGCCGTTACCCTTTAAGACAGCTCCTGACCCCCAATTATAAAATTATTTCCGTTGCTACTTCATAACTGTAATTTTGCTAACTGTTATGAACTGTAATGTAAATATCTGATATGCAGGATGTATTTTCTTTGTTACAAATTGAACATAATTAAAGCATAGTGATTAATCACAAAAATAATATGTAATTATATATCGTGAAATATTTATTTCTAATTACAAATAAATGAAATTTTTTGTCTTGAATCATGGTGTAGCATGGGTAACAGTCTTCATATAACAATGGTAAACTACATTGCTACACTTTGCTACACCGAGGAGCGGTCTGTTCGTTTCTAAGTCCATGGGAAATAGGTGTTTTCTGATGGTCTTAGGCGACCCATGTGAAAGGGTCGTTGGACCCCCAAAGGGGTTGGGACCCACAGGTTGAGAACTGCTGCTCTAAGATAAAGTATCTCAATCCAGACACAATACATACCATATATTTTGAAATTCTTGACACTGTGTTGAACATTGGTAAGGATATAATTGTATATGGCATAAGACATAGAATTATACTTGAGGATTTGAATTCTAATGCCAGAATTCTAATTCTATCACAACCTATGCAGAAGGAAGTGAATTGTTTCACTTCTCTGGGCTTTAGTTGCATCAATTAATAACTTTTGAAGATTCAATAGGATCCTAGATCTTAAACATAAGCATGTTTCACAGAAGCCATAACAATTTTCCTTATCTTTCTTGAGTTCATGTTGAATAAATAACGGTGTACGTGAATAACTATATGAATACGTGAATTTGAGGGAAGATGCAGTAGATAGCAAGAGTATTAATTAGGTAGTCAGAAAATTGGGATCCTAACCTCAATTCAGAATCTTGATCACTCTCTGATCCTAGGTCAGTTTCTTCTTGTCTGTGTCTTGACTTCTTCCCCTATGAAATCACTCTCAGGGATGCTGCACATGTCTTCTTGCTGTTACACCCCCAGGGCCAGGGATCCAATCTATACTCAATTATATTCCTTTGAGAATGAAAAAAAGGATAATAAACTGAAAGCATTGTTTATTTCCAGTGTGAAAAGACCTCTTCAATAGGAAATGGCAGCACGTAGATATATCTCTTAGATCAGGTCTGTATTATTTTCTCCCTCTCTTTGTGCAAAAGATAGCAAGAGGAATTCTCCTCAAGGAGATGAGATTAACAAGTGAGTGCTCATCAATTCTAAAGCCAGGACCTTGTGGAGCAGGTTCCAATTACTGCACAAAGATTGGCCTGGGTTTCCAGGTAAGAAATGCCAAATCTATCTCCAACCATCAGAGAATTTCCAAGACATGTTTATAGTTCAGAGATCCATAGTTGTACCAGAGTTGTATTCTTTAGATTCTATCAACTCAACAAAACCTACTTTTTCCTGAGAAAGATAATAAAACACTGACTTAGCAGCTAACTTGCCTTAATCCTAATTGTACATACATTTTAGAAGCCTAATTTTGATCTACTGAATATCACACAGATTAAAATTAGAGTATGGCTGAAAGGTGCCAAAATAATGCTGCCAGGTAATTGAGATGAGCCCTACTTAAAGAACCTGTTATTATCATAAGATAGAAAGACAGAAGCACATGCCTTCCATTACTAATAGGGTCTATCATGAAGCTCAAAGGATGAGTATTTTGGAAAGAAGACTGAATTTTAGCTAAGACTTATTACAGAGAAATTCAGATATTTGTAATGATATTCTTTGTAGCATGTGTAAACCTTACAGTTACTCAGAAATAATCTTGAGTGAGGTTTTCATTGTTCTATGCAGATCTGTTACAGTATCTTCCCAAGTCCAGATGTTAATCAACACTGAATGTGATAGTCAGAATGAAATCTTATTTGTTTCCCTTACATACAAATTTTCAAAAAATATAAGTAGATCACACTGTATGAGACTTATAAACACAGAAATAACGGGAAATATTACAGGGCAGTGGCAAGAAATAGGGCTAGAAAGGTTGATGGTGAACACGGAATACATAGCCCCCTAGCTGACTTTATCTTTTAGGCTATTGAAAATGTTGAAAAGTGACATAATTGGTGTTCTGCTTTATGATGTATAGCTAATAATTTTATTTTGACTTAATATTTCAAATAACATTTTATTTAGGACCTGAGTTCAAAATGTATCTCAAGAATGCTCAAGCATAGAAAACAATGATTTAAAGATCATTTTTAGCTCAACAAAATCTGCATTTTGATGTGGATTTTGCTTTACCATTCATTCTCATACTTAAGGTATTTGCATTTGCTTCACACAAAGTAAGTCTGGATGAACACTCACAGTCAAGTGCTAGTTCATGACATAAGCACAAAGCTTGCAGCTTATAGGGGTTAAGGGAGCAGCAAAGTGGGCAGGTGACAATGAGAAGGTTCAGACATAAAAACTGAGAAGCACTGGTACTAAATGCCAGGCATCAGGCTCCTCCAGGAACTCACAGATCTATCCTCAAATCCAGGCCATGGATTCCTGGAGTTCCAGAAGTCCCTATAACAAAATAGGATTTTACTGGATCATAGATATCCACATAAACTTTAACTAGCTGATTATGAGAAAGAAACAGAATAATGACCAACTATTTGACTGCCTGTGATTCTTTAGCCAAGTCCTAGAACTTGGGCTAGCACGTCAAGGTCCTCATTCTCTCCAGGGCTGTCCAATGTGAGCTTGACAGCTGACCTCGGAAAAAGGGCAAGAAAGATTTGATTTCAATTTCTTTGAACCTGTATTCCCTATCTTTCACACTTCCCTTCTCTCCTCTCACCTCCCAATATTTCCCATTCAGTGAGTTTATTAGAAATCTTTTTTAAAGGAATGTATGTTTTTCACTCTCAGAACTCATTCCATTCTTGATGTTATTTTTGTCATTCATCTTTCCCTCCCTTGTCTTTGTGTGTGGTTGTTTTTTGTGTTCTTTATTTAGCCAATTATTCTACCATTGTTTCTGAAAAAGGATAATGTAACCTTCAGCATTAGACACCACTGGGACAGTGGGAAAAGAGCAGAGTCTATTGTCATTCCTAGCGTTCTAAGAATAATTCAAGCAAGCCTGCTCCATAATGCTGACAGGATTTCCCCAGATTCTCTGCTGTCAGGCACATCAATAGGTCGACTTGGTTGGCATGGGAGGTCAAAAGTGGTAAGAGGGTGCCATCTGGTGGACTTAATGGGAAATGCTTCATTCTGTGAACTAAACCCGATTTCAGTTTAACTGTCAAAATGGTATAAGAATGTACTTTCACAATCCTTGAACACCTTCCAGTCAGGGAAGCAAATCATCGATTTATATATGCTGTGAGTGGCAGGCAAAACATCTGTACAATGACTTTGTCCTCAGGTGAAATTTAAGGTGAAGGACAATCACTAACTTCTGTTTTTTAAACAAAGGATTTGGAGCAATCAGCAATTCAAAGGAAAAGGGACACTAATTAAGCAGATTGAATTCAAGTTAAAATTTACAGAGCATCTGAGCAGTAAATTCCACCCACACTGTAAAATTGGAGCACTAATTACTGCTCTTCCATTGCATCTTCCATGGGGAGGTTTCTTCTTTTCTTGGAACTGCCACATTTTTAACAGCAATGATTGTCAAACGAATGGTTTATGGACTATTTATATTAAAATCACCTGTAATGTTTTTCTTAGAATGCACTTTCTTGGGCCCCACCCTACATCCATTAAATCAGAATCTCTGGGGCTAGAACATAGGAATGGGCATTTGACGTTGGCACCCCAGTTCATTCTCTTTTCTGTGTACTATACTTAGAGACCCCAATGCTCTTGGGATTGGATCCAGGAAGAAAGCAATTTAGGAAGAGAATTGCCCTTGCATCTGCATGTTGGACTCATAGTTTTTCAGAGCTGAGTTTCTTGAAACCTTGTCTGGGAAGCTTTCCCAATTAACTTCAGAAATTTCAAACAGATGCCTCCTCCTCTGTCTCCTCCAGCTCAATCAAATCTAAATAATGGATGCATACAAGCAGTAATTTTATTCCACCCTTTAATCTTCACTCACCTCTTTTAGGAATCCACATACAATCTACAGGGTCATAGTGCCATGGATAAGGTTTGAAATTGCACTTGGAATCTTCTGGCTTCAAATAATTAGCCAAGCAAGAAGACTAGAGCCACTAGATGAGAGCCTTGCATCTACCCGAAAAGCAGCAGATGAACTGCCTCCAGCAGAAGAGAGCCATCGGCCCTGCCCACTGAGGCACCAAGACTGCAGAATTACCCAGACACACAGATCTTTTTGCAACTGCTTGGCACTCTGCAGGGCCCTAGGAATTCTGAGCTATAAAGGAGACAATCATCTGTTCCTCACACTAGCAATTGTGTCATTAAACAAATGGCTCCATAATGTCGGAAGAGGTGTTTTTTGTGACAGTCAAGTGATATAATTTGTCTTGATTCCAGACATTGGATGCATCTAACTGAAGTTGGTAGTTTATTTGATGTTGCAGGTTTATTTACAGAAAAGTGAGTATAGCCAGACATTGAACAAAAGCACAGCCATTAAGTGACTACTTAAAAAGCCATACTTTTGCCTTTGTAGCGCAAATAGAGGGTGGGGCAAAAGTAGGTTTACAGGGGTAAGTATGTGTAATAGTTTATTTATTTTTTTACATTCAATATTTATTTATTCATTTATTTCAACTTTGTTATTGAAAATATTACAGATGTCCCCCTTTCTCATCCCCTCTATTTGCCTCCGCTTCCCTGCTCCTGCCCCTTTCCCCAGGCCTTCTCCAAACTATTGTCCTTGTCCATGGGCTATGCATATATGCATATAAATTCTTTGGTTAATCTTCCTAATTCTAGGGCTTAGCTACCTCCTACCCCCTTTCTTCTGAGATTCATCAGTCTGTTGCATGTTTACATGTCTCAGTATCTATTTTGTTCATCAGTTTCGTTTATTCATTAGATTCCACATATAAGTGAGATCATGTGATACCTGTCTTTCTCTGACTGGCCTATTTCACTTAGCATAATACTTTCCATGTCTTCCCATGCTGTCTCAAAGGGTAAGAGATCCTTCTTTTTCCCAGCTGCATAGTGTTCTATTGTGTAAATGTATCACCATTTTTTAAAATAAATCTTTATTGTTCAGATTATTATAGTTGTTCCTCTTTTTTCCCCTCCATTGTTCCCTTCCACCAGGTTCCCACCCCACCCCATGCCCTTACCCTCCCCCCGCCACTGTCCTCATCCATAGGTGTAAGATCTTTGTCCAATCTGTTCCTGCACCCCCCACACTCCCTTCCCCTTGAGAATTGTCATTCCACTCCTTTTTTATGCCCCTAATTCAGTGGTCGGCAAATTCATTAGTCAACAGAGCCAAATATCAACAGTACAATGATTGAAATTTTTTTTTGAGAGAAAAATTTTTTGAACTTAAACTTCTTCTAACGCCACTTCTTCAAAATAGACTTTCCCGGGCCATGGTATTTTGTGGAAGAGCCACACTCAAGGGGCCAAAGAGCTGCATGTGGCTCCCAAGCCAAATTTTCCAACCATGGCACTAATTCTATTATATTCACCAGTTTATGCTGTTCTTCAGATTTCGTATTCACTTGATTTTTAGATTCACTTGTTGATAGATATGTATTTGTTGTCACTTTGCTGTTTATAATTTTTATCTTCACCTTTTTCTTCCTCTTCTTAGAGAATACCCATCAGCATTTCATATAAACTGGTTTTATGGTGATGAACTCCTTTAGTTTTTCTTATCTATGAAGCCCTTTGTCTAACCTTCAATTCTGAATGATAACTTTACTGGGTAATCTTGGTTGTAGGTTCTTGCTATTCATCGCTTTGTATATTTCTTGCCACTGCCATCTGGCCTGCATAGTTTCTGTTGAGAAATCAGCTGACAGTCGTATGGGTACACTCTTGTAGGTAACTAACTGTTTTTCTCTTGCTGCTTTTGAGATTCTCTCTTTGTCTATTGCTCTTGGCATTTTAATTATTATGTGTCTTGGTGTGGTCTTCTTTAGATTCCCCTTTTTTGGGGTTCTCTGCGCTTCCTGGACTTGAAAGTCTATTTCTTTCACCAGGTAGGGGAAGTTTTCTGTCATTATTTCTTCAAATAGGTTTCCAGTATCTTGCTCTCTCTCTTCTTCTGGCACCCCATAATTCTGATGTTGGTATGCTTGAAGTTGCCCCAGAGGCTCCTTACACTATCTTCATACATTTGCATTCTTTTTTCTTTTTGCTTTTCCATTGGGTGTTTTTTACTTCTTTGCATTTCAAATCTTTGGCTTGACTCTTGGGATTCCCTAGTCTGCTGTCGGATCTCTCTATATTATTCTTTATTTCAGTCAGTGTATGCTTAATTTCTGATGGGTCCTTTTTCATATCCTTAGGGATCTCACTAAATTTCTCGGAGGTTTCTAGAAGAGTCTTTAAGTAACCTTATAACCATGGTTTTCAATTCTATATCCGATCTTTTGCTTGCATCCATTTCTTTCATTTCTGACATATTTCTTTGTCTCCACAGTTTGGCTACTTCTCTGTGTTTGTTTCTATGTACTGGTTAGCTGCTGAGTATCCTTGAGTTGATAGAGTGGCTTTGTGTGGTTGGTTTCCTATAGGGCCCAGTATCTCAGCCTCCCCAGTCACCTGATGTGGACGCTCTTGATTCACCCCTTTGTGGGCTTTTTGCCCAGTCTTATTGTAGTTAACCCTTGATTTTTATTGGTATCACTGGGAGGAATTGACGTCCAGGCCAGTTGGCTGTGATAACCAGCTGTGTCTACACTGAAAGATCTGTTGCACAGGAGTTATCCTTATGGGGCAGGACTTGCTTCAGTGGGGCTTTGGTGCTCACCAAGTCTGTCCCTTAAGTGTGTCTCTTATGGATGTAAAGAGTTGTAATCCGATCTGGTCTCCCTCTGACCACTGGATATACTGGCTCTTGGATCTCCATGTGGGGGCTACCCAGCAGGAGCTACAGAGACATTTACAGATTCCTCCTCTTTATATGGGGTTTGGTAGTGTCCAGACGAGGCTCAGCTGTGAAGTAAGGCTGCTGCTGCTGCTGCTGCTGCCAGGTAGTAGACCTTCTTTTGGAATCCCTGGGGCTCTCTGACCCAGCTGCAGTTTGTTTAGGCCAGTGGTCGGCAAACTGTGGCTCACAAGCCACATGTGGCTCTTTGGCCCCTGGAGTTTTTAGCAAAGGCCAGCTTAGGAGTACCCTAATTAAGTTAATAACAATGTACCTACCTATATAGTTTAAGTTTAAAATTTTGGCTCTCAAAAGAAATTTCAATCATTGTACTGTTGATATTTGGCTCTGTTGACTAATGACTTTGTGGACCACTGGTTTAGGCAAAAGAATAGGCCATTCATATGCAAAAGCAGCTGCTCACAGCTTGGTGTAGTTGTAAATTGGGTGGAGTTTCTGGGAATCACCAGGGCAGAACAAACAGCAATGGCTGCCCTGAAGGAGAGAAGTCCCTGGTTCTCCAGGTCCTGCATGTAGGAACAATGATCTCTGAGAGCACCTCTAAGAGTAAGCCGCCCCTACATTCCTGCACCAATGCCAGACAGTCCAGTTTCTCCCTACATGTGTCTGGATCCCCCAGAGTCTCGCCTGGAACTGGAGTTCAGAGCAATCAGGAGCTTGTATCTCCCTCCCGGTTTAAAAAGCAGCACATCCAGGTTCCAGCACTTTTCACAACTCTGCACCTCTTGGTTTCAATGAGCTTTCTTCACTTCTCTAGTTGTGGAATTTCCACTCAGCCAGCTTTCCCACAATTCTGGATAGTAGTTGTTCCACCATTTAGTTGTAGTTTTGATGTGGCTATGAGAGGCAGCAAGTATAGGTGATTACTTATGCCGCCATAGGTTTGGTTTCTCCTTCTACCACAGCTTTTTTATCCAGTCATCTACTGATGAGCACTGGGCTGTTTCCATATCTTGGTTATATAAATAATGCTGCTATGAACATAGGGGTGCATATGTTTTCTTCTGATTGGTAATTTAGGCTTCTTAGGTCATATCCCTAGAAGGGGGAATAACTGGGTCAAATGGCAGTTCTTTTTTTAATTTTTCAGGAAACTTCACACTATTTTCCATGGTGGCTGCACCAGTCTGCATTCCCATCAACAGTGTACTTAAGTTTTTATTCTCACCAGCACTTGTTTATTGATGGTAGCCACTCTGACAGGTGTGAGATTGAACCTCATTATAATTTTAATTTGAATCAATATGATAATTAGTGATGTTGAGCATTTTTTCATATGTCCCTTGGCCATTTTTGTATTATTATTTTTAATTACTGCCTTATTTTTCATATTAATAACTGTAGACCTACTTTTCCCCACATGTACATGAAAATTTTTTTAAAGCTATGTTGTTGGATATAAAATGCAAAACACAAATTGTTATTATCTAGACCAGTGATTTTCAACCTTTCTCATTTCATGGCACACAAACTAATTACAAAAATTCTGCAGCATACCAAATGTATATTTTTGCCAAGCAGAGAAAAATTTAGGTATAATTTAGATTCATTCACACTGATACTATTGTTGTGTTGGCTGCTGTCACTTTTTATTTGACAAACTAAGGAAAAAGAGGTCAATGCTCCTGACTAAATAGTTAGGTATTGCATGTTTTAAAAATTCTTGCAGTACACCAATTGAAAATTGCTGCTCTAGACAAATCTGCTTTCAGAATAGGTAAGTCAATTTTTCTGAACTATTGTTTTCTGAACATAAAAGTAGTTCCAGGTTAAACAGAGAGTTTATTCAGCTCCAAACTGACTGTTTTTAACAGCAATGGCTAATGGAAATATTAAATTCAGCAAATGTTTATTGAACACCAACACATGCAATGAGCCATTAGATGCTATGTAATCAAAGGAAGAGTGTCACATATCATATTAGATAACTTAGGGATGGTCTGAAAGAATAAACCATGCTTTATGCTGGCCTTAATGGATATGCAGTGAAGGGAGTGGAGGCAGAGTAAATTGCGTGAACATCAGCCAACAACCAGAGTCATTCCTTTCTTTCCATACCTCCCTCCTTGTCTTTCTCTATGAGGTCAATCTCCACATGCATAACCCATCTAATGCCTACTCTTATATCATGGACATCCTCACAGTGAATGAACTTTTCTCCACTCTACCCAGCAACCTACTTTTATATCACACATAGACTTGTACTCTGAAATTTTCCCCTCAGTCATCCAACTCTAACTCAATGCTTCTTACACTTCTACTACTTCCAGCCACCGCCCGCCCACAACACACACAATCCCTGTCTTATTAGGATCTATAATCCATTATTCTCACCACTGTCCACCATCACACATCCTATCCTTTCACAATTGGCAAACTTGTACTCATCCTTGTCTAAACAAAACTGTTTTTCCAGTACTAATCCTGTCCTTTTAACCAGATGTGATCTTCCTGCTGTATGCACTTTTGTAGTACCCTGGATTCCTCCCATCATCAGCTAATTAATCTTTAAGACAATTGCTTATGGTTTGTCTTCCTCTGTAGAGGGAATGGGAACTAAGAAAATAGAAATCACTGTCATTCTTATCCACAGCTATATGTCTAGTGTTTGGCAACTAAATTATGCTTAAATATTATTTGTTAAATCAATAACTAAAATGATAAAGTGCAATGTGGCCAAGGCACAGAGAACACAGAAATCAGAAATCAACCCAAACCATTATGCTCAATTAATATTTGACAAAGGAGGCAAGACAGTATCAATAAATGGTGTTGGGAAAATTGGACAAATACATGCAAAAAAATGAAACTAGACCACCAAATTTCACTATACACAAAAATAAACTCAAAATGAATAAAGGCTTTAAACACAAGATGGGAAACCATAAAAATACTAGAGGAATCCACAGGCAGCAAAATCTCAGACATATGCCGAAGCAATTTCTTCACCAATATGGCTCCCAGGGCAATGGAAACTAAAGAGAAAATAAACAAATGGTATTACATCAAAATAAAAAGTTTTTGCACAGCAAAAGAAACCATCGACAAAACAACAAGAAGGCCCACTGCATGGGAGAACATATTTGCCTATGTTATCACTAATAAGAATTTAATCTCCAACATTTACAGGGAACTCATACAATGTAACAGAACAAAGATAAACAACCCAATCAAAAAATGGGCAACAGACTTAAGCACATACTTTTTGAAAGAGGACATAAGTAAGGCCAAGAGACAGAATAAAAGATGCTCAGAGTATCTAATCATCCAAGAGATGCAAATCAAAATGACAATATGGTACCATCTCACACCTGTCAGAATGGCTATCATCAACCAATCAGCAAATGACAAGTGCTGGCAAGGGTGCAAAGAAAAAGGAACCCTCATGTACTGCTAGTGGGAATGCAGACTGGTACAGTATGGAGTTTCTTCAAAAAACTAAAAATGGAACTCCCATTTGACCCAGTGATTCCACTTCTAGGAATATATTCCACTTCTAGAAATACCAATCAGAAAGTATATATGTACCCTATGTTCATAGTAGCACAATTTACCATAGCTAAGATTTGGAAATAGCCTAAGTGTCCATCAACAGATGAGTGGATTAAAAAACAGTGGTACATTTACACAGTGGAATACTATGCTGCAATAAAAAAGAAGGGATTCTTATCAACTGCAACAGCATGGATGGAACTGGAGACCATTATGCTAAGCAAAATAAGCCAGTCAAAGGCAGATAAATATTACATGATCTCACTCCTTTATGGATTATAATGAACAACATAAACTGTTGAATAAAAACAGATCCAGAGATAGAGAAGCATCGATCAGACCATCAAATCTCACAGGGAAGATAGGGGAAGGCAAGGGTAATGGGGAGAGATCAACCAAAGGACTTGCATGCATGCATATAAGCCTAACCAATGGACACAGACACCAGAGGGGTAAGGGCATGCATGGGGGAGTAGGGCAATGGGGGTATAAGGACACATATGTAATACTTTAATCAATAAAGAAAAATAAATAAATAAATAAAATTAGAGAGTTCTAAGTAAGCCAGTAAATAAATATTTTCAAAGAGAAATATTTCTTGAAAATGTGATATATGCTTATTCTAAAACATTTTAATAGGCATAAAGAATAAATGAAATGATTTAAATTATACCACCTAGAGATAACTATCATCATCGCAGATAAGCTGCCAGTAACATTTAACATTTTTATATCTTTTGACTTCCCTCTCTCTTTCTTCCTTTCTTGCTCCCTCTCCATCTTCCTCCATTCATCTCTCTCTCTCTTCCCTCTCTCTCTTCTCTCTCTTTTGATGCTTCTCTCCCTCCTCTCTGTCTCCTTGTTTCTTTCATTTCTCCCCTGCCCCTGCTTTCTTCCCTCCTGCCTCCCAGCACGAAGTATTTTTATCAGCACTAGGCATTTTCATTTTAAAGAAGAATGGTCTAATTATATACACTTTTAAAAAAATTCCTTAAATATAAAATTCACTAACTACATAAACTAAAATAATATCTCATTTTTATTTTTCTGTTTTACTTTTACATTTCTTTGATTAACAAAAATATTTAAAACTTTTATTAAAATTATGATTAAACAATTCATTTATGGAACAAATACTGAGCACTTACTCTATTACAGGCACCAATCTAGTCATCCAGAAACAGTCCCTCTCTCCTTGTAAGCTTATTGTGCACTCTTCCTAAATCCATGTTGGCACTTACTAGTCTGGTTTGTATTATAAGTCAGTTTGCATTTCTTTCACACTTGTGTATGAATTCTTTGCAGGCAGGGACTACAAAGCAAGTATTACACCCTGCAGTCTTTATATCTAAGTCTAGACCAGTATAGCTGCCGAGTTAATATCACTCAGATTCATTTAAAGCATCCTCCAATGATAGAGTTACAATCACTGCAGAAAAACATGATCCCTACAAATACAAACTGCAGTCACTTTTCTCTAGATTATAAAATTTGAAAAATCATGCAGGCAGGAATGTCATCTTACTGACTTTTGTACGATAATTTCTTATATCTCATGGGCATTTGGAATTAAATTCTCAAATACTGTGGCTGCTTGGTTTCACTAATTCAGTTAAATTAATAAACTTCTTATCAGATATAAAAGTTAAGCTTTAGTTTTGCTGCAAATGCTAAATGACAAAGCCAAAAAATTGGCATTTTCTGAATCATTCCCCATTTCAAAGAAATTGCCTGGTACTAAGGAGACAAAAGTTGGTCAATTAAAGTTGTTGCATGCCTGCTGACTGTAAATGCCACATTCAAAATAAAATGATTGGAAAAATTCTATGCAGCAGCAACAATCACAAAACTATGAATTTAATTTCATCTCTTCTGTGTCTATAGTGTGGTTCCCATGGAAACCAAACAAATTTTAAACTTGTTTCTAAAAAGAAAAAAGCACCATTCTGCATGAGCCTTACACTTGGGCACCTCATGTGCATTGATTGATTCAAATACTGAAATGGATGATTCATAGAATCAATCTTAGAATGATTGCATGATTTCCAAAAGGAAAAATAAATTAATTTTGAAAATGTATGTACTTTAATCTGATTAGTTAAAATATGGTGATGCTCACAATTGTCACTGCATAGTAATAAATAAAAGCCCTCTTACTAACCCTGAAAATAATCTTCTGTGTGTGTATGTGTGTGTGTGTGTGTTTCAACATTTATAAAACCTTTATTTACCACCTTCTATGTAAGGAGGCCTCTGTGAGATATTTAAGCTACAGAGATAAACCAAATAAATCCCACCCTCATGTCTTATAGGATAAGGAGAACAAATGCATTAATGTTATGGCAGCAATGGAAATACAAGGAACAGTTTGGGAAGATGAGAGGGAAGTTGGAATCAATTCCATCTTCTGTGTTAGAGAGAGTTAAGAAGACCTCAATAGTTATTAGGACTTAATGAGAAAGAAAATCATAGATCTTAGTTATTTAGGCAAAGAAAACAGAGCATCCTCCAATCTTCTTCCTTGCTTGAAATTTTTTCTTTCCCAAAAGAACTAGTTGCACTAGCCATTTGGATCCTACAAACATATTCATATTCATCTTCAAGTTGAACAGGAAAAAATGGTTCTTTTTAAATTCAAAAACCTGACTGGATTATCTGTCTGAGCTTTGCACAAAGCCTAAAACCTGAGTTACACATATGACAATGAAGATCAGAATGCTCACTGAAAAACACGCAGGCCCTTCCTAGGCCACCTGACTGGCAACACAATCCAGTATCTTCTCCAGAGAAGAAAAGGATGTCATCTCCTGACATAGAAGTAAAATCATCTGTATATGAAGAGGAGGCCTACAGAACACAAGAGTTGACTTGATCATACCTGTGGTCGCCAACCGGTGGTCCGCAGACCACTGGTGGTCTGTGAGATCTGAAAGGTTGATGACCACTATTCTAGGTGATGCTTGCTTACATCACAAGCTAACACTCTAATATACCTGTCAGATTTAACCACATGCTGGACCACAGAGACTATTTATGGAGTGGGGTTTCTTCATGTTTTTAAGATAATTTAACGCTTGATCTTAATAGCTTTCAACTACAGTAGCATAAACTTACCCAAACCATATATGAACTTTACCTTCAGTTTACACCTGCCTTAGATTAGCTTAGGCTAACAAGGAAATTCATTCAGTTTCCTCAGTGATCCCAATCAGTGATGGGTGATTGTCTAAATGCAGAGTGCTGGGAGGAAAACCAATTTGGGAATAAATAACTAAGCTATTGGAGCCTTAATTGTAATAAACTCTGCCTTTCCTGTTACACAACTCACCCTCAACACTTCCCAGGTTTGACAAGGGCCCTACCTCCTGTGTGTTTGCATCACTATCAGGATTCCCTGTCCCCAGAGGCAAATTCCCCATGGCTACCAAGACAGCCCTTGCTGAATGGGGCCACTCAGGAGAGAGAGAGAGCATGTTCTTCTCCTTTTCGGCCACTGCCATCTGCTCACTGTGTTTTCCATCTCCTACCCTGGGACATGAGGTTTTCAGTAAAGTGGATTGGGACAACAAGCTTCAGCAGGAAACTGCAGATTCCCCAAGAATTCACGACAGATCATGAGTATAAGTGACACTTAACCACAAGGAAATGTGTACGTAGGCAATTTTCTTGTCATTGGCTATCATAGAGTGCACAAACCTAGGTGGTATAGCCTATGGCTCATTGATTACAAACCCGTACAGCACATTACTGTACAAAACAATGTAAGATTCAATCAAGCACAAGAGAAAAGGATAAAATCAAGAGACTTGAGAAACAGGGCATGGCGGAGGCTGCTGCTCAGGTAACACAGCATACTCTTTTACAGCAAACCTTTTTTTTTTATAAGTAGAAAAAGTGCACTCTACAATAACAATAAAAAATATAGTGCAGTAATATATAAACGTTTATTGTCAATAATGAGTATCAGGTACTACTCCTAAGTGCTTATGCTATACTTTCATGCAACTGGCTGAGCGGTAGGTATAATACCGGCATCCCACCACCCCATGACTAATGCATTGTTCTGCAATGTTATGACATCATGATTCCCCCCATAGTTTTGCTTTGGAGCAAGCAATAAAAATAAGAAGAAAGGATTTTAAACCTATAAAAAATCACCAATCATATAAGAGCCTCAAGCCATCTAAGTAGCATCTGGGAAAGCTGGTTTGGGGCAGGAAGGGTGTCTGTATACAGATGGAATGACTATCCAATGGAAGGAATTAAAGCTTTCTGGATAAAAACTGTTTCACTGGGTTTTGTTTTTGTTTGTTTGTTTGTTTTGTTGTTTCTCAATAACAAATGACACACAGGTATGCAGCATGACCTGTACGGCCACTTAAAACTCAATGGGGGAAAATAGGGCAGCATAAGACTCCAATAGTAGGTCTGGGAATCCACTGTTGAACAAATGTCACAGAAGCCTACTGTTCGTAGACCCCAAAGTGGAGCACTTGGTCTCCAAACAGCAAGCTCCCCTCTCTCCCCTCTGGATCTCCACCGCCACCCTCTTTATCCTGCTTCTGGGACCCTTGTAGCAACTGCACTAACCTCACTGCACCTTTAAATCTTCTTCCATTGGACTCTGGGCTCTTTGAATTCAGACTGTCCCTCTTAAGGTCTGTGCAATCTTTCTCCCATCATCAGTGAGCCCACAATGCTCAGTGACTGCTGAATCTACCAGTAGCATTAGAAAGATGAGACTGGGAAGAAATTTCTTTTTCTCTCTCCTGAGTATTTGAAAAGTATTATTTTTTCTTAACCTAAAGAAATCTACCTGGCATTTAGATACTGCTTTAAAGTTGGCAACAGCTTTCTCATCAATTATTTAACTTCCTTCTTAGAAGAGCACTTGGAGGTGGTGAGGGTAAGGATTCCGGGGCTCAGATAGATTAAATGAATTTTCCAGTTACCTGAATTAAAATGGAACAAGAAGCCAAGCATTTTAATTTCTATGTACTTTCTATCATGTAGTACTGTTACTAACCTTTCCTTTTCAACCAAATACATATATTTATTAAATGCTTGGCATTTTTCAGAGTTTGTCTTAAGTGATATGGTTGGGGGAAGGCAGTTTAAAAATCAATAAGCCTTAATCTCTGCCTTCAGGAATTTAACATTTACCCAGTTCAATAAAATACACACCAGGAAGGACACATTTCCCCCCTAGTTTGAAGCTTACCTGGAAAATGCAATCATATATACAAGAACATATTTTTTATGAATATTATAAAATATTTGTTATATCTTTAAATAACAGAGGCAGCTTGAATTACATCGGTAGGGATATGTTTTCAGAGTTGAAGATGTCAAAAGCATGACCCATATGCATCTTTCCAATTCACAAAATGTAGATTTGATATCATAAAAAATTAACAGAATTTTCCTGAAACACATTTGTCAGATTTATAGTGAGAACTGAAAATATTGGCATTGTGATATATAAAAAACATCACTACTATAGAATATAACCAAATTCCATTGAAAACCCTAAATTAAGAGAAAAACAAAAAGTTCTTGTGAAGGATTAATAGTGATTAGAATTATATTTTATTTATAAAGGAATTTATAAGTTGGTATCTATAAATTCTAACCAATATTTTTATTCCGTATGACTTCTCATTTCTTAAATATTATGTTTTCATCTC
The DNA here is from genome assembly GCA_011751065.1 of Lasiurus cinereus. Taxonomy (NCBI): domain Eukaryota; kingdom Metazoa; phylum Chordata; class Mammalia; order Chiroptera; family Vespertilionidae; genus Lasiurus; species Lasiurus cinereus. Next base: position 42,099,840 of record JAAGEH010000045.1, read on the forward strand.
TACAAAGTATAAAATTGAAATTAAACTAAATTCACTTCCCAGCTACCTGATCCTAAATAGAAGTGTGTGTGAAAATGCTCACAGGGGATGGCTGTCTCCCACTTACTGTGTGTGTGTGTGTGTGTGTGATTTTTTAAATAAACAATTTTTATTTAAAGGTTATTGGATAATGAGGGAACTAATTAATTAAAAATATGGCTGTGTTTCATTTTGAAATTAAAAGGTTTTAAAAATTTATTAGTAACTAAGAAAACATATAAAAAGATATAATTTTAAATTTTGAAGTTAGTAAGAATTTATAACATCAGTAAAACGACTGCAATTAAATTGCTGTTGACAAGGGTCGGACAGAGATGTCCCTACTTAAGAAGGCACAGCTAAGGGAAGAGTTCACTGAGGGTATTAAGTGCAAAGGCCCCTAACATTTGATCTAGGTGTCAACAGGGGAAACAGCCTTAAATAAAAATAAAAAGTTTATGAACAAAGTTGCACATGATAATAATATGAATTATATATATAATTTAATGCAATAATATTTATTACTTAAGAATACATATTATTGCATTTAATAAATATTATTTTAATGATAGACTAGAAGCCCAGTGCATGAATTGGTGCACAGAAGGGGAGGGGAGGGACCACGGGAGGTTGCCACTGGCCCCAAGGAGGGAGCTGGTCCTTGGTCCCCCTGGGAAAGGGGCCATGTCTGCTGCCACCCACCCCCAGTTCTCCATTCCAACCTGGAGCCTGAAGACTCCAGCAGAGTTGGGAGAGGAGATGATGGTCCCAGGCCAGGCGTGGAAGGAATGGATGGATGCCAGGAGCTAATATTGTTATTATACCTTACCACCATGCAGTTTCCTGCCTCTCCTCACCTCCTTCACTTGCCACCATGCCACCACAGTGGCAGGCAGGCAGCCCCAGGGGAAAGGAGAGGATGGAAGCAAGATAAACCCTTATGTTGAGGGCTGACTTTCAATAGATCGCAGTTACAGAGCTGCTCAGCTAGGTACAAAACTCTGACCTAGAAGCAGATTATCTATGAATGGTTTAGTACCAGGGCCTGATGGGGGCTGGCCTGGGGAAGGGGTTGTGGGAAGTTGGCTGTGGGAGTGCACTGACCACCAGGTGGCAGCTCCTGTATTGAGTATCTGCCTCCTGGTGGTCAGTGAGTGTCATAGCGACTGGTGAACTGGTTGACCAGTTGTTGTGGTTGTTTCAGCCATTCAGTCATAATGGTGGCTTAGGCTTTTATATATATAGACTAGAGGCCCAAAGCATGAAAATTCATGCAAGAGTAGGCCTTCCTTCCCCCGGCTCCAGGAACTGGCTTCCCTCTGGCATGCAGAACCCAGTCTTCCTTCCTCTGGTTAACCACAGGCACTTGGGACCCCAGCCAGCTTCCCTTGAGCACCCCCCGCCCCTAAACTGGCTCCCCTTCAGCTCTGGCTTTGTCAGGAGGGATGTCTGGAATGACACACTGAAGACATCCAGTCTAATTAGCATATTACCCTTTTATTACTATATATATTTCAAATAATATCTTACATGCTATTAAAATATCCAACCATATAAGAAAGTACTTATAGAACACAGACTGTTTGGTGTCGGAAACCAAATATTGTTCTCACTAAATGGATGTAAACAGGAGGCCAGAAGGCTGGTCAACCTTAACTGCTCTGAAAGGTCAGAGCTAATTACTCACTGTTTAGTTGAAACATTATTGGTTGAAGCAACCTCTATCTATTTGTTTCATGTTAATTTCTGTTTTTGTTATTTCCTGCCTAAAGGCTAGGGGTGTGTCCCAAAGCCTTAATAAAAGGGAGAAAAAGGCCAGAGCAAGTGGCAGTCCTTTCCACTAGAGGAAGGCTCCCGTCTGGCCCCCCAATATCGCCAAATTAATGTTTTTTGGTCTCGTATTTCGTTTGCGTGCGGCCTCCTTCAGAACCCAAACCCTGAACCGGGAACCCTGAACCACGCGGGACGTGCAAAGAGGTTCCCGCATCTGGCGCCCATCAGGGGCTGCGGAAAAAGGTGCTCACATCTGGCGCCTGACCGCGGGACGTCTGGAGGAGAAGGTATTATTCACCTAAGAGCGAAGGAAGGAAAATTCACCAAGGAAAATGGTGAGGGAAGATTCACCTAGGAAAAGGTGAGGGGAATTCAAAGTACGCAAAGCCCACGGATTAACTACAGAGTCGCGATCTGTAAGTAGGGTGGGAACGTCTTTTGCAGCCAGGCTAATGGGGAAGAATTAGGGTATAAATAAAAAGTAAACTTTATTATAGACTTTTGGTTTGCATGCTTAAATAATGTGGTTTCTTGTTCAAATTAAAATCTTAGTTTGCATTTGGAATCTAAAATCTGTAATAAGTGAAACTCCACTGCCGAAACCGCCTCTGGTGCGGAGAAATTCAAAGGTGGCAGGAAAGGGCAAGGCTCTTTGCTCTCCTGCAATGAGATTATTTAAGGTTTCATTTAAAAATTATAAGAGAAATCACAGGGAAATGCTAATCTTGACCAAATTAGGTGCTAGTTATTACTTCGGAAAGCGAAAAAGAAAGAAAAAATTTAAGATCTGTCTTTATCTTTTAAGCATGAAAAGAAATTCAGCCAGATCTGTTACTGATGCTTTCCCCTGAAGTAAGCAGGATGTGGGGAAAGGAAGAGAGACACTGTGGCAATCCAGTATGAAAGTCCACTCTCCCAGTATACTAATCTAGTCTCCTTTCTCGCCATGAAAAAGTTTAAAAAATTTAGAGATGTGTCTGGAATTTCTGTACTCGTGAGGAGAGAAGCCCGGCTTAAAAAGAAATGCGCGCAATTGTCCACCTTTTTGGACATATTAGACAGGGTTTTAAGCTGGAATCTCTGCGCAAAAGCTGCAGAAAAAGAAAAACCCAGAACTGGTCTTTATTTTTTAAGAAAAATGGCGTAAAGGAACCAAAAGGAGAAGATTTTGTGTTATTAATCAAGGTTTTCAGCTAAATGCAAATTAAATTGGGAGAAAATAAAATAAAATTTCTCTAATAATTAGGAATTCAAAATACATTGTTGATTGGTCTAATATAAAAGGATTAATTCTGTGGTTCCCAACTGACAGTTTAAAAATATAATTGATATCTTAAGATAATTATAAAAATATTATAATCTTTAAATCATATATGAATATATATATTTGATGGTTTTTTCCATGTTAAAATTTCAAGGATTTAACAGAGATGATTCTTGTAAAGCCCCATAGGCCCAGAGTAATACAAGAAATTTGTTCTCTCTTTTTAAAGGACATCTTCTTAAATTTAACCGATCTAATATACTTGAAATTGCATGGAAAACTTTATCAAATAAGAATTAAAAACTATATTTTAAATGTTGTGAAGGTTTTGGCCTCTAAGAAGGACACAAGATAGCACTCTAGGGAGAGGCATAAACACTCAGCCTCTGAGAGATCCAGTCTCTCGGTGTCCTAGATGTCAGAGAGGTAACCATTGGGCCAGACAGTGTAAATCAAAATTTCATAGAAATGGTCAGCCTCTAAATCAAAATACAGGATATGGTCAACCGATCAAGATACAGGATATTGTCAACCATTGGGAAACAGCCAGAGGGGTGCCCCCCAGCCCCGTTATTAATAGGGGAAACCTGCCCTGCAAGGCCCACAGTGGATTCCCTCATCCGAGCAACTCCAGGAAGCACAGGCCTGGATCTTAACAGCACTATAGCAGTAACTTTGACTCCTGATAATGCTCTGCAAGCTATTCCTACAGGAATTTGGGGTCCTATGTCACCAGGAGCATGGTAAAGAGGATGGTACAGACACCTAAGAACGAATTTCTTGCAATACCAACAGTTACCAGCTATACGGTAATATTACATGGGGCACATGGGGAAGTATTTTTGACTTATATTCCTGACCCTTCATGGGTAAGAACCCTTAGGTGTACTGATTCCCCTGTTTCTTATAGTCTCTAAGAAGGGCAAAATTAAGTAAATATTTCTTAAAATTCCAACATTCTAAAATGACAAAAAGCCCAAAGCCACCTGTATTCTTAAGCTAGAGGTGGGGCAACATTTGTGGCTTGTGAATCAAACATAAACATTTACTAAATTTCTTTTGCTTTATAAATTGAGATACCTACTTTCATTAATAAATTAGCTTTTTAAATAAAAATCAAAGTTTTCAGCTAAATAAAGAGCCAATGTTTCTGTAAGCAATTTGATTAAGTATTCTAATAAAGTAACTAAGACCTTGTCTATACAAAAAGAAATTGATAGCCAGTTTGAAATTGAATTACCATGGCCTAGAACAAAAGAATATCCTTACATAATATTATTCTACAATGTCATTATAAATTTTTTGACAAATATCCCAAACAAACTTACAATCTAATTCTCTGAATATTTGGTAGCAATTAAAAAAAATAACATAAAAGAAATTAAGGCAGTGAGAAGACACTTGAGCATTCTATATTGGCTTTTCTTGCTCTTTTTGCCAAGAGGGACCCTCCCACAGCTGTCGCCTGAGCTTTCTGTTCATGCTGAGGTTGAAGCCTCATGTTGGCTGGTACCATGAATCTGTCTCTCACCCAGTGGTGTGAGCTGGGCCCTCCCTGGAGAAGAAACCTGGGTTCCCCAAGACATGTGATCAGTGCTGGGACATTGCCAGCAGGCGAGGGGATCCCAAGGCAGGTACTGGGCGTGGAGGCCACAAAGGCATCGGCTACCAAGGAGAGGGAACTGAACCTCACATCAACTTGCTTGGCCCCAGAGGATGGCTGGTTAGCCAGAGACGGGTAAGATTCCTCAGAGGAGGAACAACCTAAGACAGGCACAGTCGCAGAGGGGTCATCAGGAGAAAACTTGGGGATCAACAGAGGTGAGGCACAGATCCTCACCCCCCCCAACATTGCAGGGGCTTAAACCTTCGCCCCTTCTGAGGGAGGTCTCCTGCCCCATGGCTGCTTCACTTCCCACACCCAGCTCCGATGGGGACCCAGGTGACAAGACAGAGACTTGGCCCAGCTCCGTTCGGGACACAGATGACAGACAAAGATTTGGTGCAGCTCAGATTGGGACTCAGCAACAGACAGACTTGGGTGACAGCTGCCCTATATTCTACATCCAACTTAACACCAGGAATGCTCAGGGCCTACTCAAGAATGCAAATAATCCTTTCCACTAATATTTACAGGATAAAACTAAGACTGTTGTTAGAATATTAAATTTAACAATAAAATAGTAGTTAAATTTTCAAAGTAATTTAATTGGTTAATTGAAATAGGTGAATATTCAAGAAAATTTAATTGTACTGGAAAACAGTTGTTCCTAAAGTATTAACTTAAATTTCTATTGGTAGTTCATTGCATGGTAAAATTACTTAACATGCAATAAACATAAAGCAGTCATATTTGCATTATAAAAATTTTCCAAAAGCCTCATAATTAAATAAAAAAAGGGGGGATAGTACAGTAATATTATGTAAGGAAAAGCATCTTGTAAGCAAATTACATCTAGAAAAATTTTTTTACTTAACAGCAAGACACCCATGAAAAACAAACATAGTATTAAAATAAGTCAAAGGAAAATCATTTGGGCAAAAATAAAAAGGATCCAAAGTCAAATTTATAGAAAAAATTCCTTTACTAACTTTTGGTCGAGAATGTTTATATATTTTCAGAAAAACACCTCCAAGACCATGTGAATTCCTACAACAGAGAATGCTCCAGCTATGAAGACAAGAGGAGAAACAGTCCAGAGATGGAAGATGCTGAGGACACCTTGCCATCCTAACTGTCAGCAGCTGTGCATCGATGCAGATTGCCCAGGACCAAACCAGAGAGGGTCAGACCTGCATTGCCACCATTTGTCCACCATCCAGAACTGAAATAGCATTGCTAATATGCACATTCAAAAAACTGTTGGACATTGAAACTGGGACTCAAAGGACTGTTGGTCCAGAAAGAAAGATACTATAGACTTACTCATTTACCTCTTAGCATAGCCATGTTGCTTGTCTTATTTTTTGTTCTTAATATTTATTTCTAGTCTGCAGATGCAAGATTTTTTAGAGGAAAAGAAAACGGGGGAGATGTCGGAAACCAAATATTGTTCTCACTAAGTGGATGTAAACAGGAGGCCAGAAAGCTGGTCAACCTTAACTGCTCTGAAAGGTCAGAGCTAATTACTCACCGTTTAGTTGAAACATTATTGGTTGAAGCAACCTCTATCTGTTTGTTTCAAATTAATTTCTGTTTTTGTTATTTCCTGCCTAAAGGCTAGGGGTGTGTCCCAACGCCTTAATAAAAGGGAGAAAAAGGCCAGAGCAAGTGGCAGTCCTTTCCACTAGAGGAAGGCTCCCGTCTGGCCCCCCAATATCGCCAAATTAATGTTTTCTGGTCTCTTACTTCCTTTGCGTGCGGCCTCCTTCAGAACCCGAACCCTGAACCGGGAACCCTGAACCACACGGGACGTGGAAAGAGGTTCCCACATAATGGTTTATCAAAAGCTTACATAACATGAAAAATAAGACATAGGAAAAGTCTGTGAAGATAGGCAACAATGTTTGGGCCATCTTGTTAAATGGAAAGGGCAAGGTACAAAATTACAACTACAATGAAGCCCAGGTATACAGAGGAAAAAAACACAATCAAAAAGACTTTAAAGAAATAGAATAAACTGCTTCAATAGGTCACTTTTGAATGATAGAAGATGCTTTTGTTTGTTATTATCAACTTTTTTGAATGATTACTAGTCCCTACACTGGAGGAGCAAACCTGGTTCCCACTAACTCAGGAGGTTGGTTATTGCCCTACCTTTGGGAATGAACGCTTCACATTTACCTAATCATGCAGGCAAGTTCACACCACACACACTAAGATATGCACTCAAGTTATACATTTGATTTCCAGTGAACATTGTGCATTTTTGAGGCCAACACAGAGTTTGGTCTGGCCTAGGTGTTGCTGGGGAACTCTGCTTCCAGAGGTCAGAAAACTCATTAGTCAACAGAGCCAGATATCAACAGTACAATGATTGAAATTTCTTATGAGAGACAAATTTTTTAAACTTAAAATTCTCCTAGCACCACTTCTTCAAAATAGATTCGCCCAGGCCATGGTATTTTGTGGAGGAGTCACACTCAAGAGACCAAAGAGCTGCATGTGGCTTGCAAGCTGCAGTTTGCCAACCACTACTCTAGGCATATTAAGGAATCACCTGAAAGGGCCAAGAAGAGGGAGAAGATCCTGGAGGTAGAGCTTTAGTCCCTTAACTGTTTCAACCACAGTAGCTACTCTTCATCTATTTTATTCTTTGATGTGCTTTGGGAGAAAGGATCTCTGCTTTACACTGTAGGATGACAGCACTCTCCAGGGGCCTGGAGAGAGGGCATGCAAGCCCCTTTAAATGTTAAAGAGTGAGAGATATGAAAGTGAAGACAGTGAGTGCTGAAAACACCTCTAAGAGGTCTCACTGTGAAGAGAAATGCCCAATAGTGGAAAGAGTAAAGCTTAAGCACAAAAGAGTTTCAAGTTCATATTTATAGTTAATGAGAAAAGGTCTAAGTCTCCAGTGTTTTGGGAGTATTTTTTTTCCTGTTAGCTTTGATTTTTAATCATGGATTTCCTTTTCAGAGATCACATCTATGTCTACATATATATAAAAGCCTAAGTGACTGTTATGACCAGCCAGCAGAACAACAGTTCGCTATAATGCACACTGACCACCAGGGGGCAGATGCTTAATGCAGGAGCTGCCCCCGTGATCAGTGCACTCCCACAGCCAAACTCCCATGGCTGGCCAACCTCCCGTGATCCCTCTCCCTGGCCAGCTGGCCCTGATTGGCCCCAATTAGGACTGGGAGAGAGGGCCCCGATCACCTGCCAGGCCGAGAGACCCCACCTGTGCATGAAATCATGCACAAGGCCTCTAGTACTATTGAATAAAAGAGTAATATGCATCACTCCAACACACAAGATGGCTGTCCCATGCAGATACAAGATGGCCACCACAAGATGGCCAGCAGGAGAGGGCACTTGGGAAGGACCAGGCCTGCAAGGGAGAGCAATTGGGGACAATCAAGCCTGCAGGAAAGGGCAGTTAGGGGTTACTAGGCCAGCAGAGGAGGGACAGTTGCTCCCAACTGTCCTACCCTACTTTCCCAATCACCCCATACTACCCTCCCCTGCTGGCCTGGACTCCCCCATAGCTCCCCTCCCCTGCATGCCTGGTCCCCCCAACTGCCCTCCCCTGCAGGCCTAGTTGCCCCTAACTGCCCTCCATGCAGGCATGGTCACCCTTAACTGCCCTTCCCTGCAATCCTGGTCCCCCTCTACTACCCTCCCCTGCAGGTCTTGTCCTTCCCAACTGCTGTCCTCTGCAGGCCTGGCCGCCCCCTCAACTACCTTTCCCTGTAGGCCTGGTCACCCACAACTGCCCTTCCTTGCAGGCCTGGTCCCTCCCATCTGCCGTCCACTGCTGGACTGATTGCCCACAACTGCCCTCCCCTGACAGCCATCTTGTGATGGCCATCTTGTGTCCACATAGGGGTAGCCATTTTGTGTGTTGGAGTGATGGTCGATTTGCATATTATTATTTTATTTGATAGAATTTCACATTATATAATGATATTTCACATTATATAATGATATAATGTATATTAATGTAAATAGCCTTTTGACATCTAAATTTGAAGAGATTAAGTCTCAGTTGAAGAGCATAAACTTCCAGTTATAAGAAGAATGAGCTCTGAGAATCTACTATACAGCATGTATGATCTATACTAATAATAAAGGAATGTGCAAATTGGTCCAGGATGTTGTCACAGTAATATACAGCATGTATGATCTATACTAGAAGAATGTGCAAATTGTCCAGGATGTTGTCACAGTAATATACAGCATGTATTATCTATATTAATAATAGAGGAATATGCAAATTGTCCAGGATGTTGTCACAGTAACAACCGAACAGCAGGCTGCATGGGATGACCAGGCCAGTAGGGGGTAGAGTTAGGGGCGACTAGGCCAGCAGAAGGAGTAGTTGGGGGCAACCAGGCTGGTGAGGGAAGTTGGGGGAAACCAGGACCACATGGGGAGCAGTTAGGGGCAATCAGGCTAGCGGAAAAAGGCAGTTAGGGAGGCAGAGGCAGTTAGATGTGATCAGGCTGGTGGGGAGAAATTAAGGGTTATCAGGCAGGCAGGCAGGTGAGCAGTTAGGAGCTGGAGGTCCGAAGGCAGTTGTACATCCCTCGAGGGGGTCCTGGATTGGAGAAGGTGCAGGCTGGGCTGAGGGGAGCCCCCTGCACCCATGCATGAATTTTGTGCACTAGGCCTCTAGTAGCTAATAACACTGTATTACATACTTAAAGCTGCTACAAGAGAGGATCTAAAATGTTCTCCACACACACAAAGACATGGTAATTTTGTGATGTGGTGGAGGCGTTACCGAACTCTATGGTGGTAATTATTTTGCAGAATCTGAGGGTATAAAATCAACACCTTGCCCTTAAACTTAGACAATGTAATGGCAATTGTGTCCCAAAGTTGGGGAAAAGGTCCCAATTATTCACTAAAGCTGTGGGAGAATTTTTAAACTGTAGAGCTTTCCATTAAGGAAAATGCAAATTAGCTGTTAAGAAGGCATCACAAAAGCTGTCTGATGTGACAATCCACAGACAACTTCTCAAAAAGTATTCAGCATGGCAACAGTGAAAGACTTAAGATCTTCAGAAACTCCCAAATTTTAAAATGTCTTATGCAAATCTAAAAACAATACAGGTGGAAGATGAGCTGAAACAAACCCAAGGCTTACCTGCACTCAGAACCTGTGGAAACAATCCTGGCGAAGGGGTCTCAGTTCTGTGCACTGGGCAGGAGACACAGAGCAGGCCGAGTATGCCCTCTTCAGCTAGGATGACTGGCAGGGCTGGCCCTCGGCTGGGATCTGGGGACTGGCTTTCAGAGTGTGCTTTCTAATCTCTAACAAATAAACATGGTTCATGGTGCACAAAATGTTCAAACAATGTGATTTGGGCTGAATGCTTGCCTTCTCTCCAGAGTCTAGGATTTTGGTAGTTGCTGGACAGAGGGAGCCTCTGCAACCCATCCCACAGAAAAGTGGCAGCAGGTTACTGTGTTTTTTCTCTGCTTGGGGAAGATAGGCTGGGTGTGCTCTCTCCCAGGACAGAGGGCACTAGAGGCCTGTATGTGGCTTTTTATAGACTCCACCTGTCTTTTCCAGGTGGCTCCTGTTGTGTATCATCTCTCTGCAATGGACTGCAGTGGTGAGCATGACAAACCCTGGGTCCTGTGAGTCTGTACAGTGGACTCCAGACTGTGTGGAGAGTTCTCAGTATCCCTGAGACAGGCACTTAAACACTCATGCACACTCAGAGCACGTAATACATGTGAAGCACGTAATGCATCCACATCATATTCTATTGGAAAATCTGCTCCAAATAGATTATTAGAATACTAGAAGACTAGTGCATGAAATTCATGCACTGAGAGGGCAGGGGAGGGGTCCCCTCAGCCCAGCCTGTGCCCTTTCGCAGTCTGGGAGGCCACTTGCCTATGCCATCATTCGGACATCCTTAGTACAGCAGAGGCAGGAGAAGCTCCTGCCACCACCTGGCTCAGCATTGAGCATCTGCCTCCTGGTGGTCAGTGTGCATCATAGTGACCAGTCGTTCCACCATTCAGTCAATTTGCATATTAGCCTTTTATTATATAGGATTATCAGTTATTCAAAAAACTTGGAATCTTTTCCCCTAGTTTTTTGTTTCTTGGTTTTATATATTTTTATTGATCTCAGAGAGGAAAGGAGAGGAAGAAACAGGCACATCAAAGATAAGAGAGAATTTTTGATTAATTGCCTCCTGCAGGCCCACAATGGGGGCTGATCCCACAGCCTAGACAAGTACCCTGACCAAGAATCAAATAGTGACCTCCTAAATCACAGTTCAAGGCTAAACTGAGCCATGCTAGTTGGGCTCCTCTTGTTATAAATGTCTGACAAATTAATGTCCTGGATTCTATTTCTTCTTCTACCACTAAGTAGTATAGGGAAGGTCACTGTCCCTCTTTGGGCATCAATTTCCTTATTAACAAAGGGGTTCATTTAGGTGAATTGTGAGGGATCTTCCATCTCTAAAGGTCTATGTAATTTCTGCATTTGTTTTCTCTTGGTTTCCTGGCCTTACAGTACCTATAATTAGCCACAGGGTGGCAGCACAGCCTTATTTTACCAGTAGCAGATTTTGAGCATAGCAGGTGATAATCTAGAGAACAGTATTTATTGAAGGGGAAATCGTAATAGATAGGCATACTATGCATACTACAAACTACCCCATGCTCAGGGCCTCATTGCTGGGTAATGGCAGAGCTCAAACTTGAAAGTAGCTCTTTTGACTCCCAAACCACTGTTCTAGACTTAATATATAGCACATAACTACATAAAATTTCTGTAGTTATACAAATTATAACTACATATATAATTTATGTAGACATATATGTGTGTGTGTGTGTGTGTGTGTGTGTGTGTGTGTGTGTGTGTATTTGGCCTGTGTCAGATCCTGCATATCATCATATCATGATGAAAAGGGGAACAGGAGTGAAAATTACATATAAAGAGAAAAGGTATTTTAGGATAAATAAAATGAGAGCATTTTATCTCAACCAAGAAGATAATGTGTGATGAACAGAAGAGTACAATTCATTCTAATTTCCTCACTTGAGGTAAAATTAAATATAGGTAATGTATAAGAAGTCAGTGAAATAATAAAAGGCTGCTAACAAAAATTTGAAAATAAAAATTTTACCCGTATTAAACTTATTGTCATCCAAAGCCTCAAGAAATTTAAGGGCAACAAAGACTTTTTAAAATTCAGCATTGAGGACCTTTCAACTCAAAGTGTCAGGTGAGAATTGTATAGTCGCACTACAATGGTTTGAAATTCCAACATACGATCTATTAAATGTGCCATATAATGGGGCGTTTGATGACTATCATGGACATGCGTGATCAGCAGAGCTCATCTGTTAGGGTGGGGAACCTTTCTCTGCCAAGGGCCATTTGGATATGTATAAAATTATTCGCAGGCAGTACAAAATTAGCAACTTAAAAATTAGCTACTCTATTTTGGTCAAACATTCAACTAACTCACCCCTGAATGCCTTGGCAGGGCCAGACCAAATGATTACATAGGCCTCACATGGCGTGGTGGCCGAACGTTCCCCACCCCTGCTCTAAAAGGTCAGTTTCTGTCCACAACAGCAAATAAATCTCCTTTCCTCATGTTCATTTTTCTCTAGCCACTGAGGCCTTCTCTCCAACAAAGCCTACTGGCCACTGCTCTTCTCCATATGTTCACTGAGCTGGCTGCTCATCAAATAGCACCGCTCCCCAAACCTTGCCTGACCCCTTATCTCAACTATCTCCACTCCACCACTTGTTACACCCCATGCTGTTTTATTCCATGTTCTCATTTAAAGTGTTTTCTTTTACATGATTATTTTCACTCTCTCCCTACTAGAATGTATGGCTCTTTGTCACATTGCTGGTTCCAGGACAAGTGCCTGGCAGGGACTGGATGCTCCATCATAGCCTTGCGAGAGCAGCAGAACTGGACCCCCTGGGGAAAGTTTCACTCAGAAGCCCAGTCTTCATCCCTGGGCCAGAGCTAACCCTGGGACCTGCCTCTGTCCTAGCTTTGGGAGCCGGGTACATTTGACACTTACAGCAGACTTTATAAAAATTTCGCCTCCATTGGCCACACAATTATTTTTAGTAGTAACAAAAAAAAAATTCAAACAGCAAAATGTTATTCTATTGGCCCCTATGTACAATCAAGCCAGTAAAAATATAAAAATAATACAATAATAAAAATAAAATAATTACATTCGTGTACTTCTTAGAAAAGAAATAATGTATACCGTATTTTGCATTCTAATTCAGTTTCTCATTTTGAGCACAAAACCTCTTCAAGTGATCATAGAAGTGAAGTAAATCCAGTTTTTGTTCATCTTTACAAATCCCATGTGATTTTTATTTATGTCAAATCCACTCTCTAAATCAAGGAATATGTGGGCACAAACTGCACCCAAAGCCAGCTGGTATTTCTGAGCCATCGCTAAGTTACTGTTCAAATGAGCACAGGTAGCTCTGAGTATACAGGTATTTAGGGCTGATTATGCTACTGAGAGTTCTCCAAGTCAGTACCATGTAGAATTTAGTGTTTTGAAGGATAAGTGATTTTAAATTAGCTAATTTGATATATACTATATATTCTTAAAACTTTACAGTAAGCAACTGCAGCAGACTTTTTAATAGGAGTATGTTATCTCTGACACTGCTTAGAATTGTCTCATGTGTTGATAATTAAAGACATGTGGATATTATTTGGTTTCATTAATGTTTTTAGATCTTCCTTAAGACACTGCACCCTTTGTGGCCTATATAGGGATGGACCTCCCATCACTCCTCTCTTGCCATACCATCATGTAGGCTCAAAGAGTGAGAATGAAACAGAATGTTTCCTTTAATAACACTTCCTTTCACATGGAACCTGGATGCCATTCTATGGTGTTAATTGGCTTTTTCTCCCTTTGATTTCTACCATCTTCAAAGCCCACCGCTCAGAGCCTCCAAAATAAAAGCTTGAAGACATAAAACTCTCCCAGGAACTATCAAAAGGCCAATAACCTAAAACTCCTAAAGGACATCCATCTGCTCCAAAGAGGAAAGAGGAGATGAGAAGAAAGGAAGAGTAATCAACACACTTTTCTCCAGGAATGAAGACCATCTCCCTCTCTCAAGATCGCTTGCTCTCACCTGTGTGGCTCCTCAGTCCTGTTTCCTCACCTTCTTCTAGAATAGCTTTCTTATTCCTACCAAGGGTATTTGTAAACAAAAAGGTCTCCATCTCTATGATTTTAAGTCTTTATTGGCTACACCCCCCCCCTACCTGGTACTTCCTAAGCATAAATTCAGTTTTTACCTAAATAATTCCTATTCGCCATTCATAAGTCTGCTCCAGTATCACCTGTGCCAGACAATTTCTCCCTATCTCCATGCCTGCCCTCTCCTGCCTAGCTCAGAGATATTTATACTCTTTTTAATGCTATTTCTATAATTGAAAAAAAATAGTCTACAACCTACATGCATTTTATTCTGCTTGCTGTGATGTTTTTTTGGAGCAGGGCTTATGATTTTACTCATCTTTTTAATCCTGAGTCTCAGTATGTTTTCAATACATGTTTGTTTGAGCATAAACAGATGTTTGTTTGAACATAAGAAACTGAGGACACAGGGTATGTCTTTGAACTGACTGAAACTTAGCATGAAAGAGAAATTTTCAGCCACATCTCACCCTGCAAACTGCTGAGATTTGACTTAACCTTAGGAATGCCTGAGACTGGTTTATGTCTGCTTTTACTGACATCCCCATGCCTACTTCCAACCGATTTTCTAGACAAGCTGACATTACTTGAAGTCCTTCATCATGAGTAATGATAATTAGAGGGAACTGATGACACAGCAGTCATCAAAGCCTGCATACATGGGTGATGAAAACAGGAAACCATACAGAAGTGACATTAGGTAGGCTGACTACACTGTCTAATCTCCATCTACTCTAAAGAAAAGTGATGGTCATTATTAATTATTTCAAAGAAATACCAAGGAATTAGAGTAAAAACAATATTGCTTTGTAAAGTGAAGTACTTTGTGTCATTGTCCTCAATCATTTGTCCTCCTTCTATATCAGGACTATACGACTCTACTCACTTTCATGTCATTTGTAATACATTGTGTGTGGGGGGGGGAAAGCACATCCCTATGGCATCCACTTTGGGTGTGGCCATGTGACATGCATTTGCCAAAAGACTTGCAAGCAGGTGTTTGCTACAATTAATTAAGCTGATTTCAACGTAAATGTGACTCAAGCTTTCTTGCTCTTGCCCTTCACCAGGAGAATGTCATGTCTCACACTGGAGTTAGTTTTTCAGCACTGGTTCCAGAATAAAAGGATATATGGAGCTACACTGACTCTAGGACTCATGACCTGCAGTACTCATGGAATGCAAGTATTAATTAAATATTGATTATCATAAGCCACTGAGGTTTGTGGTTCTTTGTTACTCAGTACATCAAGTAAATTATTGAAAATTTATCTTTTTTATTTTCTTTAATTTAAGGATATGAAACATATATTTATCTTTTCTATAATCTGGCACAAAAAGTACTTAATAAATGTTTTTAATGAACTTAACTGCAATAAGATAAAAGAGGCTTTGTTTATGTAGAAATTAAAACTTTAAAAAAATAGTTTCCCTTTGTGCTGTGGACATCTATTGTTTTTGTCAGTTCGGAATCTCTTTCTCTACTTCCAACAGCATCATCCATCCCTCTTAGGGGGAAGTGATTGAGCTCCCAGTAATAGGGCTCTGGCCTCCTAGGATACAGTACTAGGCACATACTATAGATTTTGCCAATTATAGCACCCCATTTTCTCTGCCATAGAGATTAATTCATGGTTAGGAATATGACCCAAGATGATACCTCTATGTTATATTTTAATATACTAAAATGGATGAAGAAAACTACCACCCTTTTTTTTTCTGGGTTCATAGCTGCAATAGTCTGCAGCCATACACAAACAGCCAGGGGAAGGGGTAGGCAAAAACAAAGCCAACAGAGAGAGTAGCAGACATTACAGAAAGTTCTGAGGGCTTCTGAGTCCTTTGCCAAGTCCCTGAAATCTCATATCTAACCTCTTTCTGTGAGCAATTCTAGAATATTTATAAAAATTCCCTCTTTACTTAAATAGATTCAAATTGGAAGCTCTGCATTTATAACTAAAATATTATTGAATACAGTTTGAATTAAAGTAGTGTTTAAACCACTGGTGGAGGTTTTTCTTGTTTTATTTTTTAAAAAATATTTTTATTAATTTCAGAGAGGAAGAGATAGGGAGAGATAGAAACATCAATGATGAGAATCATTGATTAGCTGCTTCCTGCATACCCCACATTGGGGATCAAGCCTGCAACCCAGTCATGTGCCCTAACTTGGAGTCAAACCATGACCTCCTAGTTCATAAGTGTACACTCAACCAAGGTTTGAGTCCAGCTATTTGGCTCAGTGATTGAGTATACATCTATGAACTAGGAGGCCATGGTTTGATTCCCAGATATAGAGCAAAGCTTTAAATGGGTTAAATGGATCCAAATCCAAGTACTTGGCTTATAAAATATGACACTGCTGGGAGCCTGTTAGAGAACCTACATCAGTAGTCTGGTCTAGCTGGAAACCAGTGAGGACTGAGGATGGGTTGTTCCTGAGCTTCCACCTGACCCATAGAAGAGCTTGTAGTTTCAACAATCAGGAGGTAAAAGGATCATAAATTAAGATGTAACTTATGTGGCTTCCAATAAAGTACATAAGAAGAAATAAAAATCATGGTTAAAACCTTAGATGACCTAAAATATGAGGCTTGGATGATCTTTATTCTGAAAACAATAGGGAGCCATTGAATGAGCCCAAGAATGGAGTAGTAACATAACTGGAATCATATATGAGCAAGTGTCAATAAAAGGTTTTGAATGATTGAGACTGATATCACACTGTATCCCCAAAAAACACATATTTTTTATTCTTTTTTATACTCCTAATTTGAGAAGGTTTTACTTTCAGAAGGACTAATTACAGAAAGGAGAGCAATATGTAGGGTAACTACAAGGAGAGTGTAGGAACCCAAGGTTAATCCCAGCTATACTAGCTTGAAGGGACAAGAAAAGAGAGAGGTTACTGAAACTCTGAAGGAAAGTTGTGCAAAGCAGGCTATGCAGAAACAAGTAGTGACATTCTGACCTGGCTAGCTAGAGATACCGTTACAGAAAAGGAAGTAAAGGAATAAAAATTCTGATTTCACTCTTTCTCCATTCCATCTCTTCACAAAGCTCCACATTGGGCAAACTCAATAGGCATCCAGAGTAGATAGGAGCACCTAGAATAATTCACACAAGTCAGTCTCTTAGGTAGAAAGAAGTAGAGGACTGAAGAGGGGATCTGGAAACAGAAACAGGATGTTTCTGTCTCAAAGTCTTCCAAATAACAAGGAAAAT
Source organism: Lasiurus cinereus (assembly GCA_011751065.1). NCBI lineage: Eukaryota > Metazoa > Chordata > Mammalia > Chiroptera > Vespertilionidae > Lasiurus > Lasiurus cinereus. The sequence goes on from JAAGEH010000045.1 coordinate 42,116,963, forward strand.
CCTATTGTAGTAGTTTACAATGTTTACTTACCTATATTAACATAGATGGAGAGTGAGTAGAAATGATACTAGAATAGCTGAAATTATTACCAATATACGAGATGCATTATTCCCAATAATTATTTAACATAATTATATTTAAGCATTAGACTCATTTATATTATTGTTCAAGTCTCTACTACAAGTATGATAGCTATGCTTATGGAGAGTGGGGGTAAGAAAAAAGGAATAGTCAAGACTGGCTTAGAAGTATACACAAGGTAATTTGATATACCAATAGTGTGAAAAATTAGCTAAGAAGTATTAACAGTAGACAAATTGAGCTTGGATTATTAAACTTCACTTGAAGCCACATATTCCTGTTAGTAGTTGAATATGCTATTTGATCAATTACCTTTCAAGTTAATGACAGAATAGAAAGCTCCTAAGTTTGATCAATTATCCTTCAAATTCATGACAGAATAGAAAGCTCCCACAAACAGACAATTTGGTGCTTCCTAATGAACAGCTAAGTGATTGTATTTTATATTATCAGATACTTGATTCAATTCCTGATCACCGTTTTTACACATGGGCAACCATAGGCAACACTTTTATCCCACTGGCTTATGAAAAATGTAGGCCAAAATTCTATAAACAGCTCTGCAAAGGATTGACAAAATTAAAATATTCTTTGTAGGCTGTGGGCCTGAGACCTGGTCCCATTTCAGCTCTCTAATTTGGTATAAGTCTTTTGACCTTTTAACCTAACATCTTTGCCCTATCTAACCTCTCAAAAATATATATATATTGAGTGCTTACTATTTTCCAGTACCATGTTTATCTCCCTTACTTACTGCAACAATCCAAGAAGTAGGTACTACTATTATCTCCATTTTACCCACAAGAAACTTGAGTCTTGTTAATTTAGGTTAACTAATCTATCTACAGTCTTGCAGATAGTGATAAAGCCAAGAATTGATCCAATGCCCTGTCCTCACACCAACTATACAAGCAAACAATGTTTCCCTAACCAATAATAGTATTTTGGGGGTTTGGATATATATTTAAAAAAACTTACATTAAAGTTATGTATTATATAAATGTACAGATTTTTATTTTTATTGATTTTTAAAAAGAAGGGGAAGAGTGAGAAACATCAATCAGCTGTCTCCTGCACTCCCCTTTCTGGGGATCAAGCCCAAAACCCTGGTATGTGCCCTAACAGATAATCAAACCAATGACTTCTTGATTCATGGGTCAATACTTGACCACCAGACCATACTGGCTGGGCTAAATGTACAGATTTTTGAAACCCAACATTCATCTCCACTTCCTAAGTAAAACTTTTCAAAGAGACTATGCAATATACTGGTCATATAAATATCTTATTTTATATTAATAAATTTCTATTTTGCTGTGATTGAGCCATAATTTTCAATTACTAGACTGTGTGACAGCATGTTTGAAGTAATTGAAAAGTGAACAATGGCTGAAAGAAAATGTAGAGAAACAAAAAATATATACACTTTCTGCTAATATCACAGTATTTATATAGTTGTTCTTCAGAATCAAGTCACTGTTTCTGTATGACTGTTGAATAAACTCAAAAGAAAGATTTTCCCATATTCCAGTAAGCATACATTTAATTTATACTGTCCTGATGCTATGCTATATAACTTGATTCTTACTACAAATTCCTCTACTCAGAACCTGCTCATCCCAGTTTTCTGTAAAACAGACATTATAAAAAACAGAATAAACCCCTAGCTGTGCACATTGATCAAAATATGGAGGCCTAAAAGAGGCATGCTGTTTGAAGAGCACTTTCAGACATCTAGCTGCACTCGTCTAAGTTCTATTCTCCTTCCCTTCCATTTCCTCTTCTGCAGGATGCAGGAAATGCATTCTCTTTTGAACAGACAGTACTTGTGAGTCTTCCCCCTCCCATTCTCCTTAAAATAAAGGGAATTGTACAATAAATAAATAAAGGGAACTATTCAGTAAGTAAATGGAATTAGTCCAAGTCTTTTTCAAGGCTGCAGAAGGCTATATCAGTGCAGTCTATGTGCCGATTCTAACACCATCACCCTTCAGCGAGCAGCTCTCAAAAGATAGAGCAGTAAGATGGGTCCTTAAGCCTAACATATGCCCACCTGCCCAAAGTCCCAGTCCCCACTAAAGACAGTGGAGTCAATAACACAGATTTAGTCAATATCTTTAATCAGTTGTCCAACTGAAAAAATAATTGTGGGAGACTTTAAGCATTACTTTATTTTTTGCCAAAAAAAGGTAATTTTTTAAAGCCTAATAAACTCTTCTGCTTTCCACCAATAAAGCAAATCAAATAAAAACTTTATTGCTCAATGTTGGGTCTGAGTAAAATGGGAAGAATCAATCTATTAATCTAGTTTGGTTAAACAAAACTATGTTTTATATTCTCATAATAATGCTGCCTGGTTCAGCCAGTCCATTTTAATTGAGTGCTGCCTTTGTATCAGTTCTGAGAATTGAAAAAGTAAAATTATAGTTCCACTCCCCAGAATATAAAGGTGCATCTACACTAATAAAAGAGAAACATGCAAATTGACTGTACCTCTGCTATGCCCACAAGCCACACCCACCATCCAATCAGGAGTGAGATGCAAATTAACCCAATCAAGAAGGCTGTGGCCACAGAGTGAGCGAAGGTTTGGGTTTCCCCAGCAATTGAGGAAGCCAAACTTCCCGCTCTGACCCGCCCTGGCCTTTGATCAAGGATACACAGTTTCAATTATAGAAGATAAATAAATTCAACAAAAATAACAAAAGCCACAGAGCTGGAGAGAACAGACGCTTAGGTTGCCCAAGCAATGGAGGAAGCCAAGCTTCCCACCCAGCCTGGCAGCCCTGACCACCACTCAAAGCTACAAAGTTTCAATTATAGAAGATAAATAAATCCCAGATACCAGGGCCTCCGCTTGGGTGGTCAGGGAGAGGGGTGTGGCTGGCCTGAAAACCACTACATCCCCCTAGCCCAGGCCACCTCATACCCCAAAGGAACCCTCACCCTGATCTAGTTTCCTTCAGGGAAAACTAGCCTGCCACCACCTGTGCACCAGGCCTCTATCCTATCTAATAAAAAAGTAATATGTAAACTGACCATCACTCTAACACATAGATGGCTGCCCCATGTGGTCAAAGATGGCTGCCCTTAGGTGGACACAAGATGGCCAGCAGGGGAGGGCAGTTGGGAGAGACCAGGACCAGACCTGCAAGGGAGGGCAGTTGGGGGCTATCAAGCCTGCAGAGGAGGACAGTTAGGGGTGACCAGCACTGTAGGGTAGGGCAGTTAGGAACAATCAGGCTGCCACGGGAATAGTTAGGCATCAATCAGGCTGGCAGGGGAGTGGTTAGGGGGTGATCAGGCTGACAGGCAGAAGCGGTTAGGGGCAATCAAGTAGGCAGGCAGGCGAGCAGTTGGGAGCCAGCAGTCCTAGATTGTGAGAGGGATGTCCAACTGCCTACTTAATACATCCCTCAAAGGGTCCCAGATTGGAGAAGTTGTAGGCTGGGCTGAGAGACACACACCCCCATGCAGGAATTTCAGCAAACAAAAGCCCAGGCCAGATGGCTACACAGAGTTTTACCAAACATTAAAGAAAGAATTAAAACCTATCATCCTCCTACTATTCCAAAAAAATCAAGAAGAAAGAACACTTCCAAGCACTTTCTATGAAGTTAGCATCACCGTAATACCAAAACCAGATAAAGACAATACAATGAAAGAAAATTACAGGCCAATATTCCTCATGAACATAGATGCCAAAATCCTCCACAAAATTCTAGCAAATTGGATGCAGTAGTACATCAGAAAGATCATACACCATGACCAGGTAGGATTTATCCCAGGAATGCAAGGATGGTACAATATTCGCAAATCAATAAATGTGATACATCACATAAACAAATTGAGAGATAAAAATCACATAGTCATATCAATTGATGCAGAAAAAGCATTTGACAAAATCCACCACCTTTTCTTGATAAAAACTCTCAGCAAGGTGAGAATAGAAGGATCATACCTCAACATCATAAAAACCATATATGATAAACCCAACCTAACATCATACTCAATGAGCAAAAACTAAAGCCATTTCCCCTAAGAACAGAAAAAAGACAGGGATGCCCACTCTCTCCACTCCTGTTCAACATAGTACTGAAAATATTAGCCATTGCAATTAGACAAGAAGAAGAAATAAAAGGCATCCAAATTGGAAAAGAAGAAGTAAAGTTGTCCTTATTTGCAGATGATATGATACTGTACATAAAAAAAACAAAAGACTCCATCCAAAAACTACTAGACTTAATAAATGAATTTGGCAATGTAGCAGGATACAAAATTAATGCCAAGAAATCTATGGCATTTCTATACACTAATAATGAACTTACAGAAAGAAAAACTAAAAAAGCAATTCCATTTACCATTAACCAAAAAAATTAAGATACCTAGTAATAATCTTAACTAAGGAGGTAAAAGACATATATGCGGAAAACTACAGGATACTGAAAAGAGTTAGAGGAAGACATAAACAGATGGAAGAGCATACCATGGGAGAATCAACATCAATAAAATGTCCATGCTACCCAAAGCAATCTATAGATTCAATGCACTACCCATTAAAATACCAATGGCATATTTCACAGACCAGAAAGAACTCTCCAAAGATTCATCTGAAATAAAAAAAAAAGACCCTGAATAGCCACAGAAATCCTGAGAAAGAAGAATAAAGTAGATGGGATCTCAATACCAGATTTCAAGATGCATAACAGCCACTGTTCTCAAAACATCCTGGCACTGGCACAAGAACAGACATACAGACCAATGGAACAGAGTAGAGAATTCAGATATCGACCCAAACCACTATGCATAATTAATATTTGACAAAGGAGGCATGAACATACAATGGAGTCAAGACAGTCTCTTCAATAAATAGTGTTGGGAAAATTGGACAGAGACATGCAAAAAAATGAAACTAGACCACTAACTTACACCATACAGAAAAATAAACTCAAAATGGATAAAGGACTTAAAGATAAGAAAGGAAACCATAAAAATACTAGAGGACTCTACAGGCAGCAAATTCTCAGACATATACCGAAGGAACTTCTTCACTGATATTGCTCTAAGGGTAATAGAAGCTAAAGAGAAAATAAATGAATGGGACTACATCAAAATAAAAAGCTTTTCACAGCAAAAGAAACCATCAAAACAACAAGAAGGCCCACTCCATGGGAGAACATATTTCCCTATGTTATCACTGATAAGAATTTAATCTCCAACATCTACAGGCAACTTCTACTACTTAATAAAAGGAAGATAAATGATCCAATAAAAAAAAAATGGGCAACAGACCTAAATAGAATCTTTTTGAAAGAAGACAGAAGGAAGGCCAAGAGACACATGAAAACATGCTCAAAGTTGCTAATTATCTGAGAGATGCAAATCAAAAGGACAATGCGATACCATCTCACTCCTGTCAGAATGGCAATCATCAACAAATAAACAAATGACAAGTGTTGGCATGGATGTGGAGAAAAAGGAACCCTCGTGCACTGCTGGTGGGAATGCAGATTGGTGCAGCCAGTGTGGAGAACAGTATGGAGTTTCCTCAAAAAACTAAAAATGGAACTACCATTTAACCCAGTAATCCCACTCTTAGGAATATATCCCAAGAAACTAGAAACATCAATCAGAAAGGATACATGCACCCCTATGTTCATAGCAGCACAATTTACAATAGCTAAGGTTTGGAAACAGCCTAGGTGCCTGTCAGTAGATGACTGGATCAGAAAACTATGTTACATCTACACAATGGAATACTATGCTGCCATAAAAAAGAAGGATTTTTGCCTTTTGCAACAACCTGGATGGAACTGGAGAGCATAATGCTAAGTGAAATAAGCCAGTCAATGAAAGAAAAATACCACATGAACTCAGTCATTTATGAATAATAAAGAACATTATAAACTGATGAACAAAAAAGATAGATAGAGTCAGAAAGCATCAGACTGTCAAATTATAGTGGGAAGGTTAGGGAGAGGTGAGGTCGATAAGAGATCAACCGGACTTGTATGCATGCATATAAGCATAACCAATGGACATAAGACATTGGGGGATTAGGGCATGCATGGAAGTTTCAGGGGTGTGCAATGGGAAGATAAAAAAATAAAATAAAGAGTGGGTAGCACAGGTATGAGTTAGGCTGGATTTAAAAGACAGACAGAATCTTGATTAGAAAAAAGAAGGGAGAAGGATTTTCTGGGTTGCCCTGCAGATCATAGAAAAATAATAGCAGAGAGGACATTAGTACTATGGGAATACTCAGCTGGCACCAACAAGTTGAATTATTTCTGTGGGAATGCGGATAAAGAAAGGGAATCAAAGCATCTAATGACAGCTTATCTGAAATAACCTCAGTGTTAAATATTGATGATGATAATGGCAGAATAAAGAGAAAAGAAATAATCATGAGACATTGCAAAAGAACCTAATCATTCCTTTCACCCTTCCCCATAAAATCCATTCTCCTCTAGACACAATTACATTCTCCTTCCATTCTCCTCTAGACACAATTAAGGTATTGAGTGTCAGTATGAGAGCCCATGACTAATTTTAGGAAGTCCTCAGTGTAGAAAAGACATATGATTGTTGTGCTTGCCCATGGGGAAAGATTATGCTGATGAATAGAGAGGTTAGTCCTATCTTCGAAGGGGCTTCTGAAACAAATGGTGCCATCAACTGTAGAAATAATAGAAGAACCAGGAAATTAACAAATAAAGTTGCTAATTAAGTGGAGTAAAGACTAAATGCAGAAGACAGGTATCTCACAATGGGGAAACAGTAAAGGAGCTCTTTCAACTCTTCCTAAACTGAATCAGCATAAAAGATTCCTTCCCAGAGTCCCAATCATTGGTAATATGGGACAGAGCAAAAGTCACGGAGAGATTATGTCATTGATGTACTCTAAAAAAGATAGCACAAAACATTTGAAACTGAGAATGGAATTCAAAACAGCTTAGCTGCATTATCTTTTGACATTTTTAATTGCTATTGATTGATCAAAGTGTTTGTCTACATGTTGTGCTAATACAGATTAATTACTCCAATATCCACTTAGAATTAAATCAAAAGAGATTGCATTATAATTAGTTAGATCTAATCATGGAGCAGGGAAGAGAGTTCCACTATTTAATGCTTCATATGCTTAATTTATATTTCGGAAAGAGCATGCTAAATTTAACCTCCCTCCAAATGAAGTAACTGACACTGACAGATGACATTTTTACTCACTGCATGTCCAGCTCAGAATACTGTTTATAACAGGAATTTCACTTCAAAGGCTTGTAGGGTTTGCTGAATAATGATATCATCAGTAGTCTCCAACATAAATTTCATATAAAGGTATATTGACATAAATTTTAAAAATCTTTGAAATTGAAAAAGTATAAATGGCTTGAAAGGGTTAAAATATCAATTATCCTGATATACAGAAGACACGGTCTTCTTTTCAGTATCTATTGAACAGCAGTCCTTTTATTTTGCTAGATTTTACCACTATATCCCAGCTCTAGGAGAAAATCCTAATACATCTACATCAGTCAAGGTAATCCTACCCATTTCATTTGTTTAAGGTAAATTAAGTCTATGCCAATGAATGAATGAAAATTCTGTGGCTAGAGAGACTTTTAAACTTTTTATTTAATGGTACCCAACTGTCCTACTGGGTATGGTTCCAGTTTGCCTCAAGCAGCCATGGGTGGAATGAACCTAAGAATGAAGCCAACAACTAACTCATCAGATGGCTGAGCAAAAGGAGAGAAATCAAGTTTTTTTGAGAAAGTTATACCAGTTAATCAACCAACCTTGAAGTCTGATCTCCCTTAGGATTTCTTCAGTAAAATGAGCCAGATAATATTCTTTGTGTTTAAACCATGCAGAGTAATAGTTTTTGTAAACTCTAGTCAAAAGCATTCCTTCCACTATACTATGTATGTAGTTTAATTCCTCTGCTACACTTGTTAGAAACCAAGAAATTGATTCTTAATGCATGCTAATCCTATTTTATTGGCCCAAATATGAAGAGTCAAAGGTGGGTGCCCTCTGAAGAAAGTAGTGTAACTTTAGAAGTTGCCACTAATGGGTTCTTCAGGGCCTAAGAGCTTAGTCCTATGTCATTATCACATACCAACCTCATCATTGCAGAGAATAGGGAGGATGCTGCACCTCGTTACAGGGATCATTATGAGTTAACCAATGTGGGTCTTGAACCTCAAGCATAGAAGAGATTACATCCTTAGTGTTTTAGTATCCAAAGGGAACTAAGCAAAAAAATACATGAGAAAACATAATATATATAAACATATTTAAATTATTTGCACTAAGTGAGAATCTAAGCTTTTATTGGAAAACTAAAAATTAAACTGAGAAGAGGACAGGTTCCATGGTAAAAAAAAAAAAAAGCACAGAGTATGAATCCTAAAATATGGTTAAATTCCTGACTCTGTGCCTTTCAGCCGTGTGACCTTGTGCTAACTATTTAACCTTTATGAGGCTTACTCCCCTCATCAGCAAAAGAAAAAGATAATGATGTAATATTCAAAAGCTGTTAAGAGGATAATAGTGAGATCATGGAAAAGAGTTTAATAAATTCTTTATTATTTACCTTGTTATAATTTCTTCAAAATGAATAGCATCTAACCTGATTGGAAAGACAAAATGTTCATGGTATGACACTGGTTGATTCATGTCCATGGTCATAGCTTTCAACCTTCCATTGTCTAAAGAATAAAGTCTACATACTTTTGAACAGAATTTAGAGCATTGTACAACCTACGCCTGCCTTCAGTTTATATTTCCAGTCTCATCCCCGACTACTGACTCATCTTACAAGCTCTACTTGGCAATGAACTTGTAGTCCTACATTCTTCCACTCCCGTTGTTCTCTGCCTTCCTCACAAAGAGCCCCTTCATGCCTTTGTTCCAGTTATTCCTCCTCTAAGAAGACTCCCTTTATGTCTTCCTAAAATCTACCCAGGTCTACCCTAGCCGGTTTGGTGCACTGGATGGGGCATCGGCCTGGGGACTGAGGGTTCCCAGGTTCGATTCCGGTCAAGGGCATGTGCCTTGGTTGTGGGGTATGAGGGGGCAGCTGATCGATGCTTCTCTCTCATCAATGTTTCTAACTCTCTTTCCCTCTCCCTTCTTCTCTGTAAAAAATCAATAGGATATATTTTTTTTAAAAGTCTACCCAGGTCTCAAAATCCACTCCAAATGCCATCTTCTTCATGAGGACTTATATACCACCACTAGTTGTAATCTCCCATTTTCTAAACTCCTACTGCCTTTTAGATGTGACTTGCTTGCCCTTAAAAACAAAACAGAAAAACTTCAAATAATGGCTACATGTAAAAACATATTTTTCTTATTAGACTATAAAGTTTTTGAGGATAGAATTATGTCTGATGAGGATTTAACTAAGGATGCTAAATGAGTAAGTATTTAGCAAATATTAGTTCAATTAATATACATAAATAATAGAATGAAAAAATGGCTCTTGAAATACAGAAATGAATTAGTGTTACATGTTGTATATGTAAAGGATAAGAAGAATTCACACAGAGTGATTATTTCAGTATCAATTGCTAACAGGCAGAAGTGTGGTTGAGGCATAGCTTGAAAGAGGATAGTATCTAGATTAACAGAGAGGATATAAAAAGCCACTACAGTTTATCTCTATCTCTATCTCTATCTCTATCTCTATCATCTCTAGCTATACCTATATCTAATTCATCTATACCAATATCTATATTTATACATATATCCATATCTATCTATAGATAGATACAGCAATTGAGAGAAAAAAAATAGTTTTGTATACGGCAGAAGCAGAGAAGCACTCATATAACAATCACATGGGCTCTTGCCTAGACAGCAGTGAGAAATAAGAAGAGCTGTAAGGCCGAGACCGGTTTGGCTCAGTGGATAGAGCGTCGGCCTGCGGACTGAAAGGTCCTGGGTTTGATTCCGGTCGAGGGCATGTACCTTGCTTGCGGGCACATCTCCAGTGGGGGGCGTGCAGGAGGCAGCTGATCGATGTCTCTCTCATCGATATTTCTGACTTTCTATCCCTCTCCCTTCCTCTCTGTGAAAAATTAATAAAATATATTTTTAAAAAATTATTGAAAAAAAAAGAAGAGCTGTAAGGTCAAATTACGATAAGTCCAAAGCTTAAGCCTTCAACCTTTTTACTGTATAAGAAAGACATTATATTCTTAGTAAGTCACTTGTAACATAATATACACTCTAAAATGTATTAATGATATATGGTTTATCAATATCAAAGAACAATGAAGTCAAGCATTAAAGGTAAATCCAGTAATTTGAGATTAGCAGAATGGAGAACTGATGGTATCCCTAATAGAAATGAAAAATACTCACAGGGGCCCAGTTAAGTAGATGAGGTGGCAAACTAGTTTGTTCTTATTGGATGGAAGATAAAGGGCATCTTGGAGAGAACAGATGAAGGGCAACTTGGGGAGAAAGAGCAAGTGTGTCCATGAGTGAGCACCCTCTGTTACTACAACAGAGATGCCAAATTCTGATCTCCATGCAAAAGAATACCCAAACTATCAGATGCTCTTTTAATCTGAAGGAGGTCATTCCATTCCCCTATAAAAAGAGCCATTTATTGCCCTACCTGATTTGGCTCAGTGGATAGAACATCGACCTGTGGATTGAAGAGACCCCCGACCCCTGATTTGATTTAGGTCAAGGGCACATGCCTAGGTTGCAGGCTCAATCCCCAGTAGGGGGCATGCAGGAGGCAGCCAATCAATGATTCTCATCATTGATGTTTCTATCTCTCTATCCCTCTCTGAAATCAATAAGAATATTTAAAAAGAGCCATCTGTTTGTATTGCTCTATAGCCTACTATAAATTCAGGCATACTACAATAAAAGTATAAGTGATGCTGATCACTTCTTACATTTCCTCACAAAAAGCAAAATACAGCCTATTGTTTTACCATCATTACTCTATGATCCTAAATATTTATTATATAGACAAGATAACTTTTAGAATGTGAATATCTCTGGGAGGGAATTCTCATTTAATGGGAAAAGTACAGGTTTCTCTGGGTAGTAGGCGAGGATCGTCACCACAGAGGTGGATGAATGGTTATACATTCCTGCTGTTGAATAGACAGTCTCACCTTGCACACCTCCAGAGGACACTGTATTTATGTAAATGGCATCTCCTAAAACATAATTCCAGAAACCCATATGGATGGTGTCCCCAGAACTGTTAGCCCTTCCCCAGACCAGAGCTCAGTTCAAAGACAAAAATGTATTTACTAGAGGAAGTTCACCCTCTTATTTATGTTTTTATTTTAAGCCTACATGTTTCAAGACTGGTCTAGAGCCTCGGCTTCCACTGTCAATAACTAGATCCAAGTGTTGAAACACAGTTGGATCTCCTAATACACTGTTTCTCCAATTACCGGAGGGATGGTTTAGGAAATATTTATGAGAATTTATATTTTATATATATAAACACAAACATATATATTCATATGTCACATAAGTATGCATTTGTGTATATATGTATATTTATCTATACATTTGCAGTTAGACATATCCTATATATTTGCAGTTAGACATATTCTGAGCCATCTGGTTAATTTACAAATGATATTGACACAAAACTTTGGAACCAATGTTTCTGGTTTTTGTTATGATCTGTTCCACTCCAAGTAAAGTTCAAATGAAATCATCATGCATCAAATGAACAATAGTTTATCTTTAGTTCAAATAGAGGAAACATGAAGTAATTAGGTGACTTTTGAAGATTCAAAAGTTCTTGTGTTTCTGCTAAAGAAGAAGAAACTTTATTTTGCTGTGAAATAGATATATCATAGAAATCCCAGCTTTGAGCCTACATTATTGCAACAATTCACTAATAGTAAGAATAAGTAGCAAATGTGCAATAAAAAATGTCTCTGTCCCCAATTCCAGCAATTTGTTCATATAACATTTTAATGTTGCTTTCAGTAATACTATCTAATCAACTTTATCTTCAAGTGGGAAAAAAATGTTTGGGCTGACATGGAATCAAAATTAAGATTTTAGGATTTCTAGTAGGCAGAGATTTGATTACATTTAAAGTGGGATACCTTCAGTTAACAAAGAAAACCAATAAAGTATTAAATATGTCTAATATAATTATGTAACCTATATTATTTACATAAGTATTATGAAAATAAAAGCACAGAAACATTAAATATGGAACTGCACCTGAACTGAGGCAATTTTTTGTCATCAAAACATCACCTATAACATTAAATGAATTCTATTAATTCGAATTGAAGTCCTGTTATATAGACTTGTTCATAAAATAATTTGTAATTTTATATTTTCATAATTTTGTAAGAGCTATAAAAAGAGAAGTTTATTATATATAAATGTGTTTATAATATGAAATAAAACAATGTAAATTGCCCTGGGGGGCCATTAATATAGTGTTTCATGAACAGAGGTGATTACCTAAATATGAGATATACCGCTCTGGAAGATCTAGGTCCAAAAAAATTCAGTACAGTTCAATATATTTTTATCGATTTTTTTTTTGAGAGAGAGAAACATCGATCAGTTGCCTCCAGCACACACACTGACTGGGGGATCATGCCACAAGCTGGGCACGTGCCCTGAGCGGAAATCAAACCTGCGATTTATCAGTGCACAGGATGACACTCAACCAACTGATCCACACCAGCCAGGCGCCAATTCAACATATGAATGACACAACCTTTCCAGTCCGCTTATGCAATACCTCATTCATTCATATTTAATGAATACTTACTGTGTGTTAGACACTGAAGCCATAGCAGTAGTCAAGATAGATATGTTCCCTAGTCTCAGGGAGCTTAAAATCAAAGGAGTCAGAGAGAAAACTAAAATATGATTAATAATTTTTTAGAAAACTAAAATATGATTTAATAATTTTTTTAAAAATCCAAACTGCCATCAATGTATGGTGTGAGGGAAATAAGGAGGACCCTATATAAATGGAGTAATATGAAGGATCAGTTAAGATTAGATGATTAGTGGGAGCCTCTTGAAGAACATACGTATTGCTAAAGATGATCCCTGGATGGAATAATAAGCCTTCCAAAGAGTACACATGGTCAGCAAGGGAAATTATTCCAGAAGAGAGAATAAAGAATTATAAACCTTTAATGTAGAAAAAAATGTTAGATGACTGAGGAACTAAAAGCAAAATAATGTGTCTGAGAAATAGTGAGCATGGGGAAGAATGAGATAAAATGAGATTGCAAAGGGAGGCATGGAGCATCATTTAGGGTCTTGAAAGCCATAGTAGTTTTTACTTTATGCTTGGTGAAATAGAAAGCCACTGAGGAGTACAGCAGTAGAAAAATAAGATTTAATTTATATTTTTAAAATATTAGGCCAAAGTGGGTGAAATAGCTAGCTCTACCATTGACAAAACACCACAGCCTCCTTCATTTGGGATCAAGACTACCTTAAAGAAAACAGGATCCAAGACCATCTTTATAGGGTTTTTTGTTTGTTTATTTGTTTGTTTGTTTTCATGTAAGTTGTCAAAATTATTAAAATTATGAGATTTTTACCTAAAATATCTGAATTTTCTGCATCTCTGAGATTTTTTTTTTTTTTCTGGATAATGCAGTAACACTGAGCCTACATTCAGGCCTAGAACCAAGTGGTCTGAGCTGAGTAGCAGCTGCTCCATTTCACCATTTGGAAAATGCTGTAATTTCCTGTTTGTCACTTCCCTAAACTCTTCCATTGATTAAGAGGGAGTCTTTATTCATGTTTCTCACCTATTGGTATATCTAGAGGCATTTATTTTGTTACCTCTTTTTAGGTGACATGGAAATAGTCACAGCCCCTGGGAACTGTCTTAAGTACTGACTCAAAATTTTGGTATAGATCATGTCTAACTTGTTCTTTTCCTAGATCTGAATTTGTTTATTTATTAACTCTGGGATTTATGTCCATCTGTCTCTCCAAGACCAAACTTAAACAGGAAACATCAGCTTATGCTGTCTTCGTGCTTATCCACAGCCTAGTCCTTAGCTTCAGTTCTGAGAGCCATCACCCTAGGGTTCAAGCTCACATATTTAACCTTATTTCTCTCTGGCGACATTCACATTTGGACTCTGCACTGCTTACTTCTACTGTGCAACTCATTGCTGGACCTTTTGAGGGATATTTTATTGTATGTACAATCAAGTGCTGTGAGACAAAACATATGCTGCTTAAAGTGATTCATGTATAATTTAATTATAACTCCAAAAATGGGGGACTTACAATTCCTATCACATATTATGTACAATCCTCCCAGGTTGAGATTAACTTAAGCCTGTTTCTAATTTTATCCCCTTTCTTTCATTTGCTTAGAAAGCACAGCAATTTAGTAAAGTCTTGAAATTTCCATGAAAAAAAAAAGTGCTTCTATAAGAATGTAGGCATTTTAATTTATTCATTGCTCTACCTCCAGTACCTAGAACAGTAGTATACTGTAAGCTTCTCAGTAAATAGTCTTTTGAATTAGTAAATGAATGTCAGGCTATTGAACACTCAGCCCAGTATTGTGCTTCAAACATATGAGGCTACAAAATGGATAAACGTGATTGGACTTTGTGATAAAAATCTCCAAAATAATAGAAGTATATTCTATATTGCTTCCCCAAATACCTGCAATTATTTAACTGTAAGCTTTGGCTGTTATCTCACATGTTATTTTACTAAGCCTATTAATATTCTAGATCTATAACATCCCTCAAAATAATAAAATCTGACTATTAATTGCCTCCTGATAAAAGCGATATATCTATTGGTTATACACATTATCTTGAAACAGGCTAACGGACACCGTAATTATGAAATGATTAAACAATCCTGGGAATGTTTCCATATTAGGAATAACCACTAATTTATCACATATGGAAAGGGAGTTATTCAAATCATTAGTCATTAGTGATTATAATCACTAACAATCATACATGAAAATATAGTTATCCAAATATTGCTGAACTGCAGTCTGAATCACCCTCATAATGCCTTTCCTCTTCTTCTTCTCCCTGAGCCAAACTTCTAGGGTGGAAAAAACATTCATCACACTCCACGTGAAATGAAAATCTCTCAGTCCATTAGCTCTACCTCTATCAATATCACATTGGAGATGACTCTGTGATTCTGTTCTCTTTCTTTAGTTCTAGCCAACACAGGAGCCTTTAACCCTTGCTAAATTAATATTTCACCACATCTCTAAACAAAATAATGAATAAATAACCATTGGAGAGAGATTTTGTTTTGTGAACCTTAATGAATAGCACCTTAATTTGCTGCTGGAAGGGAATAAATTATGAGGAACAATTTATAGACTGACCTGATTTCTGACTTCCTTAAAACAAAAAGTATGTCATATGAACCTTTTTTTTTCCTTTACAGCCATACATATTAGTTTTTTAAACATCTGAATCAATATTCTCTCCTTCTATGCACTAACTCAACTCATTTCATGACAAATTAATTTGTCAGAAATCAACAACTGCAGGTTAGAGATAGAAATACAGTCACATGAAAGACTAAATTGGGCTATTTTGGATCTGTTAGTCTCATGATGGGATGCTTTAATTTATGCATCATAGAAATCTCTTTACACCACTCTGCCTGTAATTGCAGCAGCACATAATGCCTGCCTGTTCTTTGGTTTCACTTTGTTGTAGAAAAGCTGGTAAAATGACATTTTATATAACTGATAATTTTCTAGGACAACCTCACTTTAAGAGATATTATATGATAATTTTCTACCTCATCATCTTTCTAAAAAATAATAAAAACATCCTAGCTGGATGGTTTGATTGCTTGGAGCATCATCTGTACACCAAGAGGCTTCAGGTTTGATTTTCAGTTGGGCACATACTAAGGTTGCAGGTTTAATATCCAGGTGGGGTATGCACAGGAGGAAACTGATCTATGTTTTCCTCTCACATAGATGTTTCTCTTTCTCTCTCTTTTCCTCTCTCTAAAATCAATGAAAAACATATCTCAGATGAGATACTAATAGAAACAATGGTAATAATAAAAGGCATGGATAAGATTTAAATAATCCAATTGAATGATATGCTAATTTTTTCCTTTAATTTTTTCAGATTTCCTATATAGATGTAAAATTAAAATCGCACATTACATAAGACCCTTTATCCTATCCCATTCTTTATTCCGAGGCCATCATTGTTATGGAAGGCTCATTTAATTGTCTATCTAATATCCATTTCTCTTTGCTAAGAGAGTTCCAGTGTACTTCAGGGATGGAATTAATATAAGCCAAGCTTAATAATATCATGCCCAACTTCCTAGCCTCACTTTCAGCTAGGGGTCACACACTAATGAGACTAAGTGTTTGGGAGATGTTTGAGAAACTGTTACTCCCCCAATGAAAGATAATTGATGTGGCTAACATCACTCTCTCTCACCTTTTGCTTTGAGCTTAGACTTGATATTTGGAGCTACAGCAACTATCTTAAAACTAAACAGTAGCAGATAAGAGGATGAATAAGAACATGCTATGGATGCCACAGGGCAAACACAGTTCCTAGTTCCTGGTTGGCTTTGTTGAGTTTTGGGTGAAATCCAACAAAATGCCTATGTCCAGACTTCTTGGTATTTGAGAGATATCAATCCAGTTGATGAAGACACTTGCTGAAGTTTCCTGTAATGTTCAGATAAATATCTTTATCTTTCTATAAAATAGCACAAGGCTCTTCCATGCTTCCCTTTTTCCTGGTCCCTCCAAATCTATATTCCACTAGAGCTCTCATAAACATTATACTCATGCCACCCAGATTGCTCATCACTCTCTGAATTCTCTCTGCAGTCCACCATGGGTCTAATGGTTTCTTCCCTATTAGCAAAGTCTCTTGTCTTCCTTGTTGTTTTTTTTTGTTGTTGTTCTTTGTTTTGTTTTGTTTTTCCTCATCAAAGCTATGTTAGGAGATGGAGATGGTGGTGTAGGCAAATGCCTGTATTCGCTGCCTCCCACAACCACATGAAAATTACAACTAAAATACAGAACAACCATCATCTAGAACTGCCAAAAAGCCAGCTGAATGGAAGTCCTACAACTAGAGAAGTAAAGAAGAAAGAACAAAGAGATTGACAGGCGTGTTACTGACTGGTCCAGCACCCATGAGCGCCCTTTCTTAATCTGGAAAGAGATATTCTCTGTGGAGGCTGCCTATGAGAAGTAAGGGGTCCCAGCCCTACAGCAGATGCCCACCCCATAGTCCCAGATCTAGGAAAAGAAATCCTCATAACTACAGGTTGTGAAAACCTGTGTGGATTGGGGTCACTGACACAGAGGCTGCTGGAGACCCAGCTGCTCCTCTTAAAAGGTTGGCACACAAACAACTTAAAACTTCCTGCTTCCACTCAGCTCCAGTGCCAGGGTGAAGCTCTGGGGAACACAGACATATAAGGAGCAACTGAATTGTCTGGCATCAGGGCAGGAACTTAGGGTGGATTTCTCCTAGATGGAGGTGCTCACAGGGATCAATGTTCCTGTGCTGGGACCTCTCCCACTGCAGGGCTGACTGGCAGCCATTTCTGTTTGCTCTGCCCTGGTGATTCTTTGAGACCCTGTCTCATCCAATTTACAACTGCGCATAAGCTGTGTGAAGTAGATTTTGCATATGCATGGCCTACCCTTGCTCAGTGTAAAGTTGTCAAACAAGCTTCAGCTGAGTCCAGGAGCCCCAAACCTATCAATAAAAGGCTAAAGACCAGCATCAGCACCAGCACTAGCCTGCCTTTCTTCACAACTAGGCCCTCTCTGGGCACTTCCAAACCTGATACAAAGAGGAGGAATTTGTAGATCTCTCTGTAGCACTTGCTGGGTGGCTCCAGGTAGTGGCTGCCTTTACTCCTCCCTGGAGACCTAAGAGCCAATGTACACAGTGGTCAGTGTCAGACCACACCAGATTACAACTCTACACTCCATAACTGACACACTCAAGGGGCAGACTCAGTAAGCACCAAAGCCCCACTGAAGCAAGTCCTGCTCCATAGGGGTGTCTCCTGCACAGCAACTCTCCCACTGTACTCTCAGCTGGTCTTCACAGATAATTGGCCTGCAAGTCAATTCCTTACAGTGACACCAACAAAAATCAAGTCTCAACTACAACAATACTGTGCACACAGCCCACAAAGGGATACACCTAGAGTGTCTACCTCCAGTGACTGGGGATCCTGAGCCACTGGGCCCTATAGTACACCTATTACACAAGGTCACTCTGTCAACTCAAGGAGACATAGAAGCTCTATGTAATACACAGAAAAACACAAACAAACAAATACAAACATACACACACATACACACACACACACAGGGGAGCAGCCAAAATGCAGAGACAAGGAAACATGTCACAAATTAAAGACATGGAAGAAAGCAAACTACTGGATATAGAGTTCAAAATCACAATTATAAGATTACTCAAGAATCTTCTATAAACCTCCAAGGGACTTTCAAGGATCTTAGTGAGAATGCCAAAAAAAAAAAAAAGAAAGAAAAGAAAAGGACCAGTCAGAAATTAAGCTTATACTGCCTGAAATAAAGAATAATAGACAGGCATTTAACAGTAGACTAGAGGATCCTGAGAATCAAATCAACAAGTTGAAATATGAGAAAGCAAAAACACCAACCAAAAGAGAAAAAAGAAAAAAACAATCCAAAAATATGAAGACAGTGTAAGGAGCCTCTGGGACAACTTTAAACATACCAACATCTGAATTATGGGGCTGCCAGAAGAATAGAAAGAGCAGATATTGAAAACCTATTCGAAGAAATAATGACAGAAAATTTCCCCTACCTGGTGAAAGAAACAGAAGGAAGCACATAGAGTCTCAAACAAAGGAACTCAAAGAAAACCACACCAAGACACATCATAATTAAAATGCCAAGGGCTAAAGACAAAGAGAATCTTAAAAGTAGCAAGAGAAAAGTAGTTAGTTACCTATAAGGGAGTGTCCATATGACTATCAGCTGATTTCTCAACAGAAACTATGCAGGCCAGAATGGAGTGGCAAGAAATACACAAAGTGAAGTATAGCAAGGACCTACACTAAAGATTACTCTACCCAACAAAGCTATCACTTAGAATTGAAGGTCAGATAAAGAGCTTCACAGACAAGAAAAAGCTAAAGAAGTTCATCATCACCAACTCAGTATTATATGAAATGTTGAAAGGTATTCTTTAAGAGGAAGAAGAAAAAGATAAAAAAAATATGAACAATAAAATGGCCACAAATACATATCTACCAAAACAATTCAATCTAAAAATCAAAATAAACAAATAAATCTAATGAACAGAATAAACTGCTAAATAAAATATAATCAGGGGCATGGAAATGAAACAGACTGATAATTCTCAGAGGGGAGGAGGGATGAGGGGGGCAGGAAGAGATGAAACAAAGATCTTATATGAATATATACATTACCTATGGACACAGACAAGAGGGTGGTGAAGGTCTGGGGTGGGGCATGACCTGGTGGAGAAGGACTATTGGGTGTAAAATGAGGGACATTTGTTAACATCTCAACAATAAAAATAAAAATAAAAATAATTATGTTAGCATAAACATATTCCATGACTCAGAAAATCCACTGCTAGGACTAATTCCAACAGAACTGCATATATGCATTGCCAAAGAGACAGATAGAAGATAACTCATACCATCAATATGTGTTATAGCAACAAAAATAAAAAAAATACTGCAACTACAGCTACATGCAACAATAAGAATACATTTGCACACATTGGAGCAAACATCCAGACATATTCCATTTAAAGTTTTACAGGAAAACTAATCCATAGTGTCAGAGCAAGATAACTGCTACCCTTGGGAAGGTAGTACCTGGAAGGAGGCACAAGAGCTACCAGGGTGGGGGTATGTTCTATTTCTAATATTCATGATGGTCACATAGAGGTGTTCATTTTGTGAAATTATACCAAGCTACACATATATGATTTATGCACTTCTCTCTACATAGCATTTAAAGTAAAAGGTTTAAAAACAAACAAACAAATACATTTAGGCATGCAAATGAATCATTATTTTAAGGGCATTTCTCCCATAATCCTTTCTCTAGTTTCTTTCCATTTCAGGTTAACCTCTTTGTTTCTTATTCTTCCATAGAATTTTGTCTTTACCTACCTTATAACACATATTCCAGGCTGCTTTATTTTAAGGTGTTTTTATATGTAACATCTCCCTTCCTCATAAGACTATGATCACACTGAAGGCAAAGATCACGTGTGTCATCTTATAATACAATGCACAAATCAAGTCAGGAAATGTCACTCATACACAGACTCTAAAGAACTAAATAAATTGATTAACAAAATAGATCCAGAGGCATAGAAGCATGAAACAGACTATGGAATCTCAGAAGAAAGGTAGGAGAAGGTGAATTTAAAGAATTTAACCAAAGAACTTTTATTTATATATGCATAACCCATGGACAATTATGTGGTGAGAGCCTGGAAAGGGGCTAGGTGAGGGCTATAGGGGCCAATGGAGAGGAAAAAGGGACATCTGAAACACTTTCAATAATAAAAATAAATAAATAAATAAACAGTCTCCTAGGAAATATATGTACAACATTTGCTTGTTGTCTTTGTGGTCTTGCATTTGCATATTAATATGAATATTTAAAATTATGAAGGCAGGTACAATGTAGTCAGATTCATTAGGTTAAAAACCTAACACCTTTACTACAAGTCTTAACCTGCCAAATATTTAAGACACAGACATTTATGCAGGATTGAAGTTTCCTCACCTGAAATATGTGGAAATGTTTGCCTCACAGAAATGCTGTGTCTCAAAAGAGCTGATGCACATAAGTATTTTGTGAACTCCAAAGCACTATCCAATGTACAGGCATTGTTCTTTATTGCAATTACTATTGCAATTGTAGATAATTATAATTATGGTACCACACTAAGGTAAAATAACAAGTCTCCTTAGAGCAGGATAGTACAGTAAATATGCACACTCACTGGTTAGAAATCCCTATTCTACATAACCATCCTATCTAAATAAAATAGTAATATGCAAATTAACCATCACTCCAACACACAAGATGGCCACCCCCATGTGGACACAAGATGGCCTGCAAGGGAGGGCAGCTGGGAGCAAGCAGGCCTGTGGGAAAGGGAAGTGAGGGGTGACCAGGTCCAGTGACCAGGCCTGCAGGGGAGGATAATTGGGGGCAACCAGGCCTGCAGAGGAGGGCAGTTGGGGGAACAGGCCTGCAAGGTAGGGCAGTTAGGGGTTACTGGGCCAGCAGGGGAGGGCAGTTGGGGGCAACCAGGCTGGCAGGGGAGGGCAGTTAGGGGTGTCCAGGCTGGCAAGAGAGGGCAGTTGAAGGCAATTGTGCCAGCAGAGGAGCAGTTAGGTGTCTATCTGGCTGGCAGGGGAGTAGTTAGGGCAGTAGTCGGCAAACTGCCATGCAGCTCTTTGGACCCTTGAGTGTTGCTCTTCCACAAATACCATGGCCTGGGCAAGTCTATTTTGAAGAAGTGGCATTAGAAGAAGTTTAAGTTTAAAAAATTAGGCTCTCAAAAGAAATTTAAATTGTTGTACTGTTGATATTTGGCTCTGTTGACCACTGGGTTAGGGGATGATCAGGCTGGCAGTCAGAAATGGTTAGGGGCAATCAGATAGGCAGGCAGGCAAGGGTTGGGAGCCAGCAGTCCTGGATTGTTAGAGGAATGTCTGACTGCCCATGCACCGGGCCTCTAGTAATATATAATAGTAAAAGTGTAATATGCTAATTAGGCCAGACCTTCTGGTGAAGGAAGCCTGGGTCCCAGGTGCATGCCAGCAGTTGGAGGGAGGCCTGGGTCCAGGGTGCTAGAAGAAAGCCAGTGTCAGCAGCTAGGGGAAGGAAGGCCTACTCTTGCACGAATTGCATGAATCAGGACTCTAGTTTATTAGAATTAAAAATTCTGGCTCACATGGAATCAAGGCTTTTAGTCTCCTCTTTTAAACAATACAGGTTGGGTCAAAAGAAGGGTTTATAGTTGTTCATATAGAAAATATAATAACTCAAGAATAAACTCTGTTTTTGAGTTCTCACAACTGTAAACCTAATTGTTTTTGCCCCACTTTGTATGGGTGTCTCCACTGGAAAATTGAACTCAAGCACAAAAAGTAGGTCTATGAGATAGGTTGTCCCAAACATCATTTAAACAAATATGAATGTCATCTATCGTATCAAATCATTCATACCACATACTCAAATCCCAAAAATGAAACTTACAATGTTGTGTTTATTTATACTCATATGGAACTCTGAGTGGTACTACAGGAAGAAAATTCTAAGCAGACTTTATCTTATCTGACATCTCCAATCAGAATTTGTAAACAACTAATCAATATTTGTACAGGAAGAAAATATATTTTTTCACATGATTCATCACTTTTTCTACTCAAAAGATACTTATCATTAGTTAATACATAAATATAACCTGATTTATTCATTTCCTAAAACGTTATTTCTTAAGTATATCCTTCATACTTCCTTCATTCCCACACAAAGAGAAACACACACACACACACACACACACACACACACACACACAGGATTGGTGTTCTTTCTCTTTAATTACTGAGATATTAGTAGTAAAATGGGAAGGCTGGAGAGGAAAAAAATGACTGTCATTCATTATATAAGCAGAAAATTTGTTGAAATAGTCTCACCTCTTCAGTACTTCCCAAAGCACAGTCTACAAAATGACTTTAGGGGACATCTAAATGAAACCTTAAGAAATTATGGTTCTAGTAAAATTATTATGTTAATATAAAAAAACAGAATGGAAAATGTGCTTCTTTTGCAGCTAAAATTACTATGTGAGGGCTAAATTGATTTTTTTTCTTCAATTTTTTTTATTGATTAAGGTTAAATGTGTTAATTTAAATCAAAATAATTTAGAGACTATGGTTATAGCAAAATTATACAGGAGACATATGAGTGTCTAGAGTATGGGGGATAGTGTGTTAGTTAATATCTGTCTCTTACATAACAGTAAGTGTGGTGGGAAAAGTCTCTCTAATGATGCTTTCCTCTGAGTCCATTCCCAAAGACTACTCTACTTCATCACAGAACTATAAAGATAAAAAGTAGCCCTAGCCAGTTTGGCTCAGCAGATAGAGGGCTGACCTGTGGACTGAAGGGTCCCAGGTTCAATTCTGATCAAGGGCATATGCCTGAATTGCAAGTTCAATCCAAAATAGGGGGCATGCAAGAGTCAGCCAATCAATAATTCTCTCATCATTAATGTTTCTATCTCTTTTTCTCACTCTCTGAAATCAATAAAATGTATCCTATCAAATAAAGGAGTAATATGCAAATTGACTGTCACTCCAATGCATAAGATGGCCACCCTCAAGTGGTGAAAGATAGCTTCCTCCATGTGGACACAAGATGGTCACCACAAGATGGCCTGCAAAGGAGGGCAGTTGTGGGCAATCAGGCCAGCAGGAGATGGCAGTTAGGGGTGACCAGGCCAGCAGAGGAGGGCAGTTGGGAGAGATCAGGCCAGCAGGGGAGGGCAGTTGTGGGGGACTAGGCCTGCAGGGGAATACAGTTACGGGGGACAAGGCCTACAGGGGAGGGATGTTGGGGGCGGGGACCATGCCTGCAGGACAGGGCAGTTGTGGGGGAACCCAGGCCAGCAGGGGAGGGCAATTAGGGGTGACCAGGCTGGCAGGGGAGGGCAGTTAGGGGTGACCAGGCTGGCAGGGGAAGGCAGTTCGAGGCAATCAGGCCAGCAGGGGAGCATTTAGGTGTCTATCAGGCTGGCATGGGAGTGTTTCAGGGGTGATCAGGCTGGCAGGCAGAAGCAGTTAGGGCAATCAGGCAGGCCAGCAGGTGAGCAGTTGGGAGCCAGCAGTCCTAGTTTGTGAGAGGGATGTCCCTGATTGGAGAGGGTGCAGGCTGGGCTGAGGGACATACCCACCCCCATGTGCACAAATTTTGTGCACTGGGCCTCTGATTAAAAAAATATATATATTAAAAGTAATACTGTAATATTAATTCTGGAAAAAATATAAAAATAATCATCTTAACATGTGATGAAGAGAATTGCAAATGTAAGAGACAAATGGTAAATGTGGAGAGCTATGCATGTCTCAGGCAATGAGTAGCAGGAATGAATCCCAGTTCCCTGTCTCAGTTCTGAGACTGTGCCTTTCAGCAAATTTCCTATCTGAACCTCAACTTCTTCATCTTTAAAAGGCCTAAATTGTCTCCAAGGTTCCTTCTAGCAACATCAATCTATGAGTCAAAGTATAAAACATAAAGTCTCCATTAGGAGCACAGTTAGCTGTTAAATATGTCAATTAGACTTATTGTTAATTAGGTGGACCATAAATTAAATTGTTGCTTCTTCCACTCAATTTATATACTTCTTCAGAGCTATGCGTTCAAAGGCTTTATTATTTTACAGTGAAGGAGGATCTTGAAGGAGGATCTAAGGAAGCTTGAGAAGGTGACATTTTTTCTATCATTTAGATTCAGAAGAGATCAAGCTACACACCAATGACACTGTTCTGACCTCTGGATCACAAGAGAATGACAATATTTACCTAGGAGTTTATCTGAGGACTTGAGAATTGAAATGATAAGTATTGTATTCCTTCGCAACTTCTAAATTAAACTCAAAATCCTTCCTACTACTTAGCACAACCAACCATTCCTTGCATCTGTCTTCCTCTTTGTCCTCCCCCACCTTCCATTAAAACTCAGAAAAAGAACTAGCTCTTCCTCACACACTTTTAGATTTGACACAAAGTGTTCAAGCTGGAAAAGACAACACAGCTCATCTATTTCTGCTTCATATCAGATGTTTGCATCTTGCTGCAATAGCTCTACAGTCACATAGCATCTGCTTGTACAATAACAATAACTGGAGAGTCATTAGCAGCTAAAACATTCATGTGTGGACTCTATAATTGCAGTCATTGTACTTCCTGTTCATCCCAGGGCTGCCTTTCAAACTCAATCCATCAAACCTATTTCTTCTTCCTTGAAATAACCAGAATATCATATATTCTACTGCAATCTTCTCTTTGTTTAATATCTTCTCTTTATGGTCTTTTATTTTCTAATATGTTTTATTGATTTTTTACAGAGAGGAAGGGAGAAGAATAGAGAGTTAGAAACATCGATGGGAGAGAAACATCAATCAGCTGCCTCTTGCACACCCCTCACTGGGGATGTGCCCGCAACCAAGATACATGCCCTTGACCAGAATCAAGCCTCGGATCCTTGAGTCCGCAGACTGATGCTCTATCCACTGAGCCAAACCTTTTTCAGCTCCTCATGGTCTTTATGTAATCCTTATAAGTCATGACTTCAAATCCTACTAATATCCTGGTTACCATCTCCTAGATGTACTGCTGTGTAATAATATCCCTTGGGAAACATTACACCCAAGAACAGATTCAATATTGTCCTTCCCATTTCCAAGCATCTTGTTAACAGCATGAAATGCAGTGGTACAACCTATTGTACCATTCTCTTCCCTTTATCATTTGTAATTATTGCCCCTAATTTGTGGGACACAGATGGAAACACAGCTACAGTGCAGAGAGGTATCAGTGAAATTCTGAGACTTATCTCCCTATTTGAAACCACTGTGGAAAGAATTTGGGAATCTAGGCTTTCATACAATTTTTACAGTCTCTTTAAGGATAATCCAAAAATTATTTTAATCCCTGAGGAACTTCAACAAACAATACTGTACAAAACTAGACACTTAATTATACATTTATGTGTGTGTGCATATATAAATGTATATATAATGTAGATACATATATATTTTAATCAATTAGCCATTCTTGCATCACAAATGATAGTGGGGTGTGAAAAGTCATTTTTCCAAGATATTTATGTCATGTAATCTGAAATTGTGTGTACAAAATTTAGTTTTCATAATTCATCTAATAAGTAGATATTTGTAAGTCACTACTAACTCATGAAATATGTTCTACTCATTTGATCTTTATAAGACTAAGATGAAAGTAGGTAAAGACTAGTGTTCATTTTCATAGGAATACACAAAACTTACCAAAATTAACATAATCTGTAAATTATAGAGCTAAAACTAAACTCTGGGCCTTCGGATTCCAGATCTAGTCCCCCTTCACAGTATTATTCTTCCTCCATAATTAGGTATCTGAGCACTTCGTTTGGTTCTAAGACTTTATATACATCAGGTATAAATCTTAACGATCTCCTTTGCTCTAATTTCTTGAACATGTTTGAACTTGACTTGGCAATCTCATGGATAATTCTGTGTATTCTTACAAGTGTAGAAAGCACAGGACCATCACTTTTTCAATGGATAAATAATTTGTCTAAACTATTAATAGAAGTATTTCTAATCACAAATAGTTACAGCCACACACTTCCATTAATAC
The DNA here is from genome assembly GCA_011751065.1 of Lasiurus cinereus. Lineage (NCBI taxonomy): Eukaryota > Metazoa > Chordata > Mammalia > Chiroptera > Vespertilionidae > Lasiurus > Lasiurus cinereus. The sequence goes on from JAAGEH010000045.1 coordinate 42,143,514, forward strand.
ACCCAGAGAAACTACATGGGGCCCCAAAACTATTAGCAGCCTTCACTCATCAATGCTAATAGCATTCCTAGGAGAAGAAATCCAAAAGCAAGAAAAACTAAAGCTAAGAGATTAAACATTTATAAAAAGTCAAATTTATAGCCCTGTCTTCTGCCACCTCAAGCTAATGGACTCTTGCCACCATTGCCTAAATCAAACATTCCTGGATCTAGCTCTACGCTATAATCACTGGGGGAGCTTTTGAAAATATAAACATTTTGGACCTTTCTAACACATAGAAGGTCTAGCATAAGACAAAGCAATCTGGTTTTTGTTTGTTTGTTTGTTTTAAACAAGAGTCTGATCTAACTATGATGGTGCTGGTATCAGCCTAGAATTTGTTAACCATGGGAAGCCATTTACTCTTCCAATATCCTCAATCTCTCCCCTGCCTGTAACAATAGCATTCATATTTCGTAATCGTTCTCATCAACATATAAATATGATTCCATAAAATTTTTAATAAAAACAATGCTACCAGGATCCCATGTTTCTTTATTTCTCCAAACAACTTCACTGCAAAAGTCATAGAAAGATTTTTCTATGCTGTTGCCTCCAATATTTCACCTTCTAGTCTCTTCAGCCCATTATAATCAGATTTTCACTCCCCCTTCCCCTTTCGTCCCCATCCTCCCCCACCCCCCGCTTAACCCCTCCATTGAAACTTCTCCACAAATTTATGGATGACCTCCACATTTCCCAATGGAAAGATATAACTGCACTCTTGCATATTACAGATCTCTCATCAGCATGTGACCCAGTTGTTCCTTCTTTCTTTTGTCATACTTTCTGGACACTTACTTCACTTAACTCCTGTTATCACACTCTCCTGAATTTCCTCCACTTCTCAAACTACTCTTTCTGAGTCTCTTTGATAGGATTTAGCTACTGATGGCTAATTATAGGAGTATCTTAGGCTTTAATCTCCTCTATTCATATCAATACTAACTCCTTATGACTGAACATGGTTCTGGAGTTCTAAAAACCATCTCTATGCTGATGAATCACACATTTTTAGAATATAAAAGCCTTAGTTCAGTTCTAATGTCTGTCTTAGAAATGCACTCCATCTTTTTAAGAAATCTGGCTATTCTCAGCTATAAGGAACCTGCAAAGGAGAGTCAAGTGGCTTGGAAAATAGAGCTGCCACAGATAGGAAGTCAATGGACAATCTCAGCTCTAACTACCCTTTCATTTATTTTCCTCTACAGGGATTTGCTTCAGTCTTAAGAGTTTAGTCTATTTCCAGCTTAACCAAGAATCACTCCCTCTCAATTCAGAAGGTGAGATGACAAAGTGCACCTATTTATAATTCCTAAGATAAGAGAAAGGAAGGTGTAACATACAATCAAGGGATAATGGATTGGACTTCAGACAGTTCGCAGTTGCCCCTGTGGCCCCACTGATACAATAATACCAATCCCCCAAACGGAATTCTTCAGCAGACACTGCAAATTCCTTTGACTCCAGTTCACTGGGCAACAGTCTCAGTCTAAAGATGATTGTTTCGTGTTGACTCACTAACCTTGTCATCTCAGGGTACTTCTCTTTCTGCTTCATTCAAAGCCCAGTTACCTCTGACAGGAATCCAACCTTGTACACAACCGAATCTAACCTTGGTTAGCATTATGCTGGACGTGAAAAAATGTATTGCTACTCCAAACAAAGCAGTCCGTTCTAGGATAATGACAATGTTGACCACAAATGACACACTATAAACACCATTAATATCTTCAATGGGATTTCTTGTGCTCATATATTACCTCCCTTATCAAATGATGAGTTCTTTTAGAACCGAGTTCATGCAGACCCCGTTGCTTGGCACATGGTGTGTCTCAGTAAATGCTAGTTGAATAAGCATATAAATGAAGTGATATTCTATAAAGTCTCTGCTTTTCTAAACTAAAAAAAAAATGCAACTCTTCAAGCAAAGGATAGCCAATTGAGGCTGAATCTTATCATAATTTAACTAAATAGACACCCCCTTTCTTATGGAGGGTGAGGTAGTAATTTTGCTTATAGGATAGAAATTAGATTTTCCCTTGTAAAAGAATCTTTTGTTATCAGAGGAATTACCATGTAGAGTCTTTCTAATCATACAAAAATAAGTTAATTTCCTATTTTCTGTTGCTGTTTAAAACAAACAAACACCCCAACCATTAACGCAGATGCTTCCATCTGAGGTGTTAAGTATACGGGTTAGTAATTTAAGTTGGATATACTTTGAGCAAATCCAAGTTCATGCAGATTTTAAACATTTCCCCCACATTTAGGCCACCCCATTTGAAAATTTGTGATTATTCTTAGAGGACCTGTGTCATTTGTTCCAAGAGTTTGTGAGAAAAGATCATGCCAAGAACAGCATGTCAGAATAAATGCCCTTTGCAATCTACTTTGACTGAGAGATGGTGGAAAGGTGCAATACTAATTGGCTGTACACTTAATATTCCTCATCTGGTATTATTTAAAATGAAATAACGCCAATATTTAGAAATGTACCGATAGATACCATGATTGTTTTTTCTGGACCAAGAGTGGCCAGACCATATCTTGTGCTAAGAGTGATTGTTTCTCCTAAGCAATATGGACACTCCATTCTATGTCATCCTGCAATAAGAAAAGCAATGAACCTCACTGTCTCTCTGGAACTTGGAAGAACAGTGCCTAAGTGCTGGAGGAAGAGAATTTCCATTGGGTAGAGATAGGCTAGGGATTGAAGAGAGATGTCCAAAGACAGATATTACCTATCACTGCTCCTAGGAAGAATCTATTTACTCTAGGAGCAGTTATAGATAACATCAGTCTGTGGATTTCCATTCTCCACAGGGTTGTGCACTTCTGCTTCCTGGAGACCCACCACCTGGTTTCCTGTAAGGATAAAGGAGGAAGGAGGCAAAACCCTCGCAGTTCAGTGGCTCAGAGTAAAGAAAATTGGTAGTGATGTCAAATGAACACCTGGAGAGACCTGTGGAATGTGTAAACATTCTTCAGTGTTTCCTAGAAATTATTTGGTAGGATAAACACTGCAAAGGAATAGAAAATCAGCAATCTACTGAATGAGACTGTCTGAGGGTCTTGAAAAAATAAATAAATTTATTTATTGTTCTGAAGAGATGAAGAATTTTTCTGTTACACTGATTCTAGAACATTAAAATTTAATGTGAATTTTGGTTGCATCCTGTCTTGATCTTCTAAACAATCTACCAACACAGGAGAAAGTTGAAACTCGAGCATCCTGGACTATTAAAAAAATAAAAGTAGCCCTGGCCAGTAGTTCAGTTGATTGGAACTTAGTCCAATACACCAAAAGGTGGCAGGTTTGATTCCTGGTCAGGGCACCTAGGTTTTAGATTCGATATCCAGCCAGGGCACTTACAGGAGGCAGCAGATCTCTGTTTCTCTTTTTCTCTCTCCTCTCCCTCCCTCCTCTCTTTCTAGAAATCAATAGAAACATGTCCTTGGGTGAGGATTATTTTTTTAAGAATAAAATGAATGTTTCTATGCTTAATTTCCAAAACTCAGTGATCAAAAATCACTTAGAGTATCACCCAAATTACCTTTTACAGTCAACTTACACCCCTATACCACTTTACACTTGTTTTGATCAATTATATAAAATACATAATTTTTCTTAACACTGTGGAAAACATGATTATCAGATACAAGGTAATAAACAAGATTTTTCAGAAATAAAATTGGCTAGATACAGACTCCTCTTACTTCTTACTAGAAGGAAGGCTTGTCTTAATAAGGAGAAGCTAAACATACAGATCAAAATGTTAAATATATCCTAAGATTGAGTATGGTGCACATTTTCCCCTTAAGTTGAGAGAAAGAATAAGATAGGATAAATCATACACTAACAGCATGCCTTTAATATTTTATGACACCAGGAGGGATAAAAGGCAAGAAAAAGAAGAGCAGAAAACATCAAGTACTGACCACATGCTCAGATTTCATAGGCTAAGAACCCCACAGACAGAAATGCATTTAATCTTCAGAATAACCCTAACACTAAGCACTATTATTAAGTCCATTTTGCATATGAAACACAAGACCAAGGGACCATAAAACACAGTCACAAAGAGCTAGGAAAATATTACATGTTGTTAGAGGTGTAAGTTACTAAAGAACATTTCAACATGCTTAAAAACAGTTATGCCTCTGAAAATTATATTCTGTAGGAGTAACTTTTCACTTACACTTTCTCCACTTACTTCTTAGTCCACAGTGTACTTCTTGTCCACTCCATTCCAAAGAAGAGGAAAAATTTCTCTGATTAGTGAGATCATGAAGAAAAATGGGGCACATGAAGCTTAGTCTGTTGTGAATTCGTACTCGCTCTCTCTCAATATGGAAATAGATACTCATATTGAAATTTCTAGAAAATATTTTTGTAAAATGACATATGTGTTCATATTTTTTAAAATACAAATGGTCCAGGAGAATCCAAGATGGCGGCATAGGTAAACACCTATACTGCTGCCTCGCACAACAATTTCAAAACTACAACTAAAAGACAGAACAGATATTGCCCAGAACCACAGGAAAGTCAGCTCACTGGAAATTCTACAACTAGAAGGAAAGAGAGGGGCTCACAGAGACCCAGAGGAGCTGCAAAAAGATGAAGTATGGAGATGCCCGCAGAGAGAGAAGGTGCCTGAGAACCTGGCTGGCTTTCTCTGGCAGGAGGGAGATGGAGACTCTCAAAGGCATTGAACCCCTTATCCTATGACACTAAACCCCATATCCAGCTGAAACTCATACGGGGGTGGGGGGAGTTTGGACTGTGAAAAGGGAAAAGTGCAAGGAAATTTAGGGGAGTCGCAAAAAATCAGAAGTCTGGTGGCACTGCGCACAGAGGACTGACTGCTGATTGTGCCTCTGGCTTTCACGAGTGGGCGGGAGACAGACCCTCCCAACTGCACTACTTCTAATTCCACAAAACCCCAGTTTCAGGCAAAACTCTGGGATCCAGACTTATATGGTCCCAGAGCGCAGATGAGCTGGAGGGGCAGCAGTCTAGAGGCACTGCCAGAGCCTTCTCCAGCACAGGGACCATTCCAGTGATTACCTAGTCACATGAGACTCAGGGGCCGTGGAGGGCAGGGCTGACTGGAAGGCAAGGCGGTCCCTTAAGCCCTGAGACTCCACCCATCCCAAGCTCAACAGAGATGCTTCTGCAGTTTTTGCAACGCTGGTATCATAAGGCTGAATCCAACACAGAAATTTTCCAGGCATAGTGAAAATGCCAAGACAAGGGAAGGGAACACCAACAAAAGAAATGGAGGGAAAAAAAAAGCCTGAATATAGAATTCAAAACCACGCTTATAAGGTTTTTCAAGAATATCCTAGAAAAGCTGGATAAAGTTAGCGAGACCCAAGAGGAGATGAAAAAGAACCAACTGGAGAAGAAAAAGAATCAACTAGAGATGGGAAAGGTCCAACTAGAAATTAAACATACACAGACTGAAGTAAAAAATATTATACAGAGACCTAACAGCAGACTACAGGAAGGCAAGAATCAAGTCAAAAATTTGAAATATAAAGAATCAGAAAACACTCAACTGGAAAAGCAAGAAGAGAAAAAAATCCAAAAATGTGAAGATAATGTAAGGAGCCTCTGGGACAGCTTCAAGCGTACCAACATCAGAATTGTGGGGGTGCCAGAGGAAGAGAGAGAGCAAGATACTGAAAACCTATTTAAAGAAATAATGACTGAAAACTTCCCACATCTGGTAAAAGAAATAGACTTACAAGTCCAGGAAGCACACAGAACCCCATATAAAAGGAATCCAAAGAAGACTACACCAAGACACATCATCATTAAAATACCAAGAGCAAAAGACAAAGACAGAATATTAAAAGCAGCAAGAGAAAAACAGTTCATTGCCTACAAGGGAGCACCCATACGATTGTCAGCTTTTTTCTCAACAGAAACGATGCAGGCCAGAAGGGAGTGGCAAGAAATATTCAATGTGATGAATAGCAAGAACCTACAACCAAGAATACTCTATCCAGCAAAGCTATCATTCAGAATTGAAGGGCAGATAAAGAGCTTCACAGATAAGAAAAAGCTAAAGGAGTTCAACAACTCCAAACCAGTATTATATGAAATGCTGAAAGGTACTCTTTTAGAATCGGAAGAAGAAAAAAGGTAAAAGATAAAAATTATGAACAACAAATACATATCTATCAACAAGTGAATCTAAAAATTAAGTGAATTAAAAATGTGATCAACAGAATAAACTGGTGAATATAATAGAATCAGGAGCACAGAAAGGGAGTGGACTGATATTTCTCAGGGGGAAAAGGGTGAGGGGTGTACAGGGAGAGACTGGACAAAAATCATACACCTATGGATGAGGTCAATGGGAGGGAGGTAAGGGAAGGGCGGGAGATGGGTGGAAGGGTGCTATGGAGGGGAAAAAGGAGAAACAAATGTAATAATCTAAATAATAAAGATTTAATTTTAAAAAATACAAATGGTCCGCAATTTTCCACCCAATTACAGCTAAAGTCAATATGTCTAAAAATTAGAAACAACTCACAAAAAACCATAAAGTTAGAAAGGGAAAGCCTCCTTCCTCACTGTCCCAGATGCATCGCTCTCCAACCACCTGCTATGAACAGTTTCTTGTAATTCCTTCTGGAAAAGAAGTATTTTCCAAATATTTCAATATGAATATATATTTCCATATTTAAATTATTTACATTCATAGAGAAGAGAGAAACAAAGCATATACTTTGCAAGTGATAACATTTGTTTAAAAATTTCACCCAGAAAAAACAGAAGAGATTACTCTGGGGTTATGGTTTTATAGTAATTTTCTTATTCTACAATCCTGCAGCAATTTTATATTTTCAAAAGTTCTTCCTGTAAGCAGAAAACTGTAATAATCTGATATATATCAGCAGTTTCTTATTATAAAATGAGAATATTTTCATGAACATTCAAATGTAGATATTTGTACTAAATCATTTTTCTTTTGCTCTGGTGGGTTTATTTCTAGCCTATGGGGGCAAAAGGTTTTTAAAGACAAAAATCAGGGTGTCGGGGGGAAGCAGATGCAGAGGCAAAGAAGCAATGAACAGACTGTTGTGCTACAGTGAGAAGGCAGGGGAAGTTGGGGAGGAGGGGCCTATGGAAGATCAACTGAAGAACTTGTATGCATGTGTTTGTAGACATAGCCAGTGGATACAGGGCAATAGGGGAAAGCAGAGGGTGGGGAGAGATGGATGAGGGCATGTACTGGGGAGTGGGGAGGGCAATAGGAAAAAAATAAATAAATAAAAATTATAAAAAAAATAAAAAAACAAAAAATCAAATGTAGATATTTGTAAAGTAAAAATCAAGCCTTCCCTCCTTCTCTAAAGGTAACTGCCCCTTCCCCACCCCCACACACACATACACATGTATATAAAAATTTTAGATTGATAGAGAAAATGTAAATGTAAAATTCTGAGGAGAAAAGGCATAAATGAACATAGAAATATAAACAAACCTTCACCTGGATAAGCCTTAGTTTCCTAATCTGTCCTATCCTATATAATAAAAGGGTACTATGCAAATGGGAGTTCATCCAGGAGTTTGACCAGGGGGAGAGGCTGGCCAGGGGAAGGGAGGGAAGGTCCTGGCCAGCAGTCGGCAATCACTAGAGACCATACCTGTGCACAAATTTCATGCACTGGGCCTCTAGTGCAACTATAAAGAGGAATGCTATCTTACCTGTCTCATAGTGAAATATAGAAGCCAAAAGGCAAAACAAAAAAAGTGATTGATAGTCTCCATTTTCCATAGGTGGCAATTTTAGAAAATGCAGCTGCAACTTTTCATTCTATTTCTCACCATTTTCAGATCATCCCCTTAACACAGGACCATCAACAGGCTGGTACAGAGAATTACTGCCTAGAATTCTTGATCTCAATTTTCTTGTCCAAGTAGCTGGAACATCCATGGTCTCTGGTCAGTGCTTACTTATGGAGTGTTAAAATGAGGTAAAGGGAGGAGGTTATCACTATCATTTTGATACTGTCTTCATGAAGTCTAACTATGTTATCTACTCACAAGTTTCTCAATGCCAAGGTCAGACACTGAGCCAACATGGCGATCCCCTGCTTCTCAAGTTCCTCCAAGTGAAGGCGATAATTAGTGCTGTAGAGAATGATACAGCCAGCAACAACCCCTCTCCCCTCAAAAAAAGGAGATTGATTTTGTGCTACTAAGTTTTATTTAAAGACCATGCAATCGAATCCCAGCTGGCTTCATTGAAGCAACAACGTGGGCAATCAGTGACACCAACTGCAATGCTATGATTTCTATAAACAGTAATGAGTGGAGGGGGTAGGAAGGTACCAGAAGCTTATGTATAAACAAGAAAGATCATTTCAGCAAGAGAGATTGTCTTGGCAGACTCACATTATCTTTCTGATTGGCACCCTATGAAATGCAAAGGGTATGCAATATTTAATAGCATTAAAAGAAATTCTTTCAAACACAGTGAGATTAACATAGCATTGTGTAATGAAAACAACATGTCACAAAGGTAGCAATTTTATATACTAAGTTGTATAGAGGAACATTTCATTGTTTTAAGATATTTCATGGAAATTGAGGGAACAGATGTATAAGTATTTTCTGGCTGTCCCTTTCTAATAGTGATACCAGAGAATAGAACTTGCCCCTTTCTTAGAAGCTGATGAATCATATCTGGCTGTTCATGAATGAACTTGTGTTGAAGTAAGTGCTGAGAACAGGTATAACATAAATACCAAAGATGATACCATAAAGAAATTGGAGTATGTGATGGTAAAGCATTTTAAACATTGTCCAATAATCTTCCATTAAATTTTATTATTTTAAACTCTCTGGCCTGACTATGTCAATCGGGGTAGGTCAGATGCTGATTGAACTAAAAATATCTAAGTTACTTAAAAAAGAATTATTCACTTCTCATTTGTGCTAAATGCTCATCAGGTTCACAGACACTCAGGAATACAGGCTGATGGAGCAACCATTCCCTGAAACATCATCAGAAGGAAAGAGCCTGAGGTGAACTGTGCTCTAGCCTTATGAAAGCTTCCACATGGAAGTGAGACCAATCATTTCTGCTCACATGACATGGGCTAATAGTGCAAGTCAGATGACCACATCCTAATATGCCCAAGAAAACAATCCAAAACACTGGGTGAAAAATTGTAATGACTATTACATTTGCATAGAGTAGGCACTTAGCAAATGGCTTGTTTAAAGTACTTTAAGGCAAGTGACCTAACAAGAAGCACTAAGTTCTAGAACTTTTTGACATTAATTAACATTGAAAAGCTCATGTAAAACAAAACAAAACAAAAAAAAAACCCTTTGGAAATGAAAGACAAAGGAAAATTAAGAATACTTGGTATATTACATAATTCATATCATTGTAGCCATTAGAGCATCATTGGAAGAGTGAAAAATTTTAAGCTCAGGACATAAAAGCAGCTCAAAAATGATTCTACAACAAAGATAATTGCCATGAATAAATCATTTATCCTTTAATCAAGCTTTCCAAGATTAGATAATTGAAGGCAGTTACACACTGAAGTAACCCATATTTCAAAATTAAAACAGTGTGAGCACCTGAGTACATGGCTTCAGGAGGTAGATTTTGTCATTTATTTCTTTATTTGATGGATTTCTGAAAATTGAATTTGAATTTCAAATATCTTCAATTTATAAATATATTATTTCCATTTGTCTCAATTTTGGAGGGCATCAATTACCCATATCTTCAAAGAAAGAGATTAAATGACTATATGAATCCTTAGGAGTAAAGTAGTGTGGTGCTGAAAACAACTGTAAAACTGTATCTTTATAGAGAATCCCTTCCTGGGAAATAAGCATAAAGCAATAACCTCTTTACAAACAAACATTATTTCTTAGATCACTTCCTTGTCCTTTAAAGTAGTCAAAGCTTATATTCCTTAGATATACAACCAGCCAATGCCACCTATAAATGGGCAGTTTTAATTTAGATGCCAGTACTATATTTTAAGATATACGGTTGTAACTGGGTTTGAGTTCTGTGTTTTCAGCGGGTTCATAAATTACTTTTGCCCAGAGTGTTTCAATCCCACACCAAGGCCATTTAATGTAACTGTATAGTTCAATCTCTAGACACCTGATAATTCTCCAAGCTACCAGGTTGAGTAGCCCCTAACTGACTGAATATCATAGAATAATTATGACTGTACACAGAAGGAGGAGAACCTGTTGGCTGATTTTCTGAAATAGCTTAAGGTGGTAAGATGAGCACAGTGCTCCCTGTGTCCAGTTGTGTGTACTTGTACACACACTCACACACACATTACTATTGTAGGGACCTACTATCAAGAGCACTGCCCTCCTTTAGTATTAGGTGGAGACCTAACACAGCTTTCTCAGAAGCCTAGCTATTAGGACAGGAATACCTCTTTTATATGTTAGTTATGCACAGAAGTGACGAGACACACCCTCCTTTGATACAATGCTTCTGCTTTCCTCCCAACTAGATATTGAGAGGAATGCAGGCAGTAAGCTATTGGTTTAATCCCTACTCTTCTGTTAGCTTATGTTCTCTGCAAAGGTCCCTATGTATAGAGAAAAATGAAGCTGCTTTACTCTCCCTTTGAACTAAAAACTTAGTATTTGTTAGGTTAATAGTAGTGCCATATACTATGAGTAGAATTGTGTAAAATTTTAAACTTATCTGTCTTTTAATGGATAGGCTCCCCCTACAAAAAATAAAATCATTGCTGGGAGGTGGAGGCAGGAAGAGATTAACCAAAGAACTTGTATGCATATATGTCTAAACCATAGACAGAAAATAGGGCAGTGAAGGCCTGGCAGCAGGGGTTAGAGGGGGAGGAGCAGGGTGAAGAAGGTCAATGGGGGAAAAAAAGGGACATCTGTAACACTTTCAACAACAAAGGTAAATTTAAAAAAAAAATAGAAATATAAAAAAAAAGAATCATAAAACACTGAGAAATAGTCTTAAACAATCCACTTAACCTTGTCTAAGATTGTTGTCTTTGATAGCTCATGCTAGCTTCATCCTACTAAAGTACAAAACATTTCTAAACTAATATAAGGAGATAAATTAGACAAAATATTAATAATTGATAATGCAGAGAAAAGGCAAGAGAAATGAAATATTTTAATTAGACTAAAAAGCTCAAATGTTAGTAATAATTATTTTGTACTTTAACTCTAATAATGGCTAAATAAAATATTGAAATGTTTACAATTCAAAAAATTCAGCAACCCATTAATAGAATCTCTTTGCCCTAGCTGGTTTAGCTCAGTGGATAGAGCATTGGCCCATAGACTGAAGGGTCCTGGGTTCAATTCTGGCCAAGGGCTTATACCTGGTACCTCGGTTGCAGGCTTGATCCCTGGCCTAGTCTGGCAGCTTGCTGGAGGCAACCAATTGATGTGTCTCTCTCACAGCAATGTTTCTCTCTCTCTGTCTTCCCCCTACTCCTTCTACTCTCTCTAAAAACCAATGGAAAAATATCCTTGGTGAGGATTAACACACACAAAAATAGACTCTTTTAGTTTCTTATAAAAATTATGTCACTGTTCTCCAGTGGTTCTCACTTCCCTCAACTCTAAAATAATGGGGAAGAAATAGCTGGTATAAAAATTTATACTCCATGCTGACAGAATTCAAAATACTAGTTTTATTGTATGGCTCTTTAGGAAAGTTTAAAAAATTGAAATAGTGAATTCCAGCTCTATTCTCATAAACTGTTCCATGGAAATGTACCTGATATCTTCATCTCAATTCGCATGTGCACACTGAGCATGATGTAAAATTGCTGTAATATCATAGTAATGGCACAAGTCACATGAAAGAATTTTAAAATGGAGCACAATAATATCTAAAATATATTGGACATGTATATGATAAGTTCAAAGTTCTCAGAACAATGTCTGACATATTGTGAGAGTTCAATAAAGCTTTAGCTATTATTAATTCATTCAATTTTTACAACAACCTATGAGGTATGTACCATTACCTTAGTAATTTATGCTCTGAAAGAGGAATAGCAGAAACATATAAAAGCTATATAAGATCATAAACTAAGAAAAACCACAATTAAAGCAAAGGTAATGTAGTTTCCAGAAACAATCTGTAATCTACATATTACCTCTTCTGTGGAAAGGGTGTAAATGAGTCTTTATCTTCACTACTGTGACTATACCATTTCATTTTATTTTTTAAATATATTTTATTGATTTTTTTTACAGAGAAGAAGGGAGATGGATAGACAGCCAGAAGCATTGATGAGAGAGAAACATCGATCAGCTGCCTTCTGCACACTCCCTACTGGGTATGTGCCTGCAACCAAGGTATATGCCCTTGACCGGAATCAAACCTGGGACCCTTGAATCTGCAGGCCAACTCTTTATCCACTGAGCCAAACTGGTTAGGGTGACTGCAACATTTTAAAAGAATTCCCCTGGAGTGATAGTTCCCCAATATAACCAATTAGTTCATTAAGTAAAAATGCATCCTATCTAATAAAGAGAGAATATGCAAATTGACCATTATGCCATCACGAAGATGGTGGCACCCTCAGCTCTGCAGTAGTCCTCCCAGTTTTTTCACAAAAAATGAGTTGCCTCAAAAGTTGGTTAAGCTTCTTAGGACAAAAAGCATTCAAAATATTTGAAAAAGAAATTCCAGTATTTATAAAAGTTTGGAAAGGGAATTCCAATATATATAAAAGTTTGGACTAGACAATTCAAGGTTATTTCCACTACAACCTTCTATGATTTGTGATATTAACATTCTGAATTCACATATTACCAGCTGCATGTTAATATGTGAATATTAATAAACAGATATTATTTAAAGGAATGGCCATTATTATTAAAACAACTCATAAAACCACACTGTTTGTATGTCAAGGACATTCTGTGTGATTTTCCTAATGGCTGAAGTTAATACCCCTAAACTGACAGTCAGACATTCCCTGAGGGGTCCCAGATTGGAGAGGGTGCAAGCTGGGCTGAGTGACACCCCCTTCCACACATGAATTTCATGTACTGGGCCTCTAGTGTGTAAATAAAGTGCAATAATTTTCATAGAATTACATGTTGAATCTAAGATTAAATAAGATAGAAACCAGGCTAGAGCTATCATTATTTGTACATTTTTCTCATATAATAATACTAAATTCAAAACTCTTAGTGACTTTTGTGATTGTTGATACTATTACAGATGGGATCCTAACCCTCCTTCTAGGCCCCTTTCTCCCCCCAACACACACACTTTACCCACCAGGACTCAGCCCTTGTCCCACCCCCTGCCTCTGGCCATCATCACACTGTAGTCAGTGTTCATTGGCTATGCATATATGTTCTTCAGCCTATCTTTTCAATTCTTTCATCCAGTTCACCACCATTTCCCTCCCCTCTGACCTCTGTCAGTCTGTTCCATATATCCATGCCTCTAGTTCTATTTTGTTTATCAGTTTATTTTGTTCATTAGATTCCACATGTAAGTGAGATCATAGGATATTGGTGTGGCTTATTTCACCTAGCATAATAATCTTCAGGTCCAATTATGCTGTTGCAAAATACTATTTTATAACTAAGTCTTCTGTATTAGTCTCATGATCTTCCAACAACCTATGATGCCAAATGATATGTTATCAATTTTGTTTGGATCTGTTACTATTTTGGAAACTAACTTTACAGGTAAATTGAATATGTTACTTGTTTTTAAATGAGGACATACCCTGACTAAAACAGGTAACATATTCAATTTACTTGTAAAGTCAGTTTCTGAAATAGTAACAGATCCAAACAGAAATGATAACATATGTGATTGGGAAGCCTATGTAGGGAAACACCTTAAGTTACAATCCATTCACATTTCATTTAATGTAGAAAAGGAAAATTGAAATAATATTAAAATACATCTGTATTGGACTCCTGAAATATATATTTTCAAAACATAAAACTTCAACATTGATCATGTCAGTTTAGAATGTAGTGGCTTAAAATCACTTATAAACATAGGTGTAAAAAATGCTTAACATAATTTTCTGAATTGAATAAAAGTAAAAACATGAGATCTCATGGCTGATTACATTTCACAAGTGTATATTCTCAGATCTCACATATAGTTAAATTACTAATTAGTTCTTTTAGAATTGTTTTATTTTGTAATTAGAGTGATATGTACCAAAAAATCAAAATTTTATAAAAGATGAATGAAACCTATATATATATGCTAATCTTTCCAAAAACAGTCTTCATAGCTCTAGAACAAAGTGAAAATATGTAACCAAATGAGTCAGATTCATCAGAATAATATATGAATAAAGTTTTAAACACAACACCTGTTATACCAGGGGCCCAGTGCACAAAATTCATGCACTGAGGGTGGGAGGTCCCTCAGCCCAACCTGCCCCCTCTCACATACTGGGACCCCTCAGGGGATGTCCTTTATGGGAGGCGACAGGGCTGATCAGGGGCAGCCACTGCCAGTCACCACAGCTACCAAGTTGGTTTCATTAACATGGACTCCAGCCCCTTCACCATGAAAAAAATGACAAATTTCTTTAGGTATTTTCAAGATGTGTTTTTCATAGGATGTGATCTTTCTTTCTTTCTCGCTTTCTTTCTTTCTCATCTGAAGATATGTTTCCATTGACTTTTAGAGAATGTGGAAGAGAAAGGGAAAGACAGATAGAAATATCGAAGTGAGAGGGACACTTTGATTGGTTGCCTCCTGCATGAGTCCTGACCTGGGCCCCAGTCAGGGAGGAGCCTGCAACCTAAGTACATGTCTTTGATCAGAATCGAACCTAGACCCTGCAGTCTGCAGGCCTAGGCATTATCCACTGAGCCAAACTGGCTCGGGCAGGATAAGACATTTCTTAGCCCCTCCACCAGTGGACCTTTGTGGGTTTTTTTTTTTTTTCAGAAGTGTGGTAGAAAAACCCTAGATCACCATTTTGGATTCTTATTACCCAAGTTACTAAGAATATTAGCAGTGGCATACAGGGAGCTTAGCCAATGAGCAGTCAGAAAAGGTGTTTCCTCTGTAGTTCACACGGATTGCCAATAGCCTCTGATAGCCGGCTCTGCCCCTGAGCAGGCCTGCCCAGGCAGAAAGCCTCTGGTGGACAGTGGACCTCCAGCTCCCTCTGATTGCCATCTCCACCCCTGCCCAGGCTGAAAGCCTCTAGCCAACTCTTTCGGTCTGGGCAGGGGACTCCCAGCTCCCTCAGATCACCAGCTCTGCCCCTGCCCCCTCAGCTCTGATTATAGGCATGGCCCTGCCCAGGAGCCCCCTGGCTCAGGCACTTCCCAGGCTGCTCAGGGCCCACGCTGGGCCTACCTCAGTGACTTGGGTGCCAGGATGTTCCCAGGACCCAGGCTGGGTGCATATGTATGCAAATTAACTGCCATCTTTGTTGGGTTAATTTGTATAATCACTCTGATTGGCTATGGTCGGAGCAGAGGTATGGTCAATTTACATGTTTGTCTATTATTAGGTAAGATCGTTACATTTTTTAACATTAAAGCTTTTTGCAATTCATGGACCCCAAAACTTTGGTTTAAAAAGATACACTTGGCCCTAGCTTGCTTGCGGCTCAGTAGATAAAGCATGAGCCTTCAGATCTAAGAGTCCCAGGTTCTATTGCCATCAAGGGCATAAAAGAGACAGACACTTGTTTAGACCGAGGAAAAGGATGTACCTTTTCTCTGCCTTCAAGCCCATTGCCACTCCCTCATTTTGTAAGAGAAAATCCAAGACACAAAAAGTGGATTAGTACTTGTAAAATTTCTAGACATAATCATTTTAAAGGGAATTTACACCCTAAAAGAAAGAGATGGACAATGGAAAATGTTGGGAAACAGTGCATCATTTCCAAGGCTTTCACACAAAAGAATTTCACGTATTTGGTTTTAGTTTGATTGTTTTTATTTATTTTTCCCAATATTGCTGGTCATTTAAAGCTTTTCTTTCCCTCCCTGTGCCTTCGCTGGGGGACCTGATCGGTTAAGCCGCAAACTAATTGGACCCCCCCCGGGTTTCCACAAGGAGCAAAGAACCTGCTTGATCTCCAGGGCAAAACGCATTCCCCAAAGATGGCCAGAAGGCTACTTTTCAGACAAAGCAAGAAAAAGAAAAGATACCTGCCTCGCAAGCCACCTGTTTAAAAGTCCCCTCTCCCGCTCAACGCACCAGCAACTTCTCGGAGGAGACACAGAGCAACTCCGAGTCCCAAGCCCCAAGCCACTCTCACAAGTCACAAGGAGAGAGCCGAGAGGCAGTGCGAAAGCAGGTCACCTAACACACCCCTCAAAGAGAGACCCGAGGTTCCAGTGCGGGCGCTAGGTGACAGCCAGAGGGTTCTGTAAAGCGCTGACTTCAGGGCTTAAAAATAAATAATAAATAATAAATAAAACTCTCAGCGGGGCCATCATCTGGTCCCAGCAAGGAAACGCCTTCCTTCCACCACCACCTACCCCGCGGAACAGAGGCGCGGAGGGGAAAGAGAGGCCAGGAAGAGGGAGGGGGTGCTTTAGGGCCAAGGAAAGAACACTGTCTCACCGCTGAGGCTGTTGCTGGTCCTTAGGCTCCTTCCACAGAGACACTGCAGCATATGCACTCCTTTCCTCAAAGAAAGCTCAAGAATCTTCATGGAGAAGCGCGTGTGTGGGGTTCGGCCACTCCCCGCCCACCTCCGCTAATTGTCCAACCGAAAGGCGGCTGGTCCTGGAGAGCTGGCTCCCGAGTCCATGGTGCGCGCGTCCCCGGTGGAGAGCAGCTCGCAGCGCGACCCGGCAGGATCGGGGCGCAGGGCAGGAGCGCGCGGGCGCGGTGGCCAGGCGGGCACGGGAGGAAGAGGTGCGGCGGGCGGGGGCAGCCCCCGGGGAGCCACGGGCGCGGCCACACCCCGGTGGGATCGCACCTGACCCTGGGACTTCTCCAGAAGGCGGCTGGTCTGCGGGCAGGAAGGTGACGGGGACCGTGCCCTTTCCAGGTGCCGGCACCCCGGGGGACGAGGGCGGGGTCCCCCGAGGGGCTTGCCCTTCTGTCCTGGTGGCTCCGGACACTCCTTCTCCTCCTGATCTCAGCGTGGGGCCGTGAACCCTGGGCCCCCGCGGGCTGCGCGCGCGTGCTGAGGGCGACTCTGCGTGAGAATCCGGCGGAAAGGATGCGCCGGCAGGAAGGGCTGGCCCCTGGAGCCTGCAAAGCGTCAGAAGCGACTCCAGGGACCTGGGGGTGGGGAGGTGGGGGAGAGGAATGTGGGATAAAGAAAACTCTTGGGTGCGGGGTGGGGGGGAGGAGAGAGAAGGTGTGTCTGGGTGTGGGCGGAGCCCTGACACCTGGATTTTCTGATGGGGGCTCTGTGACCTTGGGTAAGTCACTCTCCCCCCGTGTAATTCAGGGCTGGGAGAGGGTGTGAGATAGACAGTTGTTAAAAGCTTAGCACAGGTGTAGTGGGAAGGCAGGTGCGGGGCAGGATGGCGGTGGGGATGGAGGTGGGGGAGGCCAGAAGGGAAGGCAGAGGCTGAAGGAAATCAGGAAAAACAACACTACACCTAGGCGCATTATTCTGATCAGCTCTGACTGAACCGCCTGGCCCAAGATGACCAGGGAGCTTCCTTGTAGGTTTACAAGCCTTCATTTTTTTTCACCAGAAACCTCTTTAGCTTTACTTATTTATTGGTTGGTTAGCTGGTTCATTTGTTTGCTCCCACAGGAGGCATCAAAGCCCTTTTGAAAGGCTTACAAGTGAAGCCTACAAATAATGCCGGGGATTAGATGGGACTCACCCTACCTGGAATCTCAGGGCAAGGGGGACCAGAGAGGACACAGCATTATAGCAAGTGATTAAGAGTACAGATGCCGGAGACAAATAGCCTAAATTCAAATATTTACTACGTATGTGACCTTGAACACATTTTTAACCACACTTTGGCTCAAGTTCCACACCTCTGAAAGAAAGTTAATAGTACTTAGTTTGTACACCCTTTATTGAGAGTTAAGCAAACACTTGATGTAAAATAAGTGCTATAATAGTGTTAACAATGGTTACTTAGCTCCCCACCTGTAGGGTTTTCAATCACTTTCACTTTCCAATGAATGTGAGGGTCCTTACTAGTGTCCATAGTTCAGGTACCAAGAACTAGTGAATAGTTCAGGTATCACGAACTTACCACTCGCAACTGGAGTTCAGGGGTTGAGCCTAGACTTATGAAGGAGGAGGTGATGGTTCCGATGATGGCTTGGGGCATATACCAAGGTTGGAGACTCAATCCCCAGTGTGAGGACCTGCAGGGGGCAGCCAATCAATGATTTTCTCTCATCATTGATGTTTCTATCTCTCTCTTCCTCTCCTTCCTCTCTGAAATCAATAAAAATCTACTTAAAAGGAACTCACCAGTTTCCAAGGTATAAAACTTGTATAAAACATTGTATAAAACTTGTTAGAGGGTTTATACTGACACTGAGCCAAAAACTTCGTATTTGATCTACCCATTGTCCCAAGGCCACCCAGCATTAGCTAGTCAGCTCTTCCCTGCAAGGCAGTAAAAATGGTTTTCATCACTTTTCTTTTTCTCTTCTCTAGGCTAAACCTTCACAGTTCCTATGATGTTCCATAGTAGTTGAGATTTAAGGTTGAGGTTGTCTGGAAAAATATTCTTTCAGAAGTCTCTTCCTTCCTTCCCTCAAGGTTGTTAGAAGAAAGCCAGAACATCTAGAGGGCCTCAAGCCCACAACCATCCTGGCTCCACCTTCTCTTAATTCCTTTCAGAATTAAGCTCCAACCAGGCAGGGTCATTAGAGACATTTCCAAGACTCAAGGAGGTATGTCCAGGTCTTTCTTCCAGTCATCTCTTAGAATTGTTATTCAGTGGAATCACCTAAGCTCTGTGGGCTGCAAGGTCCTGGAAGGTCTTGCCAGAGCCACCAGGATGTCATCACTGGGCAACCTGGGTCATGGCCCTCCTCTTTCCGGTCTCTTTGGGCATTAGTGAGAAACGTGGCCTGTCTGGGGATTCTACCATAGAAATTCCCCACAGAGGGAGAGGCAATTAGCAAAAGAAAAACACCTAAAAATAGTCCTTCGTGCTGCAGCACAGGCAGAGCTTTCCGGTAGAGCGCTCCTGCTCTGGAGCCCAGTGCTAGAGCTAGTTCTTTACTTTGAGATAAATGTTATTCTTTGAACATAACAACAACAATAAAAATAGGGCAAAGTCCAGATACCCTCCAAGGAACCAGAGCAGAGCAAGCAGGTCCATGTGTGATTTTGAAACACACATGCTGTTAAAAGCATCATTTTTCATATTTGTAATGAGCCTCTCTATCTGCCTACCTGGCAGGGTCATTGCAAGGATTCCATGCGGTGAAATACGTGAAAGTGCTTGGAAGATTTTCATTATCTTTGCAAGATAAGGTGCTATCCCCAATTTTCTGGGTTCTAGGTGCTCCTTGGTGATCTAACACACTGGCCCTCTTATTTTATTGCAGGCAAATCTATGTCTTCAATAAGACTATCAACTCGCCGAGACCGGTTTGGCTCAGTGGATAGAGCGTTGGCCTGTGGACTGAAAGGTCCCAGGTTCGATTCCGGTCGGGGGCATGTACCTTGCTTGCGGGCACATCTCCAGTGTGGGATGTGCAGGAGGCGGCTGATCGATGTCTCTCTCTCTCATCGATGTTTCTGACTGACTTTCTATCCCTCTCCCTTCCTCTCTGTGAAAAATCAATAAAATATATTTTAAAAAAAGACTATCAACTCTTAGAAGGCAGGACAGGAAAGCTGTCATAATTAATATTCAGGGCCTGCTGTCTTGTTTAAATGGCTGTTGAGGTGATACTTGTGGTCAAGTGTACGTATCACAAAAAAAATTAATCATAACAGTAGTTGTAAAAACAAAATGAGGGCTCACATGGACAGATTTTTTTGTTGTTGTTTTTGTTATTGAACTCTCAAGTGAGCTCAGGTTAAACCAAAGAGAGCACAGAATATTTTAATGCAAAATATTTTCTGAACATATATTATGAACATTTCACCAAAGTAGATTAAGAGGGAATTGATCACTAGAATTTTATTAGTCAAACTTAGTTGTTTTTTTTTTAAGTTTCTTACCCTTATCAGAACTTCAATGAACATGCTTGTTAAAGCAACTCCTAAATTGACATCTAGTTCCACAATTAGGTACATAGATGTCATCTTCCTAAAGTATGTTGGGCAGTGCTTAAGGAGAACACATTTTGGCAGGTACCATAATTTCCAAACATAAGACAAAACAAAACAAACATAGTAGCCAAAGCACAATTTATAGTAATAAAGTGGCAAATTTTAGTTTAAGTAAAACTTTCAAATTTTCTCCTTTCTGTTTGTATTATTCTATAACCCCAAATCAAAATTGTTCTGGGAATTATATTTTTAAATTTTAAATTGAAGATATATTATTATTTTAATGCCTAAATGTTAAATCATATATCTGTCTCTAATTGAAGTTTTCTTAAGTTAAGTATTCTTCCTCTTTTTGAATTAACCTTGGACCAACTCTAGCAAGTGAGTCACTTTTGCAGTGTGATGCAAAATGAAATAATAATTTTCTAAGAGGGATTACAAAATCTGGTACATAATGATAGGTGAGCTTGTTTCAATTCCTAGTATCTAATTTTTTTTCCTTTTTATAAAGAGTTACTCACAGTTTGCAGGAATTAATAAGTGTCTGTGGAGGTTCTGAGATTTTTAAGTGATGACTTATTTAAGACATTTTCTGTTCATATTAAACATAGGAATCTGTTGACTCTTGGCATCAACTGTGCAATTAATCAGTGCATTTTTCTGCTTGGAAGCCTACAATGAATGAGTAATAACATTTTCAAAAATTTGCCTGGTCAAAAACTCTTAATAAGTATACTAATGGCAAAATGTCTATCAAATGGGAAGCAACTTATATCTTCATAAAAAAAACCTTGGCAGACACATAAACTAAAAGATCAACATCAGTGTGATATGTATAGTCCACTGACTGCTATGGTAAAAACTATATCGCATGTCTTAGAAATACCTTCAAATCCAATTTCCATAGGCAACTGCTATAGACTGAATGTCTGTATCCTCAAATTCATAAATTGATTTCCTAATCCCCCAGGTATTGAGAGATGGGGCTTTTGGGAAGCTTCAAGATCATGAATGAGATTAGTGCCCTTTAAACAGAGATTTCAGGGAGTTACCTCTCCCCTGGGAGGACATAGCCAAAAAATGGTCATCTGTGAACTAGGAAGCCAGTCCTCACCAGATGCAGGATCTTGGTGCCTTGCCCTTTCCAGCCTACAGAACTGTGAGAAATAAATGTTTTTTGTTAAAGCTACTCAGTCTATTATATTCTTTGTTATAGTGGCTGGGACATACAAGACACCATTAAAATCAATTTCATTAGATAATATGACAAAAACTGATACTACCAAGCTGAATTGCTTTATTAACGACATGGAATCTAAATAACTTTTAACTATTTTCAAAAATGCAAACACATAGATTTTTTAAAAATTTGTTCTTCCTCTTGTACTTTTTTTTGTTCTTCTATTTCTTCTTCTCCACAATATTTATTTTGAAATAAATTTAGACTTACAGAAATGTTGCAAAATAATACAGAGTTAATGTATACTCTTCACTCAGCTTTTAATGTTAACAACTTACATAACTAGTGTACAGTTATCAAAACCAGAAAATTTACACTGGCACCATGCTATTGAATAAACTACAAGCTTTCATCAGTACCCCAATGTTCTTCTTCTATTTCAGGATCCAGCTAGGATCCACTTTGCATTTAGTTGTATCTTTAATCTTCTTAAATTTATGACAAAGCCTCCATCTCTTCTTGACTTCAGGACCTTGAGTTTTTAATAAATATTGGCCCAACATCTTGAATGTCTTTCGATTTGGGTTTCTCTGATGTTTTCTAATGATTTTGTCAACAGTTATTAATTTTGGCAAGAATGTCACAGAAGTGATGTTATGTTAGCTTTTTACAGTTGCTAGTCAAAATAGTATTTTTTCCCAAAGGTACTTAGATTAGTTTGTTGTTCCTTGTCCTTTTTAGTGTAGCTTATTCATTTGTAACCCAGTTAAATGCATTTATTATTAGTTATATTTCATACTGGTTAATTTTAACTACTTAATTTTAGTGATTTTTCTATCATTTGAGTATGTAAAACATCTGTATGTTTCTAAGAGCTTTGTATAAATTCTTTGTGTGAAAGTTCAGCTTTCCCCACAGCCCCACCCATAGATTGGATTGTGCTACATTTTTATTTTTGTCCAGTTTAATTGTAATGTCATCTTAATTTGCATTTCTCTAATTATGAGTAAGTTTGAACATTTTTTATTTAAGAGCTTATATTTTTCAAAGGAATTGCTTGTTTACAGTACTTTCTTATTTTGTTATTAAAAAAAATAGCCACTTTTAAAAGACCAGAATTTGCCAGCAGGGAAGGTCCTGAAATTAAATTATACTAATTTAAACATTTATTTAGATAGGAGTTCAAAACAAGGTCATTTTCATAGGAACAGGGAGTAAGGTTTTAAGATAACTTTTTATCCAGTCACTCATCCATTCATACATTCCACAAATAATTTGAAACTAAAACTAAATCCTTCCTCTAAAAGTCGGTAAAGGAAGAGACATGTGTCAAACTTAAGTAAAACACAGCTTTGCAATACAGAGCTCAGTAAAGGTACAAAGAAAAAATGTGGTTCATTCTATCTTTTGAGGAAGAAATAAACAGTTAGAAAAAACTTTATATAGATTAAGAAATGTGAGCTGAACTGAAGGAGGTACCTCTCATTTAAATATACAATTTCCAATGCTTAATAAATGAATAGATACTGTATCTACTAAAGGACAAACCACTTCTGAAAATTACAGCACCCATATTCAGACTCTATATTTACCTCCAATCCTGTCCTATATCCCATCACATCTCTATGAGATACATGGCAATAATTCTCATTTAACTTAAGTACAACCTATAGCAGACCAAAAGAAAAAAAAGGGCAAGAAATAATGTTACTTTTACAGTGTTTTTTTTCCAATAAAACCTTCTGAGGTCCAGTTATTATATAAGCCTTCCATGCACTTTCCTCCAACCTTCCCACCCCAGATCCCAATCTTCAAATAAATAGTACTTCAGAGCTTGCTGTTACAATTTGAGTTTTTCCATTCTCTTCTAATTACACTGTAATGAGTTGTTTTGAATAGATTCAGAGCTTGTCATCTATTTTTTTAATCTTTAAATATGAGTTCTATGCACCAAGTATCAGTTACTTATTGTGAGAAATATGAAGTCAATCAAGCCAACATAGTAAATATTTATGAATTTCAGGGAAGCAACATTTGCTCATTAGACAAAACTCTTCACCAAAATACAGGCACAGTTCCAAATGTGCATGCTCACTTCTATCACCTCACCTCTCTCTGACCCAACAAATCCCACACATTCTTTAAAACTTACCACAAGTCCTACCAGCTCCCTCTGGGAAATTTTCTCTGGTGCTTCCTGACCATGCCCAAATTAATTACAACTTCTCAGCTCCCATAACACACTATATCATTCCCTAACATGGAACTGATTTATTCTGCTTGTACATAATCCTCCAAGAGATTATGAGCTCCTATATCTACAAATTTAAGTATCTTTATCTTTCATATTTTATCTTAGTACCTAGAACATGTAATAAATAATAAATATTGATATAATAAAATTAATAGTAAATTAATGATATTTCATATTGCTGAAGTAAAGTAACATGGGGACTGTTATTGTTTATTTTTCATTTGGAGAATATTTTACAACTATGCACAAAATTAAAAAACAATAACCTACAAACAGTTTAGAATAAGTATATGACCTATGCCTGAGATATAATTCACTTGTAGACACATGATAACTCATAAGAGTCGTTCATAATCAGATAACTATAAAATGTATAAATAATAAGATACCATTGTTCAATTATTCAGGTTTCAAAGATGAAAATGTTTGATAAAGCAGTGTACTAGAGAGAATCTAAAGGAAATGGGAACTCATACATTCTTGGAAAGAGTACACACTGAATACATTTATGGATTGCAATTTGTCTCCATCTTTCAACACTTAAAAAGTCACTTCTTCCAAATGTCTTTTTAAATACTAGCTTCCTGATATGGTTGCAAAGGTTAAACTAGTGACAATTGCACAACATATCAGTACATCAATGACATATTATTTGATCCTAATGATACTAATCCATTAATAGGGAACTAATTGAATTTTGGCACATCTCTTGTTACAAAGAAATGTCTTGAACTTTAAAAAAAATTATTAACTCAATATGTACTGAAAGATCCTTGAAATTTATTGTTTGAAATTTAATTGCATGAATTTATAATACATAAAATTTAACACACATGTAAAAAAATATTAAATTATGTAACAATCTGTGTGATGGAACAAAAGAATGTGCATTGTTTATGTTTATAAATTCATGAACTCTTTCTGAAAGGGTATGCAAGAAACTGACATAGGGTATAGTCTTAGGGAGGATTATGATGCTGAATAGGAGAGAAAGGAGATTTACTTTAGGCTGCAATTCATTCTGTACTTTAAAACTTGTTACTGTGTGTGTGTGTGTGTGTGTGTGTGTGTGAGTTCTTAAAAATAAATATAATTAAATATATAAATTTTGCTTTGGCTAAAAAAATATTTATTACTAAAACTGATTTAAATACAAAATAAAGACAGTGAAGGCAATGTACTAGAACTAGAAATGTCATTTCCAAGTAGCCAACAGGATATAGTCTTAATGCTCTGAATCAGAAGACCATCAGAATCTTCCCAATCAGGGCCTAAAAACAGAACGTTCCAACACTGCTAAAATAATCATCCCAAAACTCAAATCCCTGAAGGATTTTGCTCTTCAGAAACTTTTCAGAGCATTCAAGATGAAGTCAAAAACTTAAGCTTCTTCTAAAAACCCTGGATAATTTGCCTCATCTTCCTCCATCTCTGTCCATGAATTTAACATCCTTGAGGCACACAGTTTCATGTGTGTGTGTATCTTTGCACATATTGTCCCCCTTGCTTAGACACCCTGCCTTCTTTTGTATCCCAGTGAATACATGTACCCAACATTTATTAAAAATTGAGTCCAGCATGACTTCCATCAACATTTATTAAAAATTGAGTCCAGCATGACCTCCATCAAAACTCTTCCCTGAATAGGTTAGGGCTAATCTATGTATATTTCTTAGCATAGAACTTTCACATATCAATCTTGGATTTGTTTAATTTATAACCTTTATGTCTGATAGAGTTATGGGAAAACCAAAGTATTTGTTGAAAATTCAGCCAAATAATCATACAAACAGTTGCAACTATGATTGGTGCAAAAAAGGAAAATACATGAGGGTTGATCTAGTTGGAAGAATCAAAAAGAGCTGAAGAATTTTTCACATCGTGCCTTGTATCACAATTAGTTGAGCATATCTTTTATATACATTTGCTCACCTCACACACACACACACACACACACACACACACACAGAGAGAGAGAGAGAGAGAGAGAGAGAGAGAGAGAGAGAGAGAGAGAGAGAGAGATGGAGAGACTTTATTCCTTTTCATGGCAAGTATGAAATGTATTAGTACTATTAGTAATAGTAATAATAATGCTATTACTATCACCTGCTTCCATACACAGACTCTGCACCTGCATCCAGATATAGACTCTGCTCAGAACATAAGAAATGGTCACCAAATACCTGCTGGATTAAATTGAAAGTTTTACCCAGTGTCTTAGAATAGTTACATGATTTTATTTGTTTCAAGATTGAATCAACCATATAGTTCATCTGGAGATAAGGGCTTACTCCAATATATTATAACCTAATATGGCAATTATATATAAAAGCAACATGTGTTGTGTAGTCTCCTTCCTGAAAGTCAATGACATACCTTTCAGATGGTTTCAGGTATAATAAATATAAACAAGGTTTGAAATGAGTGAAAAGAAACTCAAGCTAAGAGAAAATAAGTGTTTTGACCCCTTTAATTAACTAGTCTAATATTCAGGGAAGACCAACAGGCAAAGACCTGGGTTAAAAAAATTTCTAGATCACCAATCTGAAAGTCTCCTACTCCCTGAATTTGCAATTGTTTCCATTTCTAATTGGATAGGTTAATTACCTTTTTTTTTTCAAGTGGATGGTACAAAAAGACCTGGTTTCTATAGCTTTAAGCAAGTGAACACTGAATATAATTGATCCAGTGGATATGTAAGTCACTGGGATAATGCTCTTAGGAGCTAGCACTGAATAACCCTCTGGACTTGTGTAAATTTTTCATTTGGATTAAAATGTTATTTACATTTTATATCTACGTTATCTTTTAATCCAATGCCTCTCACTTGGAGAAGTTCAGTGGTTAAGACTTGTACTTTCGAATCAAACTGGACCTGGTTTTAACTTCTCAACTCTGACACTTAAGTGATTCACTTCTCCAAACTTTTTCTTGCCTGCACAATAGTGTGAGTATTAAAATGATTATTGCCAGAACTGAATGAAGAAGAATATCTTAGTATGGTGCCTGCCAGAGAACAAGTTGCTCACTAAATGATGGTAAATGATCATGGAGGTAGTGGGGATTGTATTGACATTGAAAACTCTGGAATAGTCTTCCATTAATAATCCTTTTCTTATTTAAAAATATGTCTAGCAACATCAATCATCTGTTATTGACGGTTATTTTTATAACTACTCTACAACATCTGTCTAAATAAGAACCATTTTTTGCTTGAGGACAGAATCAAAGAAAATTGGACTTAGAGTAGAACAGTTTTGAAGATTTTTATTTCATCAAAATTCTGTAAGAAGAGACTGCAAATGGATAAAGGGTTTCTTTGGGGGCTGATCAAAATGTTCTAGAATTGAACAGTGATGATCCTTGCATAGCTTTGTGAGTACACACACACATACACACAAACCTAAACTATAACCTTTAAAGGGGTGGAATTTGAATTCAATCTACATTTTAAAAAACTCTATAAGAAAAATATATGGGCCTTTTGTACAACTACAAAATAGATTGTATGACTTCAGAGCCATACATTCCTGAGTCAAATCACATGTTAATGGACAAATTTCTCAACTTCTTTGAATTTCATTTTCCTCATTTGCAAAGTGAGGCTGATAAAGTGCCTTACAGAGTTGTAACAAAATAAAAGGGGCTAGGAAGAAGAAAATGCTTAATGCCAAGTTTAGCACTTATAGACTCCCCACAAACACATTCTTTGTCACTTTTTCCCAGAATTTGAAATCTGCTTAATAAGGACTAGTGTATGTTTAAATAATGGCTTTAAAACATTAAATCATAACATGGTATAAATCACCCACTGACCATTCCTGTATTTAAAATTATTATCTATAAATGAAAAAAAAAACTATTTTTGCCATTGTTGGTCTGTCTTTAATCCAAGGCATCACTTAGACATTCAGCATTAGGGCTTCATTCTGGATTAGTAAGGCAAGATCACACCTTTTTCATTTTAGTAGTTAATAGGTTAACTATGAAAAAGTCCAACATCAAAGGTGAAAAACCAGCATGCACCAGGATTTAAATTATCTTTGAAAAAGAGATACACATGGGAGAGAAAGAATTAAGGCATATGCACAAAAATACAACAGTGGCTATTTCTCAGTCAACATGTTGGAGAGAGGCAGGACAGTCTAGTTTGTTCAGAGGATGACCTCTGGAATTGGACTTGCTGGGCTTCCCTTCTGTCTATCACTTATGGCCATGATGCCTTTGTGCATGTCACAAACGCCCTCAGACATCACTTTCTATTTATATAAAATGAGGACAATAAAATGCCACACAGCAAAGCTTAACTAAGGTCACGTATATAAAGCACGAGGTACAGTACCTGTGGAAATTAAACACTCCACAGATGTTATCATCAATTTCTATCCCTGCATTTCTGTAATTTTTAAATTTTCTAAAATTAATGTTGAATACTTTTAAAATCAAGAAATAAATATTTCTTTCTTTTTACTATAAGCATATTTTTAAATTAAGAATGCTAAATATTCAATTATAACTCTTGAGGTTACAGCATCAAAAAATACTTCTCCCACCTGGCTAGCATGGCTTAGTGGTTGAGCATTGACCTATGAATCAGGAGGTCATGGCTACTTTCTAGGTCAAGGCACATATCCTGGTTGTGGGCTTGATCCCCAGTGGGGACATGCAGGAGGCAGCCAATCAGTGATTCTCTCTCATCATTGATGTTTCTGCCTCTCTCCTCCTTTCCCTTCCTTTCTGAAATCAATGAAAAATATTTTTAAAAAATACTTCTTCCATGGCCTACTACATGAGCTTTATGCTTCAATTCAGTAAACATGCTGTTATTATTCTCAGTACATCTAATGTTGAATGTTGAAAATTCTGAAAAAGCATAAGCTATGAATTAGATGGAATTTTCTGATTCCCTACACAGACTTATAAGGATTGGAATATGACTTTTAGGAAGTGATTTAGTAATATTCCCAAAGAAGCTACCAGGTACTCTTTCTGAAAAGTATACCAATTTATAATTTTATTAGATGTGCCTATCTCTGCTTCTAGACCTTTAAGTGATATTTTTAAAAATAAAATGCACTTTCATTTTTGGGGTCCTTGCATCAATTACAAGTTCAGGGAAAGGGAGAGACCAACTAACTATCCAGATATGCAAAGAAAATAAAATGAGATGTGTATAATTTTCTAATTCCCAAACTTTTACTGCCTCTTTCCAACAGCAGAATTTAAAACTTACTAGGATACACACATACATACACACACACACACACAATAACATATTTGATTTTCAAATAATTTTCCTAACCTAATTAAAATCTAATTATTTCTTAGGGAATGTGATTAAAAAAAAAATAAAGTATATTGCTGTTTCTTGTGGGATTTTTGTTTATTTTTTTCTTCCAGAAAGCAATATTTGCATTTAAAGTAAAGTAATCTGGGGACACCAAATCCTGACCATCCTTATTAATAAAAGCCTAAGTAGTCATCACGCCATGATGCCCTCAAGCCATCACAAGATGGCTGAGCACACAGTGGGCACATGCAGGTGGGTGGGGCTGGGCTTGACACTGCATGCACAGCATGGAGCCTTCCTGGGAGTCCCACCTCCTCATGGAGCCAGAAGAAGGTGGGTTCTGCCTGGGGGTCCAGCAAGGCCTGCTTGAGGGTCCCCTGGCACCATGCAGTGAGGCCCGCTTGAGGGTCCCACCTCCTCTGGGTTCTGCACAGTGAGGCCTGCCTGAAAGTTCTGGGGTTCCTGCCTCCTGGATCCACACAGTACGAAGGCAGGACCCCCGGCTCTGGTTTACCTTTTTTGGGGCAATACATCGAAGAGACCTAGATGGGAAAGTAGGGTCTACCTCTTCGAGGTGATCGATTGCAGGCCTCCTGCACTTTGACAAGGCACAGGCCAGGCTTGCCCCCCACTCCCGAATGCATGAATTTCTTGCACTGGGCCTCTAGTATTTATATAATATGACACTTCGCAAGTTGCAAACACAATCTCATATTGCTTTCTCTAACCCTATTTCTCCCAGACACCTTCACAAGGGAACAAACAATGGCTGTAAATATCTATTTCTGAAAGGAATTTCATCTGACATCACTATTTTCTGCAAATAAAAATATCTCAGGTTTAGTGGTTGTTTAGGGAAATGAATTTAAAATGGAGTATGTTCAGAAATACAAACTAATTTTGATAAAACATTGTTGAATATTTCACTACCTTTTTTAAACGCTATAATACAGCCTAATATAGACTTTCCAGCATCTTTCATGAGACATTCAAGAACCAGTACAGAGTTTATCTAGTTTTCTGACTATACCTTCTACAATATTACATCACTACTTACAGCATTACTTCAGACCCACAATTCCATATCTGAAACACTTGGGAAAAGGAATTTATTTCAATTCAGGTTTAGGGGCACAAATGGTATTTTTTAAATAATACAGTAAATGAATAAAATATTAGCACAGGCTGTATACTAGGGCAGCACTTGTAATCAAAAACATTAATATTTCTGTAGTGAAATCTACAACTATTCTTATAAGTGGAATAAATGAAGATTATAAATAGTTTCATGTAAATCCATGTCAGGTTGTGCTAAAAAATAAGTTTGCTACCAACTTAAGAAAAAGAATTGTTTTCAGAGCCTTTTAGATTTAGAAATTATGAATAATAGATTATGAGGCTGCACTTGCTTTACTTGGACATAAACTTTTGAACTTTTGAGACTTTGTGCATTTTCTTTCCTTAGCCCAGAATGTTTTCATTTTTTCTAGTTTAATAAACTCTAAAAGGGCCAGTCCAAATGTTGGCTCCTCCACAAAGCGGAATGTCAGTGCATCTGTCAGCACATTGTCAGTATCTCTCTCTCTCCCTCTAGACTAGAAACTCCTTAAGGAACACCCCTGCATTTGCTTTGCCTTGCGAACTGTGACTCCTGGCAGGGCATTTTCCTAAAAAAAAAAAAGATTGATGCCAAAACTGGATTGGCTCAGTGGATAGAGGATCAGCCTCCGGACTGAAAGGTTCCAGGTTCGATTCCGGTCAAGGGCATTACCTTGGTTGCAGGCACATACCCAGTAAGAGTTGTGCAGGAGGCAGCTGATCAATGTTTCTCTTACATCGATGTTTCTAACTCTCTATTTCTCTCCCTTCCTCTCTGTAAAAACTCAATAAAATATATATTTTTTAAAAAAGAAATTGATTGAATGAAGTGAGCCTACTGAAATCAAGAGTATTGACAATTCAAACCAAAACATTCCGTATCATATCTCCATTCCTCTTTACAAAGTCTTTTTTTTACAATGTGACAGTTTTTTAAAACTACTTTTACTTCAGGATCTCTCTTTTCAGCTCCCATACTTTTAAGCAATGCTAAGCACTAAAGCAATATAGTGGCTAGCTTTCCATTCCAGTTCAACACTGGAGCAGACTTCAAAGAAACCACGTTTAGGTTAGTGTAGTGCTCAGGAAAGATGGGACAAAGAAATAAGTTTCTTGTAGATTGCACTCTTTATTCTTTTCTAGTTTCTTAATCACATTTGCATTTTTTCTAGGAGCAGGTTTTAAGTTCTTTAGAGGATTAGAAATATGTCTTTTTTTATATTCTTTGCAGTGTTCTTTGAAGAAAATTAAATGTTCCTGAATTAATTAATATGACTGAATAATAATAATAATGATTAATAAGGATAAATTATTTTTAATTAAATATTTAGGTGAGTGGAAGACCCTGACTCACTGCAAAGGTCCACATGCCTGAGGTACATGGTGTCTGGCCTTGGTGCATTCTAAGACATTTGCTGAGTGGACTCAGACCCAGTACTGGCACTGAGTCTGAATCTGTATCTTCCTGGTGAACTCACCCCTACCTTGTGGCTCACTGAGAACCTGCCTCACACAACTCATGTACCCCCAGAATCTCTTTTCAGTGACTAAGCCTTATGAGCAGCCAACAGATAGAAATGGACTCAGGGTGCCTTGGCCTTTCTTAACTCCAGAAAAAAACAGGTCCAGTTCTAGTGGAAGCTGAACTCAATGTGCAGTTTGGCCTTTCCTCCACACACCCAGACCAGCAGAGAAAGCCATCAAGCATGGATCACTTTGTAGCTCCTAACAGGTAGTCCAGGGTCTGTCACACGCAGTGTCTGACATTGGCATGACTAGAGATCCTCCCAAAAGGCCCCAGAACCAATATGCCTAGTAGTTGACTTGACACTACATCAGAGCACAATTTGATTAGTTCTACAATTCAGAATATTCAAATTTATAGAGATTTCAGATAGAAATATAAAGAATTGCAGAGTCTAGTTCCTTCATTGTACCAAGGGAAAAAAACAACAACTCAGAACCAGAGAAGGGAAATGAATCACTCAATATAATTTACAACCAATAATATAATGACTCAACTTGGAGCAGACTTCGGATCTTTCATTTCCATATCCTTTTCCAAAGGGGTTTGCTTCATTTCCTTCTATTTGTTTACCAACTCTGTGGCTATCACTTGTATTTTCAATGCTACAAATATGTCTCATTTGCCATGCCTAGGATAGAGGTCAACGGATTCATCAGAGTACGTATTAGTCAGATTCTGAGCATTATTATTAATTCCAATGGCAGCTATTCTCTAATAATGTCACCATTCTGTGCTAGAAGCAGACAGATTGAAAAACAGGCATGTTTATTCAGCTGTAGTTACAGCCCTCCAAACACATGCACCGATATTCTTACTCATCAATAACAACGAACTGTTTAAAAAAAAAAACTGGTATTATTGCCCTCACCAGTTTGGCTCAGTGGAGAGAGTCCTGGTCTTGGTATGTGCAGGAGGCAACCAATCAATGTGTCTCTCACATGGATGTTTCTCTCTGTCCCTCCCTCTCCTTTCCACACTCTCTAAAAAATCAGTGAAAAAATATCCTCAGTGAGGATTAACAAAAAAATTAAATTTAATTAAAAAACTGGCACTATTAACTTAAATATTTGAAAGGAAAACTAATTCCCATACCTAACATACCATATGTTCTATGGCAATAACTCATTAAAATGCAAATACCACTCTTGAAACTTAAAAAAAAAAAAGTTCACTTGATTTTTTTTCATAAAAAAAAACCCTTTCATAAATCTTTATGTTATGTTCTTACTCAAACTACTACTGTTTTTCTTATTAGGCATTAAAATGGATGTTTTAGGTTATGCTTCTTTACACCGTACCATGAAAGCCATTGACACTAATAGTTGGCCAGATGAGGAAACCTAGAATTTTTATTATATTAAATCCCTTTAAAGATTTTAATTCAAGGTTTGCTGTAATCAAATATGTATTTCTAAAGTGTGACCCTGGTACCAGTATTAAGATGGAGGAGACTGAGTTGTTCTGACATTAAATTGTCAGACCCAAACTAGGACAAATGCAGTAGAGATAAAGATAAGAGGATAGGTTGAGGTACTGAGGATGTGTAGTTGGTAGAACTCTGTAGCTGATTGCATGTGAGACTGAAAGAGAGAAAGAAGTAGTGATGTCCAAGCTCATGGCAGTATGCCAAATATCAAAGGAGCTCAACTCAAAAATGAAACTGGTGAAGAAAATTTTTCTTATTTTAATAATAGAATAATGGCCATTCTCAGTAGAATATGTGAAGTGCCATCTATGGGAAACAAAAAAGGAGTGAAATCACATTTGCAAATAGAAAAAAGGAAGTGAATCATAAGGAGCATAGCACAGTGTCTTGGCTAGGCCACAAAGAAAGGGAAAGGGCTTGATTTTGAAAGAACAAAAGTCAAATACAACTAAAGCATCAGGTCAGAGAAAGTGGGAGGTAAGATCAGAAAGGTAGTTTGGAGCTACACAATGAAGGATTCCCAATACATGCTTAAAAGGTTCAGAATTAATTCAAGAAAACCAGTTGTCAATGAAGGCTCTATAATGGATTTAACAAAATAAAAATGCATGTTAAATTACTTCAAATAGGTTAAAGAACACAAACCTCTTTTTGTTTATTCCTTTTAAGAAAAAAGCAAAATGGATATTCCACTGATTTTAGCTTCCTTTCCCTAGAGTACATGTGACTATGAACTTTAGAGTCAGCTAGGTCAGGAACCCTAGCAGTTGAGAATGGAGTATATATACCATATTAAATAAAAACATAATGAATAAAATTCTAGAACGTTTGCTTCAAATTATGGCAAAGTTACTGAAATAAGGCTGACTTTTCTGACATAAACAACTCACATGTTCAGCAGTTGCTCATACAGTGAAGACTTTGCACACCAATCCCATCTTCCTCCTACTTTACTTCCAGCTCCTGCAAATGGTCTGACACTGGTGACTGAGGAAAACCAGGTTAATTTAATTTATTATTGATTCCTAAAGAATAAAAATAAAGCTAAACCCAAAGAGAAAAAATGGCAGTATTTGAGGATGGCATCTTTTTATAACAGTTTTTTTTAATTGAAGTATATTTTGTATACAATCTTACATTAGTTATATTAGACTCAATAAGGTAGCTCAACATTTTAATTCCTTACAATGTGATCACCCCACTAATTCTGGTAATCATTTGTCACTGTGTAGACTTATAATATTGTTGACTGTATTGCCCTTCCTCTTTTCACACATCCCCCAACCCCTCCCTTGTGGTAACCATCATTTTGGTCTCTGTTTCTATGAGTCTATTTTTGTTTTGTTTTGTTTTCTTTGTGTTTTAGATTCCACATGTAAGAAAAAGCACACAGAGGATGGCTTCAAATAGAAATTGGCAAATTTAAATGTATGAACACAATTATATCCAAATAAAGGGCATGGGAGGTGTATATTAGCAAGTGTATATCATTAATGTCTTGAAACAGAGAAACTACATAATTGTTCAATATTTAACTGATATTACCAATAGATGAATGTAGTGATAGGTAGTTTGTCAACAGATACAGTGATCTGTAGTATACTTTAGTAGTTAAAGCATGAACTCTGGAGCCAAACTGCCTGGATTGGAATCCTAACTTCTCTATGCCCCAGTTTTTTTTATCTGAGAAAATAGTGATGACGAAAATACCTATATCATAGAATATTATAAGAATTAAATGAGCTAATACATCTCAAGTTTAAGAAAAATGTATAAGACATATGCATTTTTTATTAATAATGGATGACTACCACTTAGTGTGCCTACATTTTTCGAAGTTCAAGTTTTCTGTATATCACGAAAAGAAATATCACCTAGTTTAATAGGAAGGAAAAGTTTTCTTAAGACAACAACTTTTTTTTGCTTAGGATTATAGTTCCAAAGGCAATTAAGAATATAGTCCTGAAAGAAAGGAGATGAGATGTGAAAAGAGTGGAGTTGTGTCTTAGCTTGGCTACTGTAGCACAACACCACAGACTTGGTAGTGGAATACTCATTTCACAAAGTTTTGAATGAACTTTGAATGAGTGAATGAATATATAAGAGATTATGTGTCGGATAGATGAGATTTCCCCTTAAGGAACTCTTGGGAAAGACACAATCTCTGTCACCTTAATGTCATTGGAATTTAGAGGATGCTTTATAATTATTTATAGGGTAGATGAATGGATATTCCAACTTTAGTTTTTAACAACCAGAAATTCATTTCTTAGACTTCTGGGAGCTGGGAAATTTCAGATGAGGGTACCAGCCTAGTCAAGTTCTGGTGAAGGCCGCTTCCTGGTTCATAGTTGGCACTACTTTCTGTGTTCTCATAGAAGGGTCTAGGGACCTCTTAGGGCTCTACTTTGTAAGGGTACTAATACTATTTATGAAGGCTGTGCTCTTAGTAACTGATTACCTCCTAATAACCTTAGGCACTGGGCTCTGAATATATTAATTTATGACACAAACTTCAGACCATAGCAGAACTGATACCATGTAATATTCAACTAAATACCAAAGAGAAATGGGGTCAATGAGAAATTACATTTGGTGGGTTGGCAAAAGTAATTTGTGAATATAAAGCTTTCTCATCTTCCAAAATCTTCAGTAAAATTTGGCCACGTTCTGAGTTTGAGGTGTCTAGAAGAAATACAGCTTCCCTTGAAAAATCACCAGAAAGAAGAAGAAGAAGGAGGAGGAATAAAAATTTCATCCATTTTAATTTTCATCTCAAAAGGTAAAATGATTCCTAGGTTATATTTATATATGTACTTTTAAAATATATTTAACATATTTAATATTCTTCATGACATTGGACACCATTTTTGTACAGTAGATGATCACAAAGTTTTGAACGAACTTTAAATGAATGAATGAATATATAAAAGATTATGTGTCAGATAGATGAGATTTCCCCTTAAGTAACTCTTGGGAAAGACACAATCTCTATCTCACCTTAATGTCACTGGAATTTAGAGGATGCTTTATAATTATTTGTAGGTTAGATGAATGGGTATTCCATAGAAATAAGGACAATGGGACCACCTCTAAAAACTAGAACATGTATAGTCTTACATCCTGAAGCTCAGGCTGCTCTAGTCCTTCCTGAAATGCACTTTCTAGGTCCACTTCAAGTATTCTGGGGAAGTCTTTCTAACACAAACCAATAGTTGGAATCGCAGGTGGTTTTTGACATATCAGACAATATATGTTTGGAATGGAATTGTCTTACCTACTGTAAAAGTATTTTGAACTGAGCTTATCATGTAGTAAATACTAAGTAAATGTTAATCACTGTTTATTAAATTTGGATATAGCAAGCTTGAAAAAATTCTGTATAATTTAGTGTGTGTGTGTGTGGGGGGGGGGGAATCACTGTATGACCATAGGTATATTTTGATGATATGAGAATTCCAAGAAGTGAACTGGATGCACCGATCAAATGCTTAGTGATTCTTCACCTACTATACAACCAAAATGCCATCAAATAACTATAATGCAAAAGTGACATGTCAATTTGAAGATGCAAAGACAGATCCAAGATAATCTTGTATTTAAGAAATTCACACTCTAGGAGAGAGGAATACCAGCAAATATTAATTGAACACTAAGTGGAATAGCTCCTCTAATCTTTCTCCCAAACATATAAAGTAGGCATCACTACTATCATCATTATATAGATAAGGAAACAGATATGCAGAGTGCTTAAGGAACTTTCCCCAGATTATGCAAGTAGAAGCAAACTGATGGAAGTTAGATTCAAATCCCAACAATCTGGCTCCAGATCTTACTCTTAGTCACTATTCTGTCCTTTTTTTTTTTTTTAAGGGCTTCATGAAAAGTGTCTAGCACTGTGTACATGATGAACGAAAGATGAGAGGTTATGGAGTTAGGGAGACCAGGTATTGAAATGGTAAAACGTACCAGAAATACACAGTAATCACAAAGCTGGAGATTATGAAATAAATAAATGAGATACTGGAAAAAAAGGAGCTAAGAAGACCTAGTGACCACCTGCCATTGGGAGCCCAGAATATTGGAAGAATCATTTTATATGCAAGAAGTGTTGAAATTCCAACAACAGTATTGCCCCCCTGGATAGGGCAAGTGCTTTCATCTCTCTAAAGTCCTCAACACTGTCCATTGTCTTCCTGACCATCCTGAGTCTTTTAATCTCTAGATTTATCAGTCATAATTTTTCATTATTTTTAAATACATTTTTATTTAATTCAGAGAGGAAAAGAGAGGGAGAAAGAGATAAAAATATCAATGATGAGAGAGAATCATTGTTCATCTGCCTTTTGCATGCCCCCTACTGAGGATCAAGCCCACCACCAGCATGTGCCCTGACTGGGAATTGAACCATGACCTGGTTTATAGGTTGAAGCTCAACCACTGACCCACGCAGGCCACACAGCCATAATTTTTCAAACAGTATTTCCAAAGCAAGTTTCCTAGCTTCTGTCAAATAGGAACATAGAATGATACTGAGCAATTTCAGAGACATATTCCGCATCTTCTTTCTGAAAGAAAAAATCACTTTATTAAAAATAAAAACTCTGAAAGTTTATTAGAAAAATCATCTCCAACAATTACCAGAAATGTCACAAGGTGGCAGCAAAGTATAGCATAAATTCAGTTTGAGCAGCAGTCTTAAGGGCACTTTTATGAAATATTCTCAGATTCCAAATATTTTGTATGTATATCATACATACTCATGTATACCAGTTATATAATTGTCATCTCCACAAGCCGACGCTCTATCCACTGAGTCAAACTGGTCTCGGCTGAAAGTTTTCTTGATTGAAAAATGTGTATGCCATGCACATGAGTTTGAATTTATCCCATAGGGAAAAGGGAATTATTGGAAGGTTGTAATAGGGAGAATGGAAGTTAAATTTGATTTTAGAAAGAGGTGTGTGAAAAAAATGACTGGAGTGG
Source organism: Lasiurus cinereus (assembly GCA_011751065.1). Taxonomy (NCBI): domain Eukaryota; kingdom Metazoa; phylum Chordata; class Mammalia; order Chiroptera; family Vespertilionidae; genus Lasiurus; species Lasiurus cinereus. The sequence continues at coordinate 42,181,514 of JAAGEH010000045.1, forward strand.
GATAAGACCGAGGGTGTGAGGCCAGTAGAACTATGAAAGTTTTCAGAAGGACATGATAAGGCCTTACCCTAAACAGTCCCTAGACTGAGGATTATGAGGAGGAAGCAGACCTAAAAGTAACTAAGAATTGGAGCACATAGGCTTAACAAGTAAGTGAATATAAAGATGCTGACAAAGGAAAAAGGCACAGATTATGATGAACAGGGTCCTGGCTTGGACAACAAGGATTGGAAATGCCATTTACCAAGACAGGATGTCAGATAAGCATCAGATTGACTGTGTTTGCTTTCATTTTCAATGGAAGAGGGACATAGGTGGTTCAAATCTGAATTTGGTGCATTTGAGTGGCCTGTGCAAATCCAAGGAGAGCTCCAGCAAACACTTCAGCACATGCATCTTACACGTACCAAAAGAAGCTTTATTTATAGACACGTAGTTGGGAAAAAACATGCAAAGGTGATAGTGCAAATCATATGACTGATGAAATGGCCAAGGAGAGAGAGAAAAATGACAATGAAGGATGGAGCATCTTCTCTGAAATAGAGAGGTTTTAAATCACCCTGAAGGTAAGGACTTCAGACTAAATTCAAAGTATGTTTCCAACTATGCGTGACTAAGCCTGTGAAACAGAAACACACTAGAGTGTTCACCATCTGGAAATAAGATTAAAATCCACTGCATTCACAGCTGTCATATTGTCTGTATGGAGTAGGGTGCAGGTCCCCAAACTTCACAGGCCTTGAAATCAAGACACACACACACACACAAACACATATACTCACACACACACATACACATTCACACACACACTCAAACGTTCTTGTTTATTCTTTTAGCAACTATTGTATTAGTTTTGGCTTATTATCAAAAGAATATATATTTGCTATAAATGATAGTAATGATATGTGTAAGAAAAGAGTAAATCCAGTTGAAATGCCAGCACACCCTCCCTCTTAGTAACTATTCTAGGCTGGAAGCTCGCGTTTTGGCTGCACCTGAGAAAGGCCAGGAAAGCAAATGAGGATGCATGGAAAGGGGCGGGGAGCAGACGCAAGTTCATTTAGGGTTTCATGATTCCAGCTTCTCCACACGTTCCAAATCCCTTCCCCTTTCATTTCCGCCACTGGAAAAAAAAAAGGGGGGGAGGGGAGGCTGTAGCTTATTTACCACACATAAACATCTTCCTTTAAACTGCTCTGAGGCTATTCCTGTAGACGACACAATGAATGGGCTGTGGAGGTCCAATGTGAACCGCTTTCTGCCACAGAGGAAACGATGACTTCATGAAATGGTTTTCTGTATTCTAACAGAAAGACGGGCATTCTGAAAAGTCACTCTTTCTGCAAGCATAGCGGCATGGGAAATCTGCCCCCCGCCCCTAAAAAAAAAAAAAAAAAAAAGCTCATCATATGCTTGTTATCCCAAAATAGCATTTTCCTCCATTCTGCCGAGATTCGGCGCAAGACTGACTCATGCAGCCCGGGGATGCAGCCCAGATCGCGGACCAGGGACCGGGAATTCCGGCCGGCGCGGCGGCCCTGGGCGCCAGCAGAGATGCAGCAACAGGCGCGCCCCGGCAGCCAAGAAAGGCAGCAAAGCTCTCAGTATCTCTCTTACTGGAGGACAGACTACGTAATAGGATTCGCGAGGCCTTGTGAAAAGAAATGTGTCGCGTTCATATCCTGCCTCTGAATCTGCCCCTTGTTCCGAGGCTGCTCCCCCAAGGCAGTCAGGTCCCTGAATTTGCTCACCACTAATAAAGCAACGCCAGCAGCGTCTTCTTCCTCCCAGGCCAGGTCACCACCCTCCTCCACCGCAGCCCCAGGAGCTACCTGGAAGGCCAGTCTCTCCGCATCGCTGGTGGCCACGCCTCCCAGAGGTCTGCCCTGAGCTCTTCCACCCGGAAGCCAATCTCGGCGCCCAGGAACTCTCCTTGGACCCAGGGGCCCCAGCACTGTTTTCTTTCTATTCAGTGTAGCATTCCAGTCTCAGCAATCTCCTTTATACATCTCTGAGTTACCCACAGTGCCTCATGTATGATGGGCTGTTTAGTGAAAAACGCATGAATGATAATAATAATGAACTACGAAACAGATTCATCATGCATCCTCAGGTATAATAATCCAGATGCGAAATGGAAGTGATTAATGAATATAACTCTTACTTTTCGTCTTCTTTTTTGCTCATTTCTTTTTGTAAAAGGTTTTTTTTTTTTTTAAATTGCACAGAATGAGCTCTTTTCATTTTTCCATCTTTGCAGGTCACATAACTGGCAATGTTCTGTAAATGACTCTTGGTTTTCAACACTGAATTAGATTTTCTTCCCTGAGTGCCCAGTTGATCTTCCTGAGGCCCAAGTGAGCACTCTTGCAACAAAGGATAATCCACCTTTTAATTTTAAAAGAGCACATATATTCAAACTATGTACCTTGCATGTTCAATGATGCCGATGAGCTTGCAGGTGAGTGGGGAGAGAACAATGACCACAAAAACTCACCAAAAGGACATCATAAAGGAAAATGCACCATATAAGAGCACTAAGTTTTATAATGACCAACAAAACCCACAAAAAGTGCAAAGTTGGTATGTATGTTGTTTTAACCCCTTTATTTAAATGCAAGGACTCTTTGCCAAAATTACACTTCAATGAAAACCAATGACTAGTCCAAACACAAAGTAACATAACACTACAAATTGGCCTCTTAGAATAGTTTAGAAATTCTCTACTAGACTACTTTCTTATGAGCTATGAAAGCATACAGTGGCCAATTCACAATAATTAAAAATTCTGTTTTTTTATGGAAAATAAAAAATATAAGAGACTCACTAATATCATAATGTCACCTTATAGAACATATAAATAGCCTACAGAGTAAAAATAGAGAACATCTTAAGATCATCTTATAGTTTTATTATTTCACATAGAATAATAACAAATATTAGAAGGAAGAGAGAGGGATAGAAGGATGATGTACAGCTGTAGTAATAAAGGAATTGCATTTAGAAGGGGTGTTTTTAATACTTCAATCAGTCAAGATCTGAAGTGATAAAAAAAAAGGTCTAAAGAGTCTTATTCTATACTTGGTTATCAGAGATAGGTAATTTGGGGAAAGATGTTCCTTTCTTCAGTGTAGCAGTTCTCATTCTCCAATGCTGACAGAACATAGCCCTGAATTGGCCTTAAACATTATCTTGTGAACTGGGGATGGGGGGAAGGTTGATGGAGCCCTATGTAGTTTAAAACAAAACAATAGCAAAAAAGTGTAGTCAATACACTTGTGATAGTTAATTTTATGAGTCATTTTGACTGGGTCACAGAGGGCCCAGATATTTGATGAAACAATTCTGAGTGTTTCTGCACGGATATTTCTGGATGAGATTAACATTTAAATTGATAGATGGAGTAAAGCAGATTTCCTTCCACAATGTGGGTGGGCCATATCTAATCAGTTGAAAGCCTGAAGGGAAAAAAAAGGCTCACCTTTTTCCCTGAGTAAGAGAATTCTCCAGTCATACTTCAAGTGGAAACATCAGCTCTTTCTTGTAGTAGAGCAGGTACCAACCCATTTTTTGGACTTGAACTGGGACATTGACTCTGTAGATTTAGACTTAGCCTTAATAATCACATGAGCCAAGTCTCTCTCTCTGTGTCTCTCTACACTAGAGCTCTGGTGGTGCATGGATCCATGCACTGGTGCATAACCTCACAATGGTGCATAACGACAGGATGACTCCAGGGCATGTCCAGCCCGTTTCATCCAGTCTCCAGCAGCCAGACCCCAGCAGCAAGCTAACTGACCAGTTGGAGTGTCAGTCCTTTGGTGGTCAGTGTAGGTCATAGCAATTGGTCAAACAGTCAAATGAATGGTTGGACACTTAGCATATTAGGACTTTATTATATAGGAAATATACTTTATTTTTATATATTTATTTATATATTCTATTGGTTCTGTTTCCCTGGAGAATCCTGACCTTCAATACAATACCTACAATTTGTTTACACACTTGAGAAAATAACACTTAATAAAACTGAAATTTGTAATGATATACAAAATAAACAGTGTGAGAAGACATTTTAAAAGGTCATAATTTTAAAAGATCAGCATTGTTTAATTGCCATCAGATTATGGCCTACCTCTGACATATTCAGTAAGTGTCACTTCATTTCTATTTGAGTTAGGAGAAAAAGTATGATGGCGGGTTTAACCTACTTCTCCCCTTTCCCAGCCTTTCCAGCCTAGGGCATCTAGGGCTCCTCCTCAGCCACACCTTATGGAAGATCATAGATAGGAGTGAAGGAAATATCTATCTATCCATATTAAACATCACAATTGAGCCATAAAGCAGTAGCTCCATCATTCTGTTTTGGGAGAGGGTCACATATGGGAATCAAGTATTTGAGACTCTTGTATTTTGATGATTTTTCTGTAATACATAATTTTATCTTCTTCTCTTAAAATAATCCTAAAACTCAAAAGGAGTGTAGAAACTAGCTAGTCAATATTATTTATTTTGGACATGGGCAAACCAAGGCTCACAGATTAAAAAAATAACCTGTCTATACCACATAGCATTCATTACCATATGTAATGAAGCCTACACTCTCAGTATGTCTTTATGATTAAAGAATAAAAAAAGAACCATGGCCAGTGTGGCTCAGTTGGTTCAGCATTATTCATGCATCAAAATGTCCCTGATTCAACTCCTGGTCAGAGCACATGCCTAGGTTTCGGGCTTGATCCCTGGGATCCCAAGTTGGGATGTGTGCAATCAATGTTTTTGTTTCACATCAATGTGTTTTTGTCCTCTCTCTCTCCCTTTCCTTTTCTCTTGCTTTGAAATCAATAAAAACACATTAAAAAATAATAAAAGAATTTGGTTGAATTCCTCATGAAAGTCTATGATTCTAACCCTTTCCCATAAAGCTTTTGCTTAAGGGATTATACCAGAAAATAAAACTCTGAACCTCTCTGACCAACACTGCCCATTTTGAGAGTACTTATTCACTAAAAATTGAGCCACCTCCTGTCATTGAAACAATACTTCTGTAACAGATGTCATCATAGCATTCTCCAACCCAACACCTGTACTAATTCTCGATGACTTGATGTGGGAAGGAGGAAGGAAAGGGGAAAGTGTCCACATTGCTTAGCCTAAAATATAAGGATGTCTATAATCAAAGCTCCACCTATTCTAGCAACAAACACACACATATATAGTATCTGAATATGAATACATAGTAGTGTAAGGCACAATACTTGGGAAAGTAGACCAAAAAACAACAAAAAAAAATCTGGTTTGGAAGTAAATCCTCCAGGCTTAGTAAAGGCTTTAAATAACTGTAAAATCTTGACATTGATTTATGAGAGACCCTGAGCCAAAACTATTCTGCTAAACCACCCCCAAATGTCTGGCCCACAAAACTGTGGGATAATGGATACTTGTTTTAAGCCATTGTTTTGTGATAACCTGTTTTGAAACATTGGATAACTTATATACCCATCACCATATGAATGGATAAACAAACTGGTATATCCACACAGTGGAATACTAAGTAATGAAAGGAGTGAATTATGGATACATACATTATGCTTACAATCTCAAAATAATTATACTGAGGGAAATAAATTAGTAAAAAAGAGTGCTTACTGTATGATTCCATTTACATAAAATTCTAAAAATCCAAACTAATAAATAATGACAGAGCAGATATTGGTGGGTTAGGAATGTGGATGAGGCAAAGAGGGGAAGGAGTTATGCATGTGTAGGGGGGGGTGGACATGGTTGTTATACTCATCGAACTTCCTGTGGCAATGATGTCTAAACTTAACACATTCTATACTTTTTGTTCATTCTGCACCGTTTCCATTTCAATAATACCTTAGTAAAATATTTAAAAAATTATGAAAAAATGATAAAGACTTTGGTACTGTCAGGATTGAAAAACATTCACTGAGGCAATACCCACAGTGCAATGGGAAGAAGAGTGGGAATTCTCTTACTCTTTGTCCTCCACTAGGTGGCGCCCGTGCTGAAGTCTTTGTTTTTTGGTGTGTGTTTTCTTTTGTTCCATTAACCATTAGGTTTACTTTTGGTTACTTTCTCTTCAGCCTAGTTATTCTCTAATTATGAGTAATACATTTAAGATCCACTCTGGAGTTCTTTTCTAAGTGATTTTGACCTAATGCTAGATGTTTCACCTCAATATATAATGTGTAGGGTTGTTGAGAAGATATAAACTTATATAAGAAGTACCTACTTGTCACTTTATAGGTACCTAATACATTGTAATTATTATGTTAATATTATTATCACTGTAAAGCTATAGTCTATGGTAAGGATAAGAAAGGTAACTGGTATTTGCTTTTCTTAATGGACATTTGAAAATTGTACTTTGACCGTCCAAGTAACCTTAGTTTTAAATAGTCAGATAAATCAGGTCACTGTGGGAAAGGGATGAGTTAAGGTCACACATTAACTAATCCTTTGGGAGCTTAGGTAGTTGAATAGTGCTTTCTTTCAACACTTAATGCAGCCTTTCTCTGATGAAAAAAAAATCAATGTTGTCTTTGGGTTAGAAAAGTTAAGCACAGAGCAAAAATAATCCCTGGTTTTATAATATATAGAACAATTTCCCATTTACCATCTCATTTCTTCTGCACAGAAACTGTTGTAATAAAATAAAGGAGGGATGTTACCCCACTTTAGTGTGACAAAGCTGAAGGAGAGTCAAAGGAAATGACTTGCTGAATACCACACAAGCTAGTATAAGAATAGCTGACCCTAAATCTTGTGCATTGTCCATAACTCTCAAATGAGTAAAAAAGACAAGATAAGGAAGTACTGTGTGACTCAAACTAAAAAGCAATGTTTTATAAAGGTGCTGAGGGGAAACCAGGTCAATGAATTATTTAAATAGCATGTCCTCTGCTTATAAAAAGAGAGGAATTAAGTAAATTATAAGCAAGTCATAATTCAATCTATCAGGTGGTCCTTTTAAGAATACTTAATGACATGAGGAACATGCCCACATTTTAATACTATTATGTTTGAAAGCAGGAAAAAGTAATAGTCAGTACCATATCCATTGGGTGATGGAAGAAGGACAAATATCAAAATATACTCTTTTCAGTATTAAGTGGCTTTTGTTCCTATAAAACAATATAAAGGAACATATTTTTATAGTTTCCTACTTTTGAACTATGAACATACCAGAGTATATTGTTGTTCTTACTACAAAAAATAATTTTGTATTAATGAACAAATAGTTCTGAGAGTCGTTGTATATGATTTCCTAAATATTTGGCCCACTGTACTACTGTATTCAATTCTGGGAGTAAAATTCTCAAAAAGGGTACTGGTAACAAAGTGGAAACCTAATCTTGCCAGATTTACCTAGAATACTGTGTGCATTTTGGCAACACTGGAGAGAGGAAGCTGGAATGAACTTCGAAAAAAGCTGGAACAGAGAAGAAACAAAGAGGCAATTTTTCCATATGGCATAGAGGAACTCATTTAAAATTAGTTATCTTAAAGGGAGATAGACCAAGGTGAAGGGGATATGAGGAGATTGAAGTTTATAAAATAATCCTATCTAATAAAGAGGGAATATGCTAATTGATCATCACTCTGTCACAAAGATGGCTGCACCCACAGCTGAAGCCAAGTTCCCATAAGGAGCCTTGATGAACTATCAGCAGGCACCTGAGGCTACACCCTTCCCCGCCCCCATGGGGCTTGACAGGGGACCTCAAGGTGTGCTTCCCATCCTGGTGCTGGGCTAAGGACCTTAGGCTGCTCCCCCAACCCCAGCTCGAGGCCAGGGGACCTCAGGCCATGCCCCCAACCCAGCACCAGGCCAGGGGACCTCAGACAGCATCCTCCATCTAGTGGGTCTTGACAGGGGACTTAAGGCCACGTCCCCCATCCCAGCACTGGGCCAGGAACCTGAGGCTATGCCCCCCTGCCTGACTGGGCTGAACAGGGGACCTCTGGCTCTGACCCCCACCCAGAGGGCCTTGACAGGGGAACCTCAAGGTGCACCCCCCAGTGCTGGGTTGGGAGAACTCAGACTGTGCCCCCACCCAGCGGGACTTGACAGGGGACCTGAGGCTATGCCCCCCAGCCAATGGGGCTTGATGGGGGACCTGAGGCTGTGCCCCTCTCTTGGTGGTTGGCCAGGGGACCTGAGGCTGCTCCCCCCTGCCTGGTAGTGCTTGATGGGGGGCCTCAGGCCATGTTCCCCACCCAGCGGGGCTTGACAGGGGATCTCAGGCATTGTCTCCCATCTGGCTGGGCTTGACAGCTTGACAGAGGACCTCAAGGCACGCCCCCCCCCATCTGGGCTGTGGGACCTGAGGCTATATCCCCTATAGGGCAAGGCTTGACCAGAGTGCGATGGCTGGGTCTGGATCTAGCCCAATGGAGTAGGGGAGCAGCCAGATTTGGGTCTCACTCGATTTTGAGGTGCATGTGGGTAGGCGGGGACTTGACTCTGGGTCCCATGGTGAGCCCAGACTCTGACAGGATGAAGGTTTTCATATACATTTTACTAAGTTTCTTTCATCTCTGACACTTCTATTATAGAAAAAGGGTAAATAACAATATTAAATTATTTCCTCTAATTAATCCCCTTTTAATGTGCATGGATTTCATGCACCAGGTCACTAGTCTGTTATATATGAGAATGTCTGAAGCATACTGGATTTTAATCCCTCTAATAAGAACTGTTTTATTCAACTTTCTAATCTCAAAGTGCCTTGTACAGTACTGGCAAATAGCAGGTACCTGAACTGAGTTGTAGTTTATAGGTTAAATAAACATGAATGTATCTAATAAATCTTGAAATTTACCATGGGTTATTAGATGAAGCCCTAAAAATGTTTTAATTTGTAAAATATCATTTTTATGATAGTATCTGGTTCCACAAAAAGGTACGGGCAGATAGCAAGATCTGATAAGAGGGATTACTGGGGTTGGGGAAGAGGTATTTGAAAGATGATCAATAAAAATACTGTTTGGGTAAATTTATCTGAAAAAGAAATTCAGACTCTAGTTACCTATATTATATCACAATAATAATGAATAGGTAGTAATAAAGGCAATCACTGTGTTTATATAACAATTGTAGTATGCCAGACACTGCTGTAAACACTTTTTACATATTAACTAATTTAATTTTCCCAGATGTCCCTGTCAAAAGGTACTCTTATTCTCCTTTCCATTCCCTTCATTTTAATAGTGAGGGAACTGAAGCTCAGGAAGGTTAAATGATTTGTCTAAGGTCACATAGCTAGGAATGAGCATAACCAGTATTTAAAATGAAGCCTTCTGGTTCCACACTCTGCAATTTAACCCTCTACTTTCTTTCAAAGGGAAACAACATTTTCACCTATGCATATTACTATGACAAACATATTTATCAATTGCTCTTATTTCCTAAGCCACAATAGGTTTGCTTCTCAAAGTAAACTTGTAAGCAGGAAGTGTGACCTCACTTTTCACCATCCCACCCCTCCATCCTTAACTTCCATGACATCCAAGATTGGTGTAAAGCCATACTATAGACATAGTTCTGCTATGACACCTCTAATGTTTATATGATTGACATTCAAATTTCTTTTGAAAATACTACATATTTCACTCAAATTGTCAAATGTAAAGAAAGAACAACTCTCAATAAAGAGCCAGACAATTAATAATAAAATAAGAACTGGGTCACCATATGTGAAACATTTTGGGGATTGATTTTAGCAATCTTATCATTGCAGAAATGAGTAAGCTCATATTATTTCCACCTGCAAAGGAACAGCCTTCATGAACTACATTTTCATTGCCTAGACACACATGGCCCCTTTCTACAAGAACACTCAGCCCATCTGCTCACTTTTAAAAATATAAATTGAAGACTCCCACGCTGCCTTGGTTTGTAAAATGTCTATCACCAAATCTTTATTCCAAGACTCCTTTAAGTCTATGATTTTTTTCCGCTCACTTTTCTTTTCATGGCTTTTAGTAATTCTTTTACAAGTATCTTATGATTAAAGTTTGCTGTAATAGAAAATGACATTTAGAATGCAGGATGTCGATGTTACTTCCATCTATGTGACTTCATTTTTACTATTTGGGAAAACACTACTTTGTAGCCTGGTACTAAGCCTGTTTCCAAGAAGGAAAATTAGAGTGCTCTTTCCCTTAAAAATACACAAAAGAGAGGGGGGAAATGTGCAAACAATTTTTATATCTAGTCAAAGCTCATTCTCTCAAGTCTATTTTTAAGAGATTAAAAACTATACATAGAGCCCTGAACAAAGAGGCATAGGTCCATACAAGAACTATATCCCCGTTGTGGTAAATCACATTTGATTCTTCTAAAAGCCTCAGGCCCAATTCTTTCTTTCACTCCTTTCTTTTCTCCCTCTCCCTCTCCCTCTCCCTTCCTCTCTTCCTCCTTTCCTCCCTCCCTCACTCCCTTCTTCCCTCTCTTCCTTTCTTCCTTTCTTCTTTCCTTCCTTCCTTCCTCCCTCCCTCCCTCCCTCCCTCCCTCCCTCCCTCCCTCCCTCCCTTCCTTCCTTCCTTCCTTCCTTCCTTCCTTTCTTCCTTCCTTCTTTCCTTCTATTCACTCATTCAATCAGATGATTGTATTAATTGTGATTTGCTAGGCACTGTCATGGGCAGTAGAGGGACACAGAGGTGATAGATCCTGCTCCCTCACCTCAAAGAATTTACTATCTGGGAGGTAGAAAGACCAGTGCTGGGAATTCTGATTTTCAATTCAGTGCTTGCTCTTTTTTAAAAAAAAAAATCTGAGACTTGCGATGTTGTAGCCAACTTCTTTATTTACCTATTTACTTGTCAAATGTAAAGAAGTCACTTTATGCAATGAACCATTTAAAGTAATTGCAATGAACCATTTTAAATTCCAAACTGTTCCATGTCCCTAGCTGCAAAGATGTCTGCCAGTGCATGGTATTAGAGCAAACTACTGGAATTTGTTGTATAGCAAAGATTTCTGCATTTTGCAAATGTTGCTGAAGTTCTTATTTTTAAAAAAATGTAATCAGCGGTGAAAACGACTTTAAGCTTACTCTAACGTCCAACTCAAGGATCTTTTTAGGATACAGATAGAAACTGCTGAACCATGGAGCACGAATTGCTAAGGGAGTCTGCCATGATATTAAAATACTAGAGTCTTAGAATGTGGCACCAAGTCAGTTTATGCCTGCTGAGGACAAATGGTCTACATCCCATGTGTGAGGCCTTTCAGTAAATGCTTTTCAATAAAGAACCTGAAAAGACCTAATTTGTCCTGGTTGAGTGGTTCAGTTGGTTGGAAGGTTGTCTCTTAAATCAAAACGTTGCAGGTTCAATTCCTAGTCAGTGTGCACACCTAGGAATGTACTGGAGGCTACCAATGAATGCCTCTCACATCAGTGTTTCTCTGTCTCTCTCCCTACCTCTTTCTCTAAAACCAGTAAACATATCTTCTGATGAGAATTTTTTAAAGAGACACTAATTTATGTTAGTGTTTCATTGGGGTGAGGTCATTTACTTGAAATATATGTTATATCTGATGCTAAGGAAATAGAGATATGTATAAAACAACTATTAAAACATTCTCTTTTCATTATAGAAAAAAATGAGCACAATACACCCAATGAGAGGGGAATGCCTAATTATGAGTTCAATTACACAGATAATTTTGCAGCCATTGAACATTATATAGAAGACTGTCAATGATGTGGGCCATAAATACAATTTATGGCTAACTGGATAAAGTAGGTAGAAGACTATATGATCAATACATCCTTTAATATTTTTTTAAGTGCAGTTTACATATAATGTTATTTTGTATTAGTTTCAGTGAACAGCATATTGGTTGGACAATCATGAACTTTACAGATTGTCCCCCTAATATTTCCAGTACCCAACTGGCACCATACATAGCCAACCCATCTTTTTTTTTTTTTTACAGGAAGGAGTAATATAGACAAGAATGTTAAAAAATGTTAACTCTGATCAATTGAACATCCTAAAATTCCTCAATTTGTCATGATCTTTCTAATCAAGGTTCTTCAATGTTCCGTCCCCTCTAGCTGAAACATTCAACTATCCCCTACTTTTTCTCTGAAAGAATTCATGTTCATCCTCCAGGCATCCACTTAGATTGTACTATTCTCCCAGCAGGCTCTACCTTATCATATGTTTCTGTTATATCCTACCATGACACCCTGAACTTTGGCCATCATCCTACTATTGCACACTTTATTTCAATGATTAGTTCACTCACCTGAAAGATAATTGGCTCCTCAATAACTTCACTGCTATGCTTAAATTTACACTATGTACATATATACATGGTCTAACACAAATGGTTCACATTCAAAATAAATTTATGGAAAGAGTAAATAAATTATTTTATTTTATTTTTATCACTCTTTTGGCTTATACACATTTTCTTCAATAAACATCTATTTCTTTAGCAAGTCAAAAAAGATAAATGTTAGATGTGTTGTTATTGCCTTTAAAGATCTTCATTAAAATGTAAATGAAAACAATTTAGAAGAATTCAAAATTTTCTATCATTTAGAATCCAAATGGCTCAATGGCTTCTTAGTCTTCTGAGAAAACTATAATTCAAAATTTCCTCACATCTCTCTGAATCCAAATAGCATGGTGAATTTTTAATCCTTCAGTGTAATGAACACATTTACCTCAAAAATACCATCATGCTGAATTAGCTAGAAGATTATGAACAGATATGAAAATGCCTAAAACCCTAAATACTGTACCTTATTCTCTTTATGTTCGAATAAACTCAATTGCTTTACTCATTGACGATGTGTCTAAGGCATTCACACTTGTTCAGAATTTGTGAAAAAAATAAAATAATGTTAGGTCCAATAAAAATGCAGTCCGCCTAATCCTTGACTATTAAGCAGCTACATATAAGAACTATGCAGATGCTAAACTGAGTTCAACATAATGCACCTTGCATTATCTTTGCCATTTGATTTCAGAATTACTCAGCTTTCAGCTTCTAAAAATATTATGTTTAATTTTTTTCTATCTTTTCAAAGTTCATTCCATAAACACAAATGGAAGTAACTGGCATTTAAAATGTGGGAAAACATTATCTTCTTAAAGTTAAAATTTGTATCACATCATGGTTACTTATTCTTTTATTCCTGGAATATTATTTCCCAGTGAAATATATAGTTTAGCTAGCTATGCGAGAATTAGCTGACCTCTGATAATGATGAGGCCTTCCAGATACTAAGTATTGTAAGATCTGGTGGGTGTGGGCCGCCTTAAAGGTCTGGATCCAAGACAGCTTCAATTGTTCTAAAGCAAAATGAGATCTCAGACCTCACAGCTGATGATTAGAAGATCAGGCAGGAAATAATGCCCCAAATGATATAAGAAAATCCTAGAGATCTTTTACATAAAATGTTCTTACCTCTGAATTTCAAATTTAGCTTGTTTTATAGGCCTTGAATTCTGTTTCTGAAATCATCATTCTATCTTTTCCTCTGATAATTTTATATCCTGTGGAGAATTCAGTCTAACTAGCTTCAGAAAGCCTGCTGAGCTGCTTTGAATAATAAGGTTCTGCTGGGGAAAAAAAAACAAAACACCCCTGAGCTCATAATCTTTTTCAGAAATACATAGGAACATCAAGCTGATGTAGCATGGAATCATGTTGTTGAGGGATTAAGGTGTTTCTGAGTTTAATTAGAAATTTTATAAAGGATCTGGAACCAGCTTTATCCCATACCTATATCTCCTCTGACATTTTCTGTTCTTTGTTAGAAGGAGTAAAAGAAATTTTTAAATTACTAACTGTAGTAATTATTGTTTCTCTGATACCCTTACTAAGCCTTCAAAATCACTGGCCATTTCCTCAGGGCCTGTCTCCTGATGTTCTTACTTCGATATATGAAAAAGCTATCTCGTTTTTCCTTGTTGTAAAGCAAATTTTATTCTACCTCATGTGAATTTGTACCAAACTATACATAATTATTTGCATTCATTTTTTCCATGTTTGACTTTTTCCATGTTTGAATACAGTTATTTTTTAAAGCTTTATCCAGTAGTTACATTAGAGATCCCATGGGAAACAGGTCCAGAAAGGTCTAGAGACCCACCTGAAGCATTATTCCAAGTCAGAAGTACCCCAGGGCCCAGAAATAGACTCCAATCTGTGGGTTCAGAATTTGAGGCTCTTTACATCTAATAGAGCACCTTACTGTTCACATAAGGGATTTGGATCCTTTTAGTAACAAACCAGAATTTCAGCCACATTTTCTATATTTATTTATCATTCATCCTTTAACTTATCACTAAAATTTGTAGACAAAATCTGGTACTCCTGGCCTGTCCATTGAGGTGTGCAAGCCTGTCCCGCATAGTCTGCTCCCCAACCATCTTATCAATTTCAAATATTCTTTCCTTTCTCTGCTCCCTCTGGTTAGCTAAGGCACCTCCTTAGGTCCCTAGTCTCTCTTTATTACTCAATGTTGCTTTTCCTATTCTGATGGACTCCTCTCCTGCAAAGCTGCCAGCAAAACTCTGATCCTCCACAGAGAACACCATTCCCATCTCCAAAATGCACTTTTCAGCAGTTTATGCCAGGTCCTAGATGGGTGCCTCATGGAAGCCAGTAGATCAATTACAGACAAAGTATGGGTCAACCAATGACAGGTAGAATTCCCATCTAGAAGGAGATTATACTGTTGGTTCAACATCAAATGAGGAAAGGTCAATCCACTTTCAATAAAGTGAGAGTAGTAAATGGCAAAATTTAATTCAATATTTAAGGAACAAATTTCAGGCCAAGTCAGTTCTTTCTAGATCAGAATAACATGTATAGAGTGCCTAACAAATACTGGGCACTGTGCTTCCTGTTTACACCAGTTCTACTGTGTCATTTTAGACTTCGCAATAAACTTGGGGCAAAAAGATACAACCCAGGACTGTCCAACTCCAAAACTCTGTATTTTCTGTGAAACTGTGCCTCTTTCCAGCTAGGACAGGTAAGAGGGCAGTTTTAGGTATACAACTATATCCAACTCTCTATTGTGATCTGGCACCACCTGGTGATAACTTTGCTGTTCCACTTAAATGTCATAGGGATTGTAAACCCAGTGACTGGTTGGGACTTCCAGACAGATAGCAGAAGAGATTCTGGTACTGGTCTCACCAGCTTAACCCAAGGATATAGAGCCTGTAGAATTCTGGAGACTTTAGGACCCACTCTTCAGCTCCCCACTTCCTAATGAGGGATCACCTGTCATTTCTTGCCCTCCATGAACTTTCTACACATACACACATCTCCCCTCCTACTCAACAATGAGTAACAGGAGAAAGAACGGAGCCAATAGTCAATTGCCTTGGATGGAGATGGGAAAGGGGATTAATTGTCCTTACTTAAATGGAATATTATGTCTAATAGGTAAACTTTACTGATTAAACCCCTTGAATATTTATATTTAGTTAAATGTATTTATATAGATTTAGTTGAAATCTAGCAACATTTTTAAGAGCTAGTGAAGAGAGCGTATAGTAACTGTAATAATATATGAAGATATTTTATTGAACCTAAATTAGCAAAAGGTAAGAGCTTAATGTTGGAAAGTGGGAAGTGGCACATAAAAGAAAAACGTAATTATTATCATCATAACTGTACATAAAAATTTACCAAATGAATGTGTGAAAAGCAATCATACAAAAATTATATGAAGAGGTTGGCAGTCATTGCTTACTATGTACTTGTGATTATTATTTATTTAAGTGGGATGATTGAATAACCCAAATGAGACTGGCATAGATAACAAACAGAGAAATAATATCAGATGTAACATCCCCTACATCTGATCCAGAGAATTACCATTTCACTTGGAATACTGAGGCAGATAGACTATCTCCATTGAATTCCTGGTTCTGTATTAACAAGCCTTAAAAGTTCATAAAAGTTAATTTTTCTGAACCTCAATATTCTCATTTATATCTAAGACATAGTAATAACCATTTCATTGGTTGTTATAAATATTAAATAAAATATGTAAATAAAGGACTTAGTATAGTACCTGGTACAAAGTAAATCCTTAATAAATAGTAAAATTATTTGTTATTAAAAATTATTTAATAACAAAATTTATAAAAGTAACTGTTACTATTGACATTGTTGTTGTTGTTAGTTAATTCTGAAATAGTACTTGAAAAGTTGATTTTAACATCACCGGAAGAGCTTGATTGTCAATAACCCATTTCCTGTTGCAATATAACTTCATCTGAGCTAGACAGAAAGCAGGGAGACCACAGAGGAGCTCTATTTTCTTTCAGATGAAGGTATCAAAGAGTAAATTTCATCCCCTCATGTTAGTAGAGAAACTTTAGTTAATATACTTGCAGGCCTGGATAACTCCATAGAGAGTCACTTGTTTCTGATGGAAATGTGCATATGTCTAGCTGAAGACTAAAATAAATTCACTTTCAACTCTGTTTAAATTATTCAAATCTTGTTAAAGGTCTTTCCATTAAAATGTTGACA
Organism: Lasiurus cinereus; assembly: GCA_011751065.1. Taxonomy (NCBI): domain Eukaryota; kingdom Metazoa; phylum Chordata; class Mammalia; order Chiroptera; family Vespertilionidae; genus Lasiurus; species Lasiurus cinereus. The sequence goes on from JAAGEH010000045.1 coordinate 42,198,066, forward strand.
ACTATACTTCTTGTTAGTATGGTTTCCATTTGTACACATTTACCCATGTCTTGCTTCTATAAATCTAATAATGTATTACTTAAGAAAGAGCCTAACACAATAATTTTTAAAGTGTCTTGAAGTCACTAACCTCGATGGTTTCTTCAGAATAATGGGTATGGGGCACAGGTTCTCATATGGAAAATAATACAATAATTAATAAATAACAATATAAGAATAAACTGTTTCACTACTCATAACTATATACCTACTTGTGCCCCTTGATATAATATAATACATTACATTATATATACACACATTATAAATACACAATATATACATATAATATACATATACATAATGTATATAATATATATGTAGAGCATATTAATATAGTACTAGGGGCTGGGTGCACGAAATTTGTGCACTGGGTGGGGGGGCATGCCCCCTCTCACATACTGAGAGCCTTCAGTGGATGTCCTACTAAGGCGACTGTGCTGATCAGGGGAAGGCACTAGCCCCATCACCCTGCTGCTGCAGCCACAGCCAGTCACCGCAGCCACCAAGGTGTTTTGACAACTTTCTTTAGGCAATTTCAAGATGCGTCTTTCATGGGATATGACATTTCTTTCTTTACTTTTTTTTTTTTACCCTCACCTGAGGATATGTTTCATTGATTTTTAGAGAATGTGGAAGAGAAAGGGAAAGACAGAGAAAAACATCAAAGTGAGAGGAACATTTTGATTGGTTGCCTCCTGCATGAGCCCTGACCTGGGTCCCGCCAGGGAGGAGCCCGCCACCTAAGTACATGCCCTTGATCAGAATGGATCCGGACCCTGCCGTAGGGAAGCCTAGGCATTATCCACTGACCCAAACTGGCTAGGGCAGGATATGACATTTCTTAGCCCTCCAAGCCACAGACTTTCTTTGTTTTCTCCAGGAGTATGGTAGAAAAACCTTAGATCACCTTTTTGCATTCTTATTACTCAAGTTACTAAAAATATTACCAGTGGCAAACAGGGAGCTTAACCAATGAGCTGTCAGAAAAGGTATTTCCTCTGTAGTTCACAACCATTGCCTCCAATCTCTGGCTCTGCCCCTGCCAAGGCCTAAAGCCTCCAGGCCTAGGCAGGGGCCCCCCACCTTCCTCCAATCACCCTGATCCACCCCTTCCCAGGTCCCAAGCCTCTGGCTTGGGCATGGGGCCTGGACAGGGGACTCTCAGCTCCCTTTGATCACCCTGGTATGCCCCTACCCAGGCCCAAGCCTCTGGCCAGGGCTTGGGGCCTGGGCAGGGAACCTCCAGGTCCCTCCAATTGCCTGACTCCACCCCTGCCCAGGAGTCCCCTCGCTCAGGCCCTTCTCAGGTTGCTCAAGACCCCAGGGGCCTACCTCAAAGTGACCTGGATACTGAGAAAGTTTCCAGATCCCATGCTGTTGGGCACCATATGCAAATTACCCTCCATCTTTGTTGGGTTAATTTGCATGTTCACTCTGATTGGCTGTGGGCATAGTGGAGGTACAGTCAATTTACATGTTGTCTATTATTAGGTATGGTGATATTAATTTTAAATAGGCTCAACTCCTATTTAAAAATTCTAGGTCTTAAATCAATTTCAGAATCACATTCAAGACTAATGCCAGCAGGGCATGCAAAGAGGAAGTGCTGCTCATATTCTCTCCATTTAGCACTTGTCTCAATGAACAGATATTACCTTTGGTTATAATGGAGCCACTCAACCTTCAAATATAGAAGTTAGGTAAGAGTGGTATTCATAGTGGCTCCCAATCAGACTGCAGTGCATCAATCAATCAGAAGGGAGGCCTTTAGTGCTCAAGTGAGTGACTTCCTGGAGGCCCTCAGCTGTTCCAGGAGTTAACCCATTTAGTTCCTGGTATGTGGAGAATGGGAGAAGAGACGCCTTAGCCAAGGCCAAGGTGGTGGTAATGGAAGAGCTTTGGAACAACGGAATATGGTGTATTTCAATATTATAGTACTCAGGACAGTAATATTGAAGGGTGCCACCTAAATATCAGGTCTGTGTTTAGGTATAATAATAAAGAAAAAAATTATGCTAAAAAGCAACTCAAGAAATCCTTGTGATGTGAAGAAAGTAAAAAATAAATGTTCAGTCCTAAAATCTTGGTATCACCTTCGTAGTAGATGGTTGAAAAAAATAAATAAATAAACTTACATTTGCCTTCCCTTTAGGGTATTTAATTTAGTTATTGTGTCAATAATTATTATTTACTTTGGGGGGCATTTATGATTTCCTTGGATTTTATAGCACTTTTGAAAACAGTGACATTAAGAAATTCATCATATGGTATTGCATAATAAAAATTAAAATAATAGTAATAATAGTGCTATTATGAACAAGATAAACGTTATTTTATAATAATGACAACTGTGCTTTAGACTTTTTGTGTTATTTTACATAAACCAACTCTTTTAATCCACACAGCCTCCTAGGATATGGAGATTATTATCTCCACTAAATAAGGACACTAAAGTTCAGAAAGTTAACTCACTCAAGTCTACACAGCTAGAAAGTGGGAGAAAGTATTTTATATCTAGGTTTCTGATTTGAGTTCATGGGTTCTTTTTACTATATTAAATTATCCTGGAATTCTTGAGATTTTTCTTTATGCAGAAAGTCATTGATAATGTTCTAGAAATTAAAAGAATGAAACCTCCTATCATTTTTCCTTATTGCAGTTGTATGTATTTGAGATACCTTCTTGAGATATGACACCAGGAGGTCTCATACTGAAGTTCTGAGACTGAAGGGGGTATGGCAGAGGTTCTTGGAAATCTGTGTCAGCTTGGTACCAGTGTTAAGAATGTCAGATTTTATTAGCTTATTTATCAAAGCCTAGCCATACAGTTGCATTTAAAACATACAAGTCAGCTATAATGACACAGTGAAGTTTATCATTAGAAACTAATATAATGGCTACAGGAGTGGGTATCAAATCACTTATACAAGCAGATTGTGCTAAATTGTTAGAAGATATAAAATTATCAGAGACTTGCAAATCATTACATTTTGAAATGAAACAGAAAGTCAGATAACAAGAGGAAAAACTGCTCCATATGTAGCTTTCAGAAAATCCTATTAGCTGTTTCTAAGCGCAAGTCTTGTCAGCAGGCTCGGTGTATCTGAGACAGAACATCTGTTATGTAAGTTACATGGAGATGGAATGGCATTCATGGGCTGGAAGGAGGGAAGAGCCAGCTGAGGTAAAGCTGAACCAGGAAATCTGTGAGATCCATAAACTCACTGAATGACAGTGATTGAAGTAAGGTACTTTAGCAGTCACCTTTAGTCCCCTCCTTCAATGGAAGAGTGGCTGATGCCTAGAGGACAACAGGTATAATATCATGACTCACAGGTTGAGAACCGCTAACAGGGTCACCTAAGACTATTGGAAAACACAGATATTTGCAGTATGATTCATAACAGTAGCAAAATTATAGTTATGAAGTAGAAACGAAAATAATTTTATGGTTGGGGGTCACCACACCATGAGGAACTATATTAAAGGGTCGTGGCATCAGAAAGGTTGAGAACCAATGCACTAGTCTATTAAGTGGTAGAGTGAGGATTCACAACCTGGTTCTTCCATCTCCAGAGTTGTTCTTTCCACCCTACCATTGAGCTCAGTCTAAACTCAAGGCACAGATATCCAATTCAGGCAAAAATTATGGACTGAATGTTCAAATTCAGAAGTCTTAGTGATTTGTTCTGAAACCAGAATATGAACAGAACCAGGGATATATATATATATATATATATATATATATAT